>CM021109.1:489199311-489448765 GCA_007115665.2 Sequoiadendron giganteum | reverse complement strand
CCTCAACCCTCAACCCTTAAATTTTAATCCCTCAAAACCCCTATACCCTCTGAATCCCTCAACCCTCAACCCTTAAACCCTAATCCCTCAACTCCTATAACCTCTACTCTATAACCTATTAATCTCTCATCCCTAAACCCTAAACCCTTAAACCCTAACCCATAAACCCTCTACCCTCTACCGCCAATCCTATACCCTCTACCCTCAACCCTAATCCCCCAACCCTCAAACCTACTTAGTAAACTCTCTACCCTAATCCCTCAACCCTCTTGACCCTTAAACCCTCAACTCTTAAACCCTTAAACACTCAACCCTAAACCCTCGACCCTCAACCCTAACCCCTTAAACCCTAAACTGTTAAACCCTTTACCTTTCTACTTCCTTTCTAACATCTAATACTATATCAACCTAATACTTTCTACTCCTAAACTCCCAATCCCTAACTCCTTAATTAACTCCCTATAACTCCCTACTTCCATATATTGGACCTCAAACTTATAATCTCTAATTTATAATTTTAAACTCCTCAATTTTCAACCCTTTCTAACAAACTCCTAAATTTTACTCCTATATATATTAAACATCAACCTTCTACTTTTCAACCTCAACCCTAATCAAAGCTAAATCTAACTTAAACTTTCTAAACCTTTCTAATTTCTTTTACATTGGGACCTCAACTTAATCTCAACTATACCTCAAACTATGTAAACTTCTTACTCTCAACTAAGTAAACTTTAACTTTAAACCTTAACTCCTAAACTCTTCAACTCCCAAGTTAAACCTTAAACTTTTCTGTAATTCTATACCCTCAACCAAATACCCTCTACCATCAAACCTACTCCATCAACCCTCAAACCTTAAACCCTAATACCCTAGAAACCATCAACCCTATAGGTCCTCCATCCTAATCCCTCAACCCTATACCCTCAACCCCTATCACTTTCTCTCTATCTATACATCTCACCTCTCCCTCCTTCCCTGCCTCCCACCCTCTCTAATTGTCTCTATGTATCGTCTCCCTCTTTCTACGTACCTCTTGTTCAATCAATCCCTACCACCCTCTCTCACTCCCTCTCTCTCACACTCCCTCTCACTACCTATCTCTCAAGTCTCTCCCTCTCACCCCCCTCACACTCTCAAGTCTCTCCCTTTCCCACCCTAGCTACATAACCCTCTCTTTCTCTTTGTTTCTCTCTCTCTCTCCCTCTCCCTCAATTCTCTCTCTCCCACCCACCTCTCTCTCTCTTCCTCTCCATCAATTCTCTCTCTCCCTCCCTCTATCCCTCCCCCCCCCCCTCTCTCTCTCTCCCTCCCTCTATCCCTCCCACCCTACCTAGCTAAGTCCCCCTCAATCCAACCCCTTCTCTCCCACTCCCTCTCTCTTAAACTCTCACTTCGACCCCCTCTCCATCTCTCTAGACTCGAGCTCTGAATTCTCCCTTCATCTAAAGACATACATAAATGCATACATACAAGCATAATACATTTGCACATATAATCTTACATCCATACAAGCATACATACATACATGTACATAAAAATATATCAGCATACATTAATATATTAGCATTTTACATAAAGTAAGACATAACGCGAGTGCGTTATGTGCTAGTAGACATGTTCCCCGCAGAAGCAAGAACCATGTCAAAAGTGAGATATAACGTGAGTGCGTTATAACGCGCTCTCGTTATAACGCGCTTGCGTTTTAACTTACTTTGAGAATTATCGAACTTTAAGCTTGGTATTGCCTTGGAATTCCAACCCAAAGGTTTGAAGGGCATTCCCAATGACCAGAGACGTGTTTTTAAAAAATCCACCATATTTCTCATAATCGAGTTCGTGCTCACCGTCAGGATTGCACGTGGTTCAATATCAAAAAAATCGAGCACATGGGTAATGTTGGGTTATCTCTTAGCTATCCAACGATCTAATTTTTTTCACTTTCTGAAAATGTTAAGTCTTTCATCCATAATTTATTTTATCTATATGTCTTTTTTTTGCCAAAAAACAACGTTTGGTATTTTTTTCGTTATAAATTAACCGTTCATCAATTTTTCAAATAAATTACATTTTTAGACACTAGACTCCATTCTACAAATTTAAAAAATTAAAAGAAAAACAAATCAATTAGTTTCCAAAATTTGTAGGGGTAGCATGGCCAAAATTCTATTTTTAGGATATGTCCACTTCGCAAATTAGTAAAAAATCAAATATTCATTAAAAAATTATCAGAAAAATCATGCATCAACTACATACTGTTAGCTAACTTCTGACCATTGCGATTTTAAAAATACTATAAAAAAGTTCGTCGTACAAGAGTTGCTATGCTATGTTTTTCTGACAAAAACAACACCAATTTGTGTACGTCCTTCGTTTGAACCCCTTAATCTCAATCATTTTCAAAATAAATTAGTAGTTTAGAAAGTAGATTCGGAGCACTTGAATCCTTCTTTTCGTTCCATCTCAAAATTTTGAGTCTAAGTATCCTCAATTTCACATCCAAGGTCAGTATTTCCTGATTTCAGAAAAAAGTTGTCCACTTAAGTCCCCTTTTTGGGAACCATCTTGGTGCACTTACCCAACATCTTGGTAATTTTACACAACAATGATGACAATAACTGAATACTTATGAAAAATGATAATCAAAATTATTAAAAAAATAATAACTTGATAATTATGCTAAAAATAATGATAATAACTTGATATCCATCAAATCAATAATCTATATTATCAAGATAACAACCTAACCAAAAAAGATAACTTAAATGATAACAACTTGATATTCTACAATCAAGAATGATAACTAAAATAGTAGCAACTTGATACAATAATCTATATTTTCAAACAAATAATAAACAAATAAAAATGATAACTAAAATGATGACAACACGATATTATAAAAAGAATAATATATAATATACAAATACTAATATATAATAACTTAATAGCAATATGAAATTATAATATAATAACAAAAACAATCAATACTCATGACTATCAAAATAATAATAACATTCAATAGATAATGCAAAATAATAATCAAAATGATATCCATACAATACAAATGACTATTAAAATGCTAAATATAGTATGATATACTAAAGAATCTTTGCAGAGACTAACATCCTTTGCAGATTGAAGCTTAGAATATAAATAATGACATGAACAGGCTTCACAAATATTTTATTTGCATTTTCCAAGTCAGCAAGTGTGAGTTTCAAACAACGAGGGAGGATCTTTGTCCAGATTAACAAGCTTCTGAGCAATTTTAATAGTATAAATAATAAGTTATAACAATAGTTTGACATTTTTGAAACACATGTATGGAAATCTCTTATCAGCAATTATAAATACTTGAAAGATGCCACAACAGAGAGAATTGGCATTAAAGCCATGCAACTAATCATGCATGCGAAAACGTGGAAGCACAGACAAGGCACGCGAAGTGTTTGACAAAATGCCTCAAAAATAAAATGTAAATAGCCAAAGTTCACCACCTTTCCTATCGTCCTTTCGAAACTTTCAAGCAAACGTGACGGTGAGTTTAAAGCTATATTTCACAACCTTTACCAACCTCCTACCAGATCGAGCAGTTGATCAGGTAGTCATGTGAAACGAAATGTGAAAGCATAAACAAAACATGTGAAACTGGTTACATACCTAAGTAGCGACCTCAAGACCAACTAGAAAGGAACTAAATTTAGTATCCAATGCCACCCTGTGAGTTCCTATTTCTAATTCTTCCATTAAAATTACGATGGAACATAAGTGCCAACACAAAACATGGTATGACCAGAAGATTGCGTACTGTTCATGATACTTCTCTCACAATCAATGGTGGATAGTTAATGCTCCCTTTAGAAATGAGTGCTTGAACAAGTGGATTCCAATAAAAAATTCCCTAAATACTAATGATTGTGCACATATAAATCAAGTATCAAATCTAGTGTGTTTACTATTGCTACAGCAATTTGATCCTACAAGTGTCACTTAAGATACCTAATTTATTGCCTATGATCAAATTTATAATAAACGCATACTTAATTTATTA
This sequence comes from Sequoiadendron giganteum, assembly GCA_007115665.2. Classification (NCBI taxonomy): domain Eukaryota; kingdom Viridiplantae; phylum Streptophyta; class Pinopsida; order Cupressales; family Cupressaceae; genus Sequoiadendron; species Sequoiadendron giganteum. The sequence goes on along the minus strand of CM021109.1, from coordinate 489,444,714 downwards.
TTTTTTTATTTCTTTTAATAGCCATTATTTCATTTTGTTTCTTACCTAAAACAAGGGTCAATCTTTAATCATTTCAAGTTTATAGTTAGAAACATCTAAAAGTTTGCATTTTTTCTCCATAAGGTCTAAGTTCCAAGCGACTTTCTTTGATTAGACTCTCATTAGAATTCAATATATGATCAAAGTTTGTAGACAATATTTTGGTTGGTCAAAATTATCACAATTCATCAAGGTTTACTCAGACTATTAATTAGCATTATTGCAACATTTATTTGAGTTCAGAATTTGTATAACCTAGATTTGAAATCAAGATCTAAAACTAAAAATAAACCAAATTTAACCATTTCAAGGGCTATGGGGACAAAAAAAATATCTTCTAGAGTCCAAAAAATGGACATGAAATTGGATTAAATCTTAATGCATGATCTCAAGAGTTATAGAGCTTAGGGAATAAAAAGGTGTATAGTCCTAAAAAATCCTCTAAAATAAATCATGTGTGGAATTAGATTTAACCTAGGTTTACAAGGCTTATGATTCAAGAGCAACACATGGAAGTTCTATGGAATCTACATGATTTCGTCTAGTTTCTTCTAGGTTTCAAAATGCTCATTTGAGAAAAGTTTGAATACTAAATAGATTAACTAATTTTAAAATTCTGGAAATTATGGGAATTTAAATCTTATACTACTAGTTGAAACCATTAAAGACCTCCAAATATCTAGATCTAATGAAAACGTAAATACTGTGCATGAAGTTTTTACATTCTATCAAATCTGAGTTAAAGTTTAAGGCTTTGGTTTCCTCCAAGAGTGAAAAGTGCCACAATCAATCCAAGTTTGGGCTGGCATGTGGAATGAATTTAGGATTTTTAGGGAAAGACGCATAAAAAATATAGGAAACTCTAGATTTTAAAGTTATTGCCAAATTATTTTTTATTTTCCATTTCATCTCTTTCCTACCCCAAATCAGCTTTTTTATCATTTATTTCCATTTTGTGTTCCATTTCCTTATCCCACCAAGCCATAATTATCTCTTTCCACCTCCCAATTGGTAAGCTCAATAAGGTTTTGATTTGCATTTCAATTATCAATCTATTTTTACATTTAATTTCAATTTATTATTGTAATTGTCTTTGCATATGGGGATCTATGTTTGAATTACCCACAAGGGGAATGGCCAAGAAAATTTCCCTTTTGATCTAGCCACCTTGCAAGGGGTCCCTATTAGCCAAATTTATCTTGTAGCTCATTTGTAAAATAATCTATGCAAATTTTACAAGTGAAAAAATTCTAACTATTCATTAAGACAATGAAAGGAACAATCCCAAAAATTAAGTGCTTTGAGGTAACACACTAGCACTACCTAGACCACCAAACTAGCACCCATACTAGGGTACCAATGTAATTGACCTAATAATAATATTAGTTTGACAACCTTCAATTGTTATAGGAATTTCCCTAACAAATCTACATAATTTATTTTATTTTTACTTTTCAGTAGATATATGGTTTCAATTTCCAAATTTCTTCTCATTACATGCATTTTCTTAATTATTTTATACTAGTGCATATATATTGTCCTTTCCTCACTTTTTCTCTATTTTTCACATTTGCAATTACCTGGATTTAGTGGACTTGACATTTCTAATAGAGCATCTTATATATCTAAGAATCTAAACTAATTCTTTCCCAAGGCACCAAACCAATGTCCCTAACTTGATACAAGCACAATTGTCTTATGACACTTATACTACTAGTCTATTAAGGACTCATCTATCTTACCTTCGATTGCTTCAAGACATCATTTCTAGCATCTTTCAGTATTGCACCAACCATATGGATAGGTTTGTTTGTTCCTAATTCCTTTGTTTTCCATATATCTAGCATACTATTGTCAATTGCTTGTGTGTTGTTGTTGTTTTTAGTCTTAGCTCTGAGTGGTAGATTAGTATTGGGCTAGTTGGAGATAGTCTTATATAGGCACTAATTTGTTACACACATTAGGAAAGAAAAAATTGACCAACAATACACACTTTTTTATTGTTTTTATTTCTTTCATTTTCATCATCAAACTTAAGCTTTAAAGCCTAGATTTAATAAATAAAACCCCATACATGAATACCTTGTATACCCTACATTTTCTTACTTTGCATGTAGATATGTCTCACACCAACGTTTTTTTTTTTCCAAGTGCGAGGATTAAATCATATGTGAATCCATTATGTGCCCAAGTTTAGTTCTCTTTCTTCATCTAGATTACTTAAGTTAATCAAACAGCTAGGCACTTGAGATGTTATCACATTAATCTTAGAGCAGCAACAAGATATTAATACATGGCTACCTAGATGTAACCCTAATTACCATGAGATGCTTACATGGTAAAACTCAAGATAGTTTGAGATTATGACACATGTCTACCTTGAGTTCGTGTTTCTAAGCTAAGATTTAACAAAGCATAAACTAGGTGCAAAATTATTTACACCTGAATTTAGCTTATTTTCTCATTTGAATTTCTCACAAAAGACAAGAGTCTTGATGAGAATTTTGAGATCCAATAAACTTGATGGTATGAAATGTCAATATGTGGCATCCTTGGACATAAACCTTGAAATTAGATTATCTTAGACTCAATGGACCTTATACACCTAGATTTAATTAGGATTTCACATCTAATGTCTCCTCAAAGGAAATAAAGTGCTTGGGGAACATGTTAAGGTCCATAATGCAACTCAAACCCAAAGCTTTATTAAACTAGATATATTTTAGCTTCATATCCAAAGTTACAACCCAAGTATGTGGTATTTTTAAAACATGATTATATTTAGATTAACTTGGGTGAACCTCAAGTAAAATTAAACCAAATTTTAATAAAACTTTGTATCTTAATTGATCTCAAAGCACGTTGGAATTTCCTTGAAAATATTCTCCACATCTAAAAGCTAAATCAAACTAGATTTAATTTAACATTTAATACCCAAATTTTTAATGAAGTTTCTAAGTGACATATAGACCATGTGATAGCCTCATTTGACCCCTAGAGACTTAGCCACATGACCAAAATTAGGAACTTGAAATTTATGACTTTCTACCACATATCAACCCTTTGAAACAAATGTAGGATTACCCCACGATAACAATTTGACACCTATTTTTAATAAGAACATCAGAAAAAGATATTGAGATAGAAGAATCTATTGTTGTAAGTATGAGTAGTTGGTGTTGTCATTGATGTCAATAGGCTTATGTTTGTGTTGTCATTAATTTCAACTGATGATGGTTGAAGTGGTGATGTTGCTTTGATTAGTTTCATTATGTTGTCATTAGTAAGTGCTACTAGTGTCAACCTCTAGTGTTGCTTTGATAAGGTTTTGTTTGTGAATGTTGTTGGCTTAGTGGTGATGAGTAAGTACTGAAGATAATGAGAATATGTCTCTAGTGCCTGGTTTCCAAGTGCTTTTCAGAAAATGTGAATAAAAGAGGAAAACAGTGTGTTGTAGAGGTGTTATGGTGTACAGTGTGGTGTTCTAGTTTTGCATTGCATTTCTTTTGTGTTGAAGATCTTCTTGTGCGGTTTGGATATGTTGTTCAAAGGTGTTTATAGGTTCTATATCCATAATTTCTTGGTCTGGATCATTGTGCAAAATATTTTGTGTTCACCAATGTGTGAACTATGCTACAGTGGTGTCTGAAAGAAATGGTTTTGCTCCGCATTTCTCTGCAGTTTAGTTTCAGGTCTTGCGATTCTAGAAGTATGTTGATAAGGTTCATATCTACCTTCAATCAAAGTTGTTCATGGTATAGTGCTCTTCAAGGTGATTTCTTTGAGATACAGTGTATGGGAGGCTATTTGGGTGAATAGGATGAGTTTGTTCTTCAAGTGAAAGTTGTTGTGAAGTAATTTGTTGGATTTCAAGGTGTTTGTGGAATATTCCATATTGTGTTTGAATGTTGTGTGTGGTCCATGATTCGTATTTGTATTTGAGGAAGCGTGTACTTAAATGTTAATGGTGTTTACACAGGTTCGGTTGGCATTGGGTGTTTACACTAATTATGGATTTGCTTCAGTGATTATGGAAGTGTGGTGTGGCATGTATGAATGTGTTTGGGTCCAGGTTAAGTGTGATGTGATCTGCCTTCATTCCTTTCCATCGTGATATTGTTTTAGTGATAACCTAATTTGAATTTGCACAGTTGAAATGCATAGCCGACCTTGGAGAATGCTTTCAAGGTTGAAGAAGGTATAAATAAGTGTTGTGTTGGTGGAGAATTGTGTAAAGTGTGTATGATGCGAATTGCAAATTTGTGAAGTGTAGTGTGAGCTTAATGAGTTAGACCACTGGAAGTAGTGATCAGAAGGTGTCAAAAACCTTTAGAGAGACTGTGAATGTGTTGGTGATGTTGTGGTGGAATTTTATGTTGCATTGAGATGGAATTCTCATTGTAACATTCTTCTTTTATGTAATCTAGCAGTGATTTTTTGGCAATGAGCCCTCTGATAGTGAGCCTTTTATATTCGATGTTGCAATTAATTTATATTGTGAGCTAATCCTCACCGTGGTTTTTCCCTTGGGTTTTCCATGTAAATTTGGTGTTCTATTGTGCATAGTGTTGATGTGTTTCAGTTTTTGTTTCTTGCTTTCATGTTAAATCAATCTAACAAATTAAGGGTTAATTAATTTGATGTGGACCTAAATGTTTATGCTCCGGTTTTGATGTTTCAATGTACATCTGATTCACCCCGCCTCTCAGTTGTCTTGTGTGCATTCAACAATTGGTATTAGAGAAAGGTTCCTTGGAAGAAATTTTAACTGCTTGAGGTAGATCTAGGATGGCACACAAAAGAGATGCTCCTTTATTTGATGGATCGGACTATGGTTTCTGGAAGACAAGGATGGAAGGTTTCCTAGTATCTCTTGGATTTGTAGTTCGAAATTCTGTTGAGACTAGATATACTATACCTATTGGTGGTTCAAAGACTGATGATGAGATCAAGGCCTATGAGAACAATGGTAAAGAAAGGTATGCTCTTTTAAGCGGTCTTTCTAACACTAAACTTGTGAAAGTTATAAGTCTGAAATCTGCTAGAGAGATCTGGACAAAGTTGGAAAGTATTTATGAAGGAGATGATAAGGTCAAGCAAGCTAAGACGTAGAATCTACAGATCACATTTGAGAACCTATAGATGTCTGAAGATGAAAACCTTACAAGCTACATGTAGAAGGTGGATGAAGTTGTCAATTCTTTCAGAGGTCTTGGTGGAAATCTTGAAGAAAAAGAAGTGGTAAAGAAGGTATTGAGAACTCTTCCTAAATCTTATAGTCATAAATTTTATGTTATTGAGGAAGTTCAAGATTTAAGCAAATATTATAGAGATAATTTGTATGGTGCTTTATCTACTTTTGAAATGAGAGAATTTGGTCCAAGTAATGCAAAAGTTGAGACTACTTTTAAGGCTAGAAAATCAAAAAAGATTGAGGAATTAGATCAAGAGGATCTTGATGATGTAGAAGCAAATTTTGTGAGGAGAATGAAAAAGAGTACTACTAAATACAGAGGTAAGTTACCTTTCAAATGTTTCAATTGTGGTAAGATAGGTTATTATGCTTCAAGATGTCTAAACAGAGATTTAAATGACAAAAGTAAGGAAAACAAAGGTAAAACAATTAAGAAAAGTTATTATGTTAGAAAAGATGTCAGATTATCTAATGATGAATCTGATTATGGGGATGATGAGGATAGTGAATGCTTGTTCATGGCTAAGAAAGTTGAATCTAAATTTTCTAACTCTGAGAGATGTGTGAAGGAAAGTGCTTTGCACGCAGGTCACAATTCTATGGTGATTGCTCTTCATGCTAGAAAGGAGAACTATTTGATTATTAACAGTGAATGCTCAAATCACATGATCAGTGACAAAAGTAAGTTTGTTAAACTTGATAAATATGAAGGAGGTCTAGTTAAGTTTGGTGATGATATATATACTAAGATATGTGGAAAAGGTTATATCAGTTTTGATGGAAAGCATAATACAAATGATGTTCTTTATGTTAAGGGTTTAAAGAATAACCTCTTGAATGTCGAAAAAATGTGTAGTAAAGGATATAATCTTATGTTTCAGGATGATACATGTGAGATCAGAAAAATCTATGGAACTGTAGTTAATGCTGGAAGAAAGACAGATGGAAATGTTTATCAGCTTAAAAGTGTTGATGTTCATTTCTTTATGACTCAGATTGATGAAAGTTGGCTATGACATAGATGGATGTGTCATGTTAATTTTGATAGCCTAGTGAAGATCAGTTAGTTCAAGCTGTGAGATATATGTCAAGGATTACAAAGCCCATTAATGTTGTTTGGAAGGAATGCCAAACTGGAAAGCAAGCAAGAAGAAGTTGCAAAGTCAAAGATTAATCTACTACCGGACTGTTGGAGCTAGTGTATACAAACCTTTGTGTTCCTACTAGAGTAAGAAGTCTTCAAGGTGACAGGTATTTCATGTTATTGATTTATGATTATTCTAGAATGACATGGGTTACTTTTCTCAAAGAAAAAATTGAAGCTTTGTATAAGTTTAAAGCATTAAAATTTATGGTTGAGAGTGAAATGGATATGAAAATCAAGTGTTTCAGGTTTGAAAGAGGTGGAGATTTCACCTCCAATGAGTTTAACAACTTTTGTGAGAATCATGGGATAAAGAGGCATTTATCTGCCCCTAGGACTCAACAAAATGGAGTGGTTGAAATAAATAATAGGACTGTTTAGGAAGCTGTAAGAACAATGATGAAAGAGGAAAACCTACTGGAAGTCTACTAGATAGAAACAATTCATATTGTTGTCTACATTCTTAACAGAGTTCAAGCAAGAGAAAACAGTGCAAAGACTCCAAGTTATGAGTTATGGTATGGAAGAATTCCTATTATCAAATATTTTAGACTATTTGGAAACAAGTTTGATACAAGATCTAATGAAGGTATATTCCTTGGATATTCTACAAGAAGTAAAGCTTATCGGTGCTACAACAAGAGATTGAAGAAGATTATTGAAAGTGAAAATGTCAAAGCGGATGAAGACTTACAGAAGAATTTTTTAGTGATAAATGGATATGAATCAAATGAGTCATCTTGAAGATAAAATGGCAGAGATGAAGATAAGGAAAAGTAATTTTAGATTGAAGAGGAAGAAGCTCTAAAAAGGATCCCTAAGACTCCTAAGTATGTGCTAAAGAATCATTTTAAAGATCATATCACTGGTGACAAAAGCAAAGGTATTTTGACAAGGAGAAAAGTTGTTATGGCTGAAGAAAAGGTAAATCTATGTTTACTCTCTAAAGTTGAACCTAAAACTGTGATTGAAGCATGCAAGGATGAGTATTGGATCAAGGCTATGGAAGAAGAACTAATTCAGATTGAGAAGAATCGGACTTGGGAACTTGTCCCAAGACCAACAAACAAGGATGTGATTGGAACTAAGTGGGTATTATGGATCAAACTAAATGAGAATGGAGAAGTAGTAAGAAACAAGGCAAGGCTTGTGTGTAAGGGCTATTCACAAGTAGAAGGAATAGATTTTGAGGAGATATTTTCTCAGGTGGCAAGAATGGAAGCTATCAAGATGTTTTTGACTTTTGTAGCGCACAAAGATTTTAAAGTATATCAGATGGATGTGAAATCCACTTTCTTGAATGGTAAATTAGAAGAAGAGGTATAATTGAACAACCAAAAGGATTTTAATTATTAGACAAATCAAATATGGTTTGTAGATTGAAAAAGGCATTAAATGGATTGTAGCAAGCTCCCAAAGCTTGGTATGCAAGGTTAGATAGGTACTTGATATAGCAAGGATTCAATAAAGGTACCGCAGATAGTAATCTTTATTTCAAAGTTGAAAATATCAAATCTTGATTGTGGTTGTGTATGTTGATGATATAACCTTTGGAGGAAATGAAGTTGTGTAAGAAATTTTCAGAAGAGAAGCATAAAGAATTTGAGATGTCTATGTTTGGGGAGATGAATTTATTCCTTGGACTGCAAATCAATCAAATAGAAAAAGGTATTATACATTTCATAATCAAAGTATGTCAAGGAAATGTTGAAGAAGTTTGGAATGGAAGATTCTAAACCGGTATGTACTCCTATGGTTATTGGTTGCAAGCTAAGTAAGAATGATGAATCTCCTAAGGCTGATAAGAGAAAGTATAGATCAATTATTGGAAGACTACTATATCTAAGTGCTACTAGACCGGATATGATGCATGCAATTTGTCTTGTGGCTAGATTTCAAGAAGATCCTAGAGAATCACATGTTGCAGCAGTGAAGAGGATATTTAGATACCTGAAGGGCACTCTCGAACATGGCTTGTGGTATCTAAAGGATACTGATTTTTCTCTGAATGCTTATATAAATACAAATTGGGCATGATGTGTTGATGATAGGAAAAGTACAAGTGGTGGTGCATTCTTTCTTGGATGCAAATTGGTGTCTTGGTTGAGCAAGAAGCAAGATTCGGTTTCCTTATATACTGCAGAGGCAAAATATTGCAATAGAATCTTGTTGCACACAGATGTTGTGGATGAGCCACACCTTGAAGGATATCAGAGTTGTATATGATGAACCAATCCCTATCTTTTGTGTTAATACAAGTGCTATTAAAATCTCAATAAATTTGGTGATGCACTCAATGACAAAACATATCTCAATCTGATATCACTTTTTGAGAGAAACTTGCAGAGAATGAAGTGAAGCTTGATTTTGTGCCTAGGACAAAGGATTGAGTTGCTAATATATTCACTAAGGCTCTTCCTAAGGATACTTTTGAGTATCTTCGAGAGAAGTTAGGGGTTATTTCCCCTCCTTTAAACTAGATACATAATGATATGCATCAGTCTAGTGGATTTCAAAATTCATTCCTTATTTTGGATTGATGATTGGAGGCTACCTCTCAAGGGGAGTAGGTAGTGCTTTGTTGGTTGTTGCAATCAAGGGGAGTTATTGTTGGTGCAAGTTGGTGTTGTTCTTTTCCAATTGTGTCAAAGGATATGTGTAGTGGTTGCTAATTTCTATAATTTGTTGTGTGCTCCTAAGGGGGAGTATGTAAAGCAATAAAGAGAGAAAGTATGTATGTTCGATGACAAAGGGAGAAAGAGATGAAAATATGTTGCCCTTTACCATTGATGCCAAAGGGGGAGAGGAAGCAATGTGAAGAATAAATGATCACGTAAGCAAAGGGGAGAGGAAGTAATGTGAAAATAATCACTTGAGAAAGAGAGAATTGATATGGAGCAGTGTGTTGGTGATCAGAGTTTTTATGTTTGTTGATGGTTTTTCACATCATGTGTTACGATCAAATAACAAAGGGGGAGATTGTTGTAATTATGAGTAGTTGGTATTGTCATTGATGTCAACAGGCTTATAATTGTGGTCATTAATGTCAATTGATAATGGTTGAAGTGGTGATGTTTCTTTGATTAGCTTCATTGTCTTGTCATTAGTAAGTGCTATTGGTGTCAATCTCTAGTGTTGCTTTGATAAGCTTTTGTTTGTGAATGTTGTTGGCTTAGTGGTGATGATCAAGTACTGAAGATAATGAGAATATGTCTTTGGTGCTTGGTTTCCAAGTGTTTTTGAGAAAATTTGAATAAAAGAGGAAAATGGTGTGTTGCAAAGATGTTCTAGCGTACAATGTGGTGTTCTGATTTTGCACCACATTTATTCTGTGTTGAAGATCTATTTGTGCAGTTTGGGTATGTTGGTTAGAGGTGTTCAGAGGTTCTACATCCAGAATTTCTCGGTTTGAATCATTGTGCAGAAGAAGTTGTGTTCACCAATGTGTGAACTATGTTGCAATGGTGTCTAGGAGAAATGGTTTTTCTTTGCATTTCTCCACGGTTTAGTTTCTAGTCTTGCAGTTTTGGAAGTATGTTGATAAGGTTTATATCTACCTTTAGTCGAAGTTGTTTGTGGTCTAGTGCTTCATAAGGTGATTTCTTGAGTTACAGTGTATGGGAGGTTTTCTAGGTGAACAAGATGAGTTTGTTCTTCAAGTGAATGTTTGTGCAAAGGAATTTGTTATATTTCAGGGTGTTTGTGGAATATTCCAAACTATGTTTGAATGTTGTGTGTGGTATGCAGGTTGTCTTTGGATTTGAGGAAGCATGTACTTAAATGTTAATGGTGTTTACACAAGTTCGACCGACCTTGGGTGTTTATACTAATTATGGATTTGCTTCGATGATTGTGGAAGCGTGTTGTGGCATGTATGAATGTATTTAGATCTGAATTAGTGTGATGTGGTTAGCCTTCATTCCTTTCCACAACGGGAATGTTTTGGTGTTGACCTAATTTGAATTTGCATGGTTGAAGTGCATAGCCAACCCTGGAGAATACTTTCAAGGTTAAAGAAGGTATAAATAAGTGTTGTATTGATAGAGAATTGTGTGGAGTGTGTATGATGTTGTATAGGAGCGAATTTGAACCCCTAATGCAAATTCCCCCTTTACCCTTCTTCACTTTAGAAAACCAAATTCGGAGGCTAAATTCCTTATAAGCTCGATGCCTTCATTCCACTTGGCACCTATTTTGAGAATCCGTAGAGAAATAATTGTCGGGGATGCCTGCGCGGTGTTCAAACATCTACATGGTGCGCTTATGTCCTTGACAGATTCCTACGGCTAGAGCCTGCAAAGGTGTTAACTTCCCATTAGAAGTCGACTTGTAACGCCCTCTTTGACCGACCGACCTGAATATGGTCATTTTCTTCACTCTTTCCTTCAAATTCACTATTCATTCATCCATTTTCATTCTCTAGATGATCTCTTTTGGCGATTGACAAGCTCTAAGCATTCACTTCAAGCATTCAAGCAGCATTCTTACACTCCATAGCAGCAATTCCATCACTCCATCAACTTAGTAGAGCATGTGTAGAACAACACCATTGCAGCAAAGGCTTGAGTTCCTCTCATTTTCTTCCCCATTATCCTTGAGCACTCTTGGTGGAGGTGGTAATCTTTCTACTTCTCTCCTTTATTATCTAGTTGAGTAAGCACATTACTGTTTTGAAGTGTTTTAGTGTTCTTTGTGTATTTCTGTCTTTATCGTACTATTTCTCTATCGTTGCAAACTTGGATGTTCGTGGAGGTGGAAACACCAAAATGGGGGTCTGACCGAGGTAGACCCCTATACAGCCCCCCAACAATTTTCCTCTTTGTTGTGTGTAGGTGGACGTGCTTTATGGAGCTAGCTAGCGAACAAGCTTTTGTGTGAGATCATTCTTGTCACCCTAGCGTTAATCTATTTTTTTAATCATATTCGCTTATATGTTTCTTACTTCATAGTATTATTTTGTTCATCTAGAAACTATTAACTAGGTTGTTCATTTATTTTCTAGCGCTTTTACCTTGTCTTTCTAGTCATCTGGCCATATGAACGCCAATGCATCGCGCTATCATCCCAGAACCACGCTTATGTCCTCTGACAGAGAGCTATTTGAGACACAGAGTTGACCCTGGAAACTGACTTGCCTAGTCTCCTCTCAAGTCTCGGGTCTGCAAAGTGATCGAAGGACCTTATAGTCCTCATCATTCTCATCCTGCATTTCCTAACACTCCCTTAAATTGAGTTAAGTTAGGGCAGCCTGTTGCTCTCATCCCTTTGTGACCTAGGGCCTTGTTGTGGTCGATCCCCCGCTCTTACATTTTTGGTGAACCCGACGTGAACCATTTTGGTTCCATTTTGCAATACTAAAATTTTATTTCCTCATATCCTAGGAGCGTTGTAGGTGTGAGTGTTGTGAGGCTTTCGCCTTGCAACCCAACCTGCGACCCCTAGTAGGCATAGTTGGAAGGTTCCAAAAGTGTTGTGTAACGAAATTTGAATTGGGTCACTACCTTACCTTGTAACCTTTAGGAGGCTTTGTGGAAGTATCGTTTAGCATACGGGATGGTCTCTGTCCTGCATCATCCTATTCCCTCTATGTAGTGTGTGAGTAGTGGTACTGGTATAACCTTCACTTCACAGGACCTGCTAATGGGCTTTAACAGAGAACCATCTCCTCTCTACATTCCTGCAAGGATAAATGGAAACACCGTAGCAGGTGTTCTCATTGATCCAACATCTCAAGTGAATATCATAACTGAGGAGATCATGTTAATCAACTTCCTGTATAATGATGGATATGGTGCACCTGTGAGTATCATTTGCATGCACGACAAACTTTCCATACCCCCTATAGGTAGTATTATCCTATTAGTTCTCATCGGACCTAAGTCCGTAAACCTTATGTTTGACATTATCTCGAGGTCTGAACTCTTAAGAGTGAAGTTGGGTATCCCCTGGATGGTAGCTATGAATGTAGTTCCTTTGGTTGTGCATAAGTGTTTGAAATTCACTCATGAGGGTTTTGTGCACATGTGATCCACGACACCGGCTATAGACCGTCAGTTGCTCGTGGTAATTACTCCTTATATTACTTTTGAATTGCACCCGTTGGTCCTCTCCCGCCCAAGAAGGACCTCTTATATCGCACATATCAAAATTACAAGAAAGGGCACTCTAGGCCGAAAGTGAGATACCCTCCTTCGCCTTATGTTGTTTCGCATAGGGCTTGCTTGAAAGCTGACAATGATGCCACCAAGGCACGTAGAAGGGAAGAAGAGAAGCAATCTCAAGATCCTCCTTCTTCCTCTTCCGTTGTTCAGCTCGACGCTTCCTCTCACTCTGCGGTGGTGCCATCTACTTCTGCCTCGCATTCGCGAAAGAATCCCACGATGCCCGCTTGGCGAAGGTCCAAGCATCCCACGTTCGAGCTTCATGTCCTACCCATGGAGCCTAGGCTTGTTTGGTATGGTAGGCATAAATCCTCTCATGGGGAATCCTCTGTGTCTCGGCCTCAGCGGCCTCCTGCTGCCCCTGCTTCTAAAACAAGGAACGAGAAGAGGCCCGTTGCCGAGGTGTTGGAGCCGACTCCCCCCGTTATTTCTGAATTTGTCCCTCCTGCTCTCGTACAAAAGTATGTACCTCCACTAGAAACAGCTATGGAGGACACTCCTATGGTAGAGCAGGAGCCTTCTATTCCTTCACAACCTCTGGCCTCTAGCACAAAGAGTTGCAAAAACCGTCTTGCTTACGAGCGCAAGCGCCGATGAAAGGCTATCTTGGCTGAGAAGGTCGCCTCGCAAAAGAAGAGGAGATGAATGCCCCTGTATCAGGTCCTTCTGTCGCGTCCTCTTCTCTCCTCCCCTCTTTTTCCATTCAAACCAACTTTGTATCACTTCCAGCTTCCGCTGCGAGAGCAAAGGCGCCTAAGCTTAGAAAGGTGCAGGTGTTCATCGCTCCTTCAATGGAGTCGCCCTTGCTGACACCCACCCTGAATGTCTCACCTTTCCCAAAGCCCATAGATATGATTAACACCTCAGTCGTATCTATTGTGGTTCTTTCTTCCTCTTCCTCTATCTTTCTTGCCTCGTCTGTGGGGAGTTCGCCTCCCCCAACGAAGCAGAAGGTAGAGAGTGGTCCCTCTGACAATGGAGGACGTAAGGGGAGCCCACCTTCTCCGAAAGGTGGCTCCATGTTGACTTGTTTTGTCCTAATAACGGAACCAGTCTCGGCCTCCTTTGAGTTCGTCACTGCTCCTGAATCTCTTGGTGAGCTTAGCGGTGAACCTCGGGCACGATCTCCTTCATCTGTCAAGGTGAAATGTGGCACTCCTGTCAAGTGCATGTTTAACTCGGTGAAAGAAGTTTTGACCTTTTCAGTGATCTTTGCGAAGTTGTTGACCTTAGACCCACAAGATTTGAGTGACAAAGACTTTAGAGGTCCTTCTTCCTTAGCCCTTATTATGAGAGGGTTGCAAGTGTTAGAACCTAAAATTTCCATCTAAAACCCTAAGGTTTTCCGATAAATTTCCATAAATATCCATAAAAACCTAAGGTTTTATTCTCATTTGAACCCATCATTTTCCTATCTTTCCATTTAAAAAAAAAAAATCATTCTTTCCATTTATATATGCCTAGTGCTCTTATCGCTACCTTAAGATTCACATCCTATGTCGCTTTCCGCTTTACCGCGGCCTCCCACAAAGGGGCCTGCGGTATGGCGGTAACGGTTAGCAGGCAGCATAAAGACCTTACCGCGCTACCACACGTGGTGAATTCATTGACCGCGGTAGCGCGGTAAACTGTTAGCAGTTAGTGGTTAGCAAAACAATCAACAAGGAAGGCCCACCACGGTACCGCAGGGGGTCATCTCACAGACCGCAGTAGCGCGGTGGATGGTCAACAAGCAGTAGCAATGAAGGAGCTAGCGGTCAGTGGTAGTCAGAGGTAGCGGTTACCGCGGTACTGCCACCGGTTCATATGGTGACCGCGGTAATGCGGTAACGGTAAAGGCAGAACAGCTAGCAGTTTGAAGAACGGTCACCGCAGTACCGCGGAAGGGCATGGAGGAGACCGCGGTAGCGCGGTAAGGGGAAATGGAGGCCGTGACAGTCAGTGGTGGGACTTGTCAAAATCAAAGCGGTGAAATAAAGGGAAGCCACGAGAGATAAGTTTAAAATCAAAGGTTTCCAAAGCATTAGATTAAAATCAAAGCTCGACTATTGTAAAAAATATTTAATTTTGCCGAGAGGCAATATAATTAAATATTTTAAATTACTGTCATGAAATTCAAACGAATGTAACTGTAATATGAAGGGTCACGACCCTTGAAGTATTTTGTATAAATATTTTAGAAAACAGTTGCAGGAAAAGAGAAGAAAGAGGAGAGATTTTCTGGGACTAGGAATGAAAGTAATGTACAGATCTTTCTTGAAACAAAGCAATGGAAACTAATGTATTTAACTGGTGAAAACCTTCTAGTTCATTTGTTGAGATGTTATAATTTATATTATTTTTATATTGGTTCTCTCTAGTTCGAAGACTTTTGATCATTTGAGTTAATGTATCAAGCATTTTGATTCATCAAGGTTCATATTTTGACTTTGTGTGATTTTTATTTGCTGGTGTCTCAAGTCAGAATTAAAACCCTTCAAGTAAGTCACAATGTTTGAGAGTTTTCTTTTGGATAATTTAAGAAGAACCAGGATAGAAAAACATTCCAGCATTATTTATGTGAACCATAAATAAATGAAATTATATGCCAGTCATAGGATTTTATTTTATGAAATGTCTAACAACTTGAAATTAAGCCAGAGAAGGAAAACACATGTCATTTTTTATTTTTGACTCCATTGCCCAATAGATAGAAGGCATTGATCTATCATGTCCTAGAAGATAGAATTTACCATAAACAATTTATTCAAAAACCTTTCATTTGTGTACTAGGAGTAGGAGTAGTTGTAGAGGTTTTCATCTATCCACCACCTTTGCCATTGTGGGTAGGTTGTTGCATCAAGAAACACATTTTAAATCTGCATCATTCATTAGGTTCACCCGCCTTGGTCTAGCAGAACCTAAAGAGAAGAAGGTACAATTGCATCAATTGGCCTTGTACGTTGACCAAAAGCGTTGTGAGAGCTTGGCAACCTCTCGTGGTTCAAACCTACATTTTTGAGACCCAACAATTTGGCGACTCCGCTGGGGATTACTCAGGAAGTTTTCAGCCTTTCCATTTATAGAATCAACAAAGTTTTACAATTTTTTTGGAGATTCCGCTGGGGCAAACCAAAGCAATCCATTTCATTTTCCTACTTTTGGAAAAGTAGGTGGCGACTCTGTTTTAGATTTGATAAGTAATGCATGGATATTGTGGAACAAACACATTTTTTCAAGATGTCAGAAGAAGAGAGAAGACAACAGTCAATAAGAGAGTTGAAGGAATTGAGACAAGAAAGGTTGCAATTGGACCAACAGATGCTACAAGTGAACCAACAGTTGCTACAATTGGGATTCAAAGGTGCTCAAAGTACATCACCAAACAGGCCATCATACAGTGAGAATGAAGATACAAGTGCCAGAAGATCTTGGACACCACAAGTGCCCTATGATGCAACTGAGGAGAACTCTGGGAGAAAAGGTAATGTACTCTATTCACAACAAAGTATTTTTGATGAGTATATTCAAATAGAAGAAGGAAACAAAAATCTTGTGGATGGCTTTTTTGATATAGGGAGATATAAGGGAGAAGATGTAAACTCTCTATACAATAGGATGGTAGAAATTTGTATGCAATTACCTCCCCATCATAGGCCCACAAGACCCACATTTGTTGCACAATTTTTGAGAGCATCAGAGCCTGAATCAGTTTATTGGTCAGAGTCATTAAAACAACAAGCCTTTGATGTAGTAAATGAATTTATTGATTCCATGCTTGGGACAATATACATGGATATTGATTTGGAAGATGATAGGGACACACCATCTAGAGAATACATCAGCAGTGCTTCAAAAGCTGAAATAGAAAATGATATCATGTTGTCTGACAATGAAGATATGGAGAGTACCTCTGGTATAACAGATTATGAGTCAAATTGTGAAGATGAAATAGTGGATATTGATCTTCAACAAGATGATTGTTGCAGCTATTATGAAGATCAAGAGGAATTTGGAGACATGGTAGAAGATATGGAAGCAGAAACATGTTCACTCAGCAGTGAACAAGTTTCAGATTTGTTAACTCTGGAATACCAGAAGTATGCACATGAAGATGGTTCCAAGACTTTGGTTCCAGCTTATATATGCTTTGACAGTGAAGATATTGTGTGTAGTGATTCAAGTGGTTCCATGTCCATCTCTCACAGTGATGAAAATTTTGAAGTTGATCATGAATTTGTTTGTGTCCAGGAAGAGGTATGTGAATTGAATGATCTATGCCTGCAAGAAAATGATATTGGTTTGCATGAAGAGTATCCAGCATTTGTTGATTTAAGTATGTATAAGGATGACTGCCTGGATCAAGGATATGTTTTAATGCCAACTGGTGATAAAGAGGAAATGGGAAGTAATTTTGATTTGATTCTTTCAAAAGATCTTGATAAGACAGAATTTTTTGGTTGCCATAAGGAGTATTCAGATTTTCAGGTCCCAATGCAGTTGCAGGTACATTCAGCAACATATGACAGTGAGCATGCCTATGAAAGTTTTGTTGATTGTGGTTACACTTTGTATGCTGAGGGTGATAAATTTGTTTTATATCATAATGAGAATGATGAGATGCAAAGTGATGAAATGAATATCAAATAGAATGAACACAATGAATTCCTGAAGGTTTTCAATGGTAGTGCATGTTGCAGGGCAGGTGAAAGGGATAGTTTCAAAAGAAAACTGATGAGCTCTAATCAGAACAAACTCTATGATAGAGGAAAGTGCAGGTTTTTCTTTTTGGGGTGGCCTGGGGCCATTCATTGTGATTTGATTTTTTGAACCAAAGCAGGTATAGAGGATTAAGGATTGCCAGTGCATGGACAATTCTTAGCAATGCCTCATTAAAACATTCTCTTCCATGCATAGTAGTGTAGGTTTTCCATTTCTCCATTTGCTCCATCTTTCATATCATTCATCTGTTCATTCCCTCCATCTGCTATTGCCTTCATTTTCATATCATTTTCTATCATTAGCTTGGTCTGCTCTCCCAGTTGATATTCTGGATTCTTGCAGTGATTTGCAAATCACTCATCCCCAACAAGAGCCACTGTTAGAACCTAAAATTTCCATCTAAAACCCTAAGGTTTTCCCACAAATTTCCATAAATATCCATAAAAACCTAAGGTTTTATTCTCATTTGAACCCATCATTTTCCTATCTTTCCATTTTTTTTTAAAAATAATTCTTTCCATTTATATATGCCTAGTGCTCTTACCGCTACCTTAAGATTCACATCCTATGTCGCTTACCGCTTTACCGCGGCCTCCCACAAAGGGCCTACAGTATGGCGGTAGTGGTTAGCAGGCAGCATAAAGTGCTTACCGCGCTACCGCACGCGGTTAATTCATTGACCGCGGTAGCGCAGTAAACTATTAGCAGTCGACAGTTAGCAAAACAGTCAGCGAGGAAAGCCCACCGCGGTACCGCAGGGGGTCATCTCATAGACCACGATAGTGCGGTGGACAGTCAGCAAGCGGCAACGACGAAGGAGCCAGTGGTCAGCGGTAGTCAGAGGTAGCGGTTACTGCGGTACCGCCACCGATTCACATGGTGACCGCGATAACGCGGTAACAGTAAAGGCAGAATGGCTAGCGGTTTGAAGAACGGTCACTGCAGTACCGCAGAAGGGCATGGAGGAGACCGCGGTAGCGCGGTAAGGGGAAATGGAGGCCGTGACAGTCAGTGGTGGGACCCGTCAAAATCAAAGCGGTGAAATAAAGGAAAGCCACAGGAGATAAGTTTAAAATCAAAGGTTTTCAAAGCATTAGATTAAAATCAAAGCTCGACTATTGTAAAAAATATTTAATATTTCCGAGAGGCAATATAATTAAATATTTTAAATTACTGTCATGAAATTCAAATGAATGTAACTGTAATATGAAGGGTCACGACCCTTGAAGTATTCTGTATAAATATTTCAGAAATCAGTTGCAGGAAAAAAGAAGAAATAGGAGAGATTTTCTAGGACTAGGAATGAAAGTAATGTACAGATCTTTCTTGAAACAAAGCAATGGAAACTAATGTATTTAACTGGTGAAAACCTTCTCGTTCAGTTGTTGAGATGTTATAATTTGTATTATTTTTAGATTGGTTCTCTCCAGTTCGAAGACTTTTGATCATTTGACTTAATGTATCAAGCATAAATTTTGATTCATCAAGGTGCATATTTTCACTTTGTGTGATTTTTATTTGCTGGTGTCTCAAGTCAGAATTAAAACCCTTCAAGTAAGTCACAGTGTTTGAGAGTTTTCTTTTGGATAATTTAAGAAGAACCAAGATAGAAAAACATTCCAGCATTATTTATGTGAACCATAAATAAATGAAATTATATGCCAGTCATAGGATTTTATTTTATAAAATGCCTAACAACTTGAAATTAAGCCAGAGAAGGAAAACACATGTCATTTTTTAATTTTTGACTCCATTGCCCAATAGATAGAAGGCACTGATCTATCATGTCCTAGAAGATAGAATTTACCATAAACAATTTATTCAAAAACCTTTCATTTGTGTACTAGGAGTAGGAGTAGTTGTAGAGGTTTTCATCTATCCACCACCTTTGCCATTGTGGGTAGGTTGTTGCATCAGGAAACACATTTTAAATCTGCATCATTCATTAGGTTCACCCGCCTTGGTCTAGTAGAACCTAAAGAGAAGAAGGTACAATTGCATCAATTGGCCTTGTGCATTGACCAAAAGCGTTGTGAGAGCTTGGCAACCTCTTGTGGTTCAAACCTGCTTTTTTGAGACCCAACAGCAAGCTCGTCCCCTTAACATTCCACCACTGCAGGCTCGTCCTCCTTCCCCCTATGATGATCTAGAGTGGGAAGCTGATGACCTCTTGGTTGATTAGTGTTAGGGGGAGACCTCTTCTTTATCTCTAGAATAGATGTGTGTGTGGTGTGATGTGCTTCCCCCGTGATCGTACTATATGTGCCTGGATGACCCTCGTCACCCCTATTGATGCTTGGATATAGGAATGGTGTTTGTGTTGTAAACCTTCCTCTATTTGTTTCATCATTCTTCCATGTTTGTGATTGACCTTTCAAAAAATTGGGGATGATGCAATGCATTGGGAACATTTAGGCTTCCTTCTATGTTGACCAATTTTTTTATTTTTACTTTGTCTTCTCATACATTCCTCACATGGCCTGACATAGTAGAGGGTTGATGGCAGTTCATTTATATACTATTACTATACATATATATTTATGAGTAGTTCTGACCCCAAAATATCAGGCTCTCCCTGTGCCCTTTGTTCATGTTCTCTTTCCTTTTTCTTTTTCTTTATCTTTCTCTCTTCTTTGCTTGAGTTGTCCCTCTCATGTGTGACAACGCCACCTTTACATCACTTTGATCTTTAGAAAACGCATTCATGGCCCGTGAATCTTTTCTCAAGAATCTTCACACTTCTTTGTTAGAATTGCATTCTCAACTTGAAACCCTAACAGAATATGTTTCCTTCATCATGGATTCATAAAGAAAGGACTTGGAAACCTTCCTCTAAAGCGGGAATAGCTTTGATCTTCCCCTCGTGTGGGGGAATATTCTTCCTTTCGAATTCCTTGAGGAAGTGAACATCTTTCAGAAGGATTCCTTGATAATGAATCGATTCGAGAAAGAAGACACCAGCTTTCGAACAACACGTCCCTTGAGTGGACTCTTTCTTTTCACACCGAGTTCCCGAGGGACCCCTTCGAAAACAAATTCTATGGCATCTAGCTCGCGGGCAGCCCAACTAGACCTCGCTTTACATCTTTTTGTCTAGCTCAGGGGAATTCTAACAAGACCTCTCTTTAAAACAGTGCATCCCTTGAGTGGACCCCTCTTCCTTTTGAAGGGTTCTTGAGGGACCCCTTTGAAAATTTTCCAACCTATCAACGATCTATGTGACTATCCGCATACTTGCATGCGTAGCCGCTTCCTAACATGTTCTATCTATGGGTAAACATGTCACTTCATGGGTGTGCCCATGAAGCCACTTTTTGACTCTGTGGAGTCCGCTTTTCTCGGTATCCCTCATGTGAAAGTTATTGGGGGTACCTTCCTTGCAGGTCTATGGGTCTGTAAGGCGCTTTTCTCGATTTCCTTCATGTGAGAGTTCTTGGAGGATACCTTCCTTGCAGGTCTGCGAGCCTGTAAGACACTTTCTTTTTTCAACTTCATAGTTTTGCGGAGCTATGAAGTCATTTTCCTATCTTGCACTCTCGGGTTTTCCAAATTGTGGTCTGCTTCCTCGATGATTCAAGTATACATTTCTAACCCTACTACTTCTTCAGTCTACTTTACCGAAGCACTCATTAGTATTCATGCTTGCTAAAGTGGGGGAAAAATGTATAGGAGTGAATTTGCACCCCTAACACAAATTCCCGCTTTACCCTTCTTCACTTTAGAAAACCAAATTCGAAGGCTAAATTCTACATAAGCCCACTGCCTTCGTTCCACTTGGCGCCTATTTTGAGCGTCAGTAGAGGAATAATTGTCAAGGACGTCCACGCGGCGCGCAGACATCCACACGACGCGCTTATGTCCCTGGAAGATTCCTACGGCTGGAGCCAGCAGAGGTGTTACACTTCCCATTGGAAGTCAACTTGTAACGCCCTCTTCAGTCGACTGGTCTAAATATGGGTTTTTTCTTCACTCTTTCCTTCAAATTCACTATTCATTCATCCATTTTCATTCTCTAGATGATCTCTCTTGGCAATTGACAAGCTTTAAGCATTCACTTCAAGCATTCAAGTAGCATTCTTGCACTCCATAGCAACAATTCCATCACTCCATCAACTCAGTAGAGCAAGTGTAGAACAACACCATTGCAACAGAGGCTTGAGTTCCTCTCATTTTCTCCCCCATTGGCCTTGAGCGCTCTTGGTGGAGGTGGTAAGCTTTCTACTCCTCTCCTCTATTATATGGTTGAGTAAGCACATTACTGTTTTGTAGTGTTTTAGTGTTCTTTGCTTATTTCCTTCTTTATCATACTATTTCTCTATCGTTGCAAACTTGGTTGTCTGTGGAGGTGGAAACACTAGAATGGGGGTCTGACTAAGGCAGACCCCTATACAACCCCCCAACAATTTTCCTCTTTTTGTGTGTAGGTGGAAGTACTTTGTAGAGCTAGCTGGCAAACAAGCTTTTGTGTGAGATCATTCTTGTCACCTTAGCGTTAATCTATTTGTTTTATCATATTCGCTTATATGTTTCTTACTTCATAGTATTATTTTATTCATCTAGAAACTATTAACTAGGTTGTTAGTTCATTTTCTAGCGGTTAGACCTTGTCTTTATGGTTCTTTGGTCGTACGGACGCCAGCGTACCTGAGAAACACCAGCGCATTGTGTTGTCGTCTCAGAACCGCGCTTCTATCCTCTGACAGAGAGCTATCTAAGACATAGAGTTGACCCTGAAAACTGACTCGCCTAGTCTCCTCTCAAGTCTCGGGTTTGCAAAGTGATTGAAGGACCTTATAGTCCTCATCATTCTCATCCCGCATTTCCTAACACTCCCTTAAATTGAGGTAAGTTAGGGCAGCTTGCTGCTCTCAACCCTCCGTGACCTAGGGCCTTGACGTGGTTGGTCCCCCTCTCTTACAGATGCAAATTGTAGAGTTATGAAGTGTGAATTTGTGAAGTGCAATGCGAGCTTAATGAGTTAGACCACTGGAAGTAGTGAGCAGAAGGTGTCTACAACCTTCAGAGAGGCTGTGAATGTGTTGGTGAAGTTGTGGTGGAATTTTCTATTGCATTGAGATGGATTTCTCACTTTAACATTCTTGTTTTCTTCTTTTTTGTAATCTGGCAGTGAGCCCTCCTTTCTTTTGGGCAATGAGCCTTTTGTATTCGGTTTTGCAATTACTTTATATTGTGAGCTAATCAACACCGTGGTTTTTCCCATTTTGGGTTTGCCATGTAAATCTGGTGTTCTATTGTGCATAGTGTTGATGTGTTTCAATTTCTATTACTTGCTTTCATGCTAAATCAATCTAACAGATTAAGGGTTAGTTAAGTTGATGTGGATGTGAATTTTTATGAGGGTTTTGATGTTTTAATGTACAACTGATTCACTCCCCCTCTCAATTGTCTTGTGTGCATTCAACATCTATCATGCTAAAGAATATGAAAATATTTTAAAATAGTTTTTATTGAACTCAAAAAATGAATATGTAAGAGTATTAGCCAAAAAACAAACAAGTGTGAATCTCAAATGCCAAAAAATAAATGTCATGTATATTATGGTGGAAATCAAGTATAAATCATTGAACTCTTACATTAAACGTAGAACTTAAACCTAATAGCTCAAAATTAAATATTTTGTATATGGCTACTATATAGAATTAAATTATTTTCTTAGTGCAGGTTCTTAATTTCAAATGCATTAATTTAAACCATCCCCAGATCTAATCCAGTTTTCCTAAAGAGACTAAGAGGAATACCAATATCATGAGGAAGAAGTGCTTACATGATAGACATTTACTAAGGAGGTGACACGAGTTGCAATGAAACAATTTGATCCCAATAGATATGAAGATTATCTCATAGCAAGGAGTTAATGATACCATTGATCAGCTAGAATTAATGCATTCTCTTGAAAAAATAACATATTTAATTATTGTAACTAGTTAGAAACCTTAATACTAATCACAATTACTGTTTTAAATAATTATAATTGGGGAAAATTGATATATAGCCAAGTGATTTACTATGTGAGGTGTTGGAAACTTTGGAGACTTTGTATCTATTCTTTGAACTTAATCCATATCAAATCATTCTTCTCTCTATTTGCAATCTAGGTGTTGTAACTCTGTTAAGTTGATCATTGTAGTTTATGACTTTTCTCTTGATGGCAATTAGTATTTTGAGCTTCAAAGTTTACATCATTAGCATGTTCACCACCATGTTTAAATGGTGATTTGCACATTGTTATGGTGTTTGTTTTCTAAATGTGTTTTGATCCCTTCAAAGTTTGCATCATCCTAATATTTAGGTTTTGTCGATCGATCTATCATCTATGAGGTTTTATAATGCTTTCATATAGATTCTCAAAAGTCGATTAGAAGAGCAAGCCTATTTCAATCTCCCTACCCTTTCTCTCTTTTGTTCTTTTTTAAATATTGATTGGTAAAGATTACATTCAATTCAAAACGGACTTTCTTTTCAACATCATTTTAAGCTTATATGAATATCTTTTGTTTTCTTTAGTTAACAATGTGAGATAATTATCTTTTGTATACTTCCTTGAACCCAATAAGGCCTAGATAAAATTAGCATCCTCTTGTGAAATTTATGGAACACTCGTACACACCTCCAAGTGAAAATAAAATGTCTAGTTAAATCCCTTTCAAATAAAAAGATATTTGTTCCACCTAAGTTGGTGTACATGAAACTAAATCAACACTCCCCTTTTATAAATTTATTCATTCATACTCTTTATATCCGATATATAAAACATGTATTTTTTCTTGACTTGTCATATACCTCTCTATATTCTAATTACATTGAGGAGGATTGTCATAGAGGGGGTGTTTGGACAAGAATTAACAATAAGCACTCCCACTTACTACCCATTTTAAAATCTCTACTTCCACTAGTATTATATCCAACAACTCAATATGTCACTATTATGTACATCAAATTAGTTACAACTTTATCATTTATGACGATCATTATTTGTAAAAATATTAATGTGTAAATATGGTTAGTTTAGAATATTAGTTCATATTAAATAAGATGTTAGTGAGTGAAATTTAAATATTTGATGTTAGATACAAAATGTATAAAACACTGTGTTATTGCATTAAGTGAACAATGCTCTACGCAGTATAATTTTATCCATATTAAAATAGCAAGTTAGCAAGAGACCCCCATTAATGAGCTATAAGCAGAAGTTATCAAGAGAAAATGCCTAAAGCTCGGCTTTGATGAGCTTCTAAGGATAATCCAAGTTTGACTAGCGTTGGTGGTGATATTGGGAAGGATCAAGGTGAGTTTTGCTGAAGGGAGATCATTCTATCCGGCTGTTCGCTCCTACAATGAGGTGGAAAGGACTACGGTTTTGGAAGGTCTTAACCATACTCGCGAGATCGAGTATACAAAATTGATTGTAGAAGGGTTTGACAAGAAGAGATTGTCCCAGCTAGAAAGTGAAGATCGTTGTTGATTAAAGCTCTTGCTTATTATGACGATTTCAACGAAAAGTTCTCTCATCGTTTTCGGAAGGCAAAAAGGTGACAACTCTTCTTGCTATTCATGGGTGGATTTGGATCCTTTTTTGAGTTTGGTGACGGACGATATTGAAGCATGGATAGGTTTTGTTAGTGTTCATCTCCCACGCATTCCTCTTAATGGTGCTTTATTCAGTAGAGATTACCTTGTGTGCTAATTGATACGTGGTAAATCTCAATTAATTGATTTTATGGTTGAGGGTGACCAGTTATTTTGAAGTCAATCTCTGCATCATTTGTCGTGTTGGTTCGGGATGGTCTTGTCGTGGTGTTATATTGCGTCATTTTCTAATTATTGTATGTAGTTTTTTAATTTTTCATTGCATTTTATCAATTAAAGGCCATTCTTCACTACTCGGCTCCTAGCTCTTTGAGCTTGGTTAAATGCATCTTGGGTTCGGAGGTGGTTGGCGATTCTAGGAAGTTGTAGTAAGTCTTCCATTAAAGAGGAATTTTTTTAGCGTTTGGACAATAAGGTTTCAAATAATGATACTAAGAGTCTTTGTCAACCTTTGTGGCTGAATTGATGTCCTCTTCATCGAGTGCAACCCTTCAATTCATAGATTTACAGTCACTCTACCTTGATGTGCATTTTGTCCTGCATAACCTTTTGGTAACCCATTCTAAGGGCGCTCTTGAGGTCACCAGGAATTATACTCTTCTACAGCTAGTTGATGGTGTTCTTTGATATGCTCAACAATAGGTGGTGACCCAAGCGGTTAATTTCCCTCGACTAGCTGATTTCGGTTCTAAGGTGGCTAAGGGAAAAAAATATATGGATGGCCTCAATTCATCGAGTGGATTCTTCTCCCAAGTGTTGTGGTGGTATGAGTGGAGGGGGGGGTGTCATCCCTGTTGTAATCGTATCCCTTTCTCGTTTGTTTGGTCGGTTCCGTATGATCTGGTCTTTGGGCATTGTCGTTTTGCTTCGGCCTCTACTTCTGTTTTTTAGATGTTGGGCTCAGTTTCCCTTTTTTGATAGATCATATAATTTTGAATATTTTGTATAAGGGTGAGGGCCCCAATATAATCCCTCTGTAAATTATCCAAAAAATATGTTAGCAAGTGACAACAAATATCAATGTATCGAATAGCATAAGATACGCATGAAAACAACAAAATTCTCCCACATAAGTCATGTTTGCATTCCCTCACAAGATAACCCTACACAAACCCCAAAATTGTTCAATTCATACATACAATGTTTTATGGGAAATATTTACGTAAGGTATGCAACTGAAAACAAAATCCAAGAATAATAAATCAAATTTATTTCCCAGAACCCAACAATTCCAAACACAAGTCCTCATACTTGTATTGCTTGAAATAAAATGTAATTGCAATATTGAACTTGTGTGTATAAAATATGTGAATGCAAAAATAATAAATACAACACAATCAATAAAACATTATATTAGAAAATTCAAATAACAATCTAATCAAATTGAAAGAACAAACTCTTGAATGTCATCCCATTGTCCTCTATCTCCAAAGATTTTTCAATTCATTATGGCTCTCAAATTGCATGTATGCACATGACTTGTCAAATGACAAGAACGAGATGTTGGATATGCAATAAACCTTTCTACATGATTGATTGCTAAAATGATATGTTGTAGATGATTGTACAAAGATTGTGATAATGCTATGATATTGATAATGAAATGATGTGGTGTAATTACAGAAATTAAGATGCAGCTAATGGTAAAGCCATGATTCAAACTAAGTGATGCTAAATGCAAATGCTGAAGTGCTAATGCTAATATGCTAAGATAACAATGCTAATGAAATTTTTGTAGAATGTACTTATGCTCAATTCTCTATTTGAAATGCTGTAAATGAGGCTGTATTTATAGATTTCTCCAAAGCATCAACCTATGTGGCAAGATTCAACGGTCTAGATTCGATCTAGAGAGAGACGGTTGAGGACGAAGAGGTTGGAGAGCAAGGAGTGTATTCCCTTTTAGTAGAACAAATTGCCAAATGTAAAGGAGAATCAAATGAAAGAGAAAGCCAAGTGTCTCAAAATTAGTTTGAATTTTTTGAGATAAATGCCAATTAAATATTAAGAAAATTTCATTTCATGAGACACATGATGAGATGGAAGATAAGAAGTTAGTAGAAATGTGACTAAATTCAAATATTAAATTTGAATTTAATAAAAGGGAGTTAATTAAATAAAACTAACTAATTAAAGTTGTTTATTTAATTAAAACATGAAGAAAATGATTTAGAATAAGAAGAATTTAATGAAAGTGAATTATATAAATAAATTTGTCGATTTATTTATAAGTAGAAGAATTAAAGATTTATTAATTAAATAACTTGTATTTAATTAATTTCTCCAGATCAAATTTAAATGTATACAAAACTAGTCCAAGAACCCTGAAAATCCTGCTAATAATGCTAAAACCTGAGTAGCATTTTTTTTTCTCTCCATGCTACATATTACAACAAATTGAGTAGTTCATCCATAACATACACTAAATTTCAGTTTAAATAAATTACGTTGCAGATTAGATTTAGAATTTCAATTCAATTATTTTTGTCAAGATGAAGAGGAACATATTTCTTAAGGTAAGAAATCACAAAGTATAATATTACGTAGATAAAACATACCCAAGTTGGGTAGTTCATCCATAACATACACTAAATTCCAGTTTACACAAATTGCATTGCAGATTAGATTTAGAATTTCAATTCAATATTTTTTATCAAGATCAAGAGGAACATATTTCTTAAGTGTAAGATATCACAAAAAATGTTAAAAGGATATGATTGATTCAAACTAGATTAACTCAATTTTATTTAATAACTCATTACCATCCTCCTTCCTTGATTGTGTAAACTCCTATCGGTACATTTGCTAATGAGCTTCTTTACAGTAGTACAGATTACCATTCTCGATACAACCCTTTAATACCTTTGTGCCTATTTTTTCAAGGACTTTCTTTGTTCTTTGTCATTTGACTCTCCAGAAGGAATTCGACTCAGTAGCCATATTAAAGCAACTCCAACTAAAGCACCAGAAAGATGTGCAATATGATTGATGCTTCCACCCTGAAATAAACTACCATTGCTGCTACCCAATTGTGCTGAAGCTTGGGCTGCTTCCATTACCTGATGTCTCATAGTAATTGCAAAACAAATCAGCATAGAATTTTTTAAATCTAAAAACACTCTAAGCAAGTGTGACAATTACGTAAAAGAAGATAGAAGGAATATTGCTACTATTCAAAAACACAAATGGAATTTATGGCATTCTCCAATGCAAATGGAGTTTTTGCTCATTTCAGAAACTGACAATTGTCACTAACCAAATGAATCACTTTGCTTTTATTCATATTAATAGAAAGGCTTCCTGAATGGCAGCAAGACAGAATTCTGCAGCATTGATAACCATGTGAAATGAACCAGAAAAATAAAATGCCAATGTTATAATTCACAGGTTTAGCATAGCTTACAAACAAAATATGCAATGTCCTTATCTAGACACTAGATACAATCCCGACACAAGGAGATCCAAAAGATGAGCTTGCACTCATCTATTTATCCATTTAGTGAAGAGAAAAGCTACTTATAACACAATTCTAGCATCAACCAGGGAAATATTATTCCTGATGTCATAGCAAACAAGGCCTGATCCTACATCTGGCAACAGACATTGGGGTGCAGGTCTCCAATTTAGTTTGTTCTCATTCTTATCGTCTCTCTTCCCAATCCAAAAGTCTCTTTATGGTAAACTGAATCATGTGGATTCCTGTCTTTGATTTTCTTGTAATCTATTTCATGCCTATCAGCAGTGTAAATGGCTACCCTGCCATATATTCCACTACATCAAAGATTACGGTAAAGGCACCTTTTTTGAAGGCAGACATTTATATCTTAACTTTGTTATACTTGTAACAGAATAAATGTAGCATGAACTGAAAGAGGCATAATCCTATATTATGTTTGTATGGGCTTGAAACACGTCATCACGAGGCATGTCCCTATATGACACATAATCCTAGAAATCCAAATAGTTTGCATTTCGTTTTTTATGCTTAGAATGTTTTACTTTTAAATGTTGCTTTCCTTGTCTACTTTTCCTGTCTTCTTCCACTGACATGGTCACTCTAGATCTCGCCCAGAAGGAAATCTACTCATTTATCCAATCTTTCTTCTTGACCATGCAACCAGACTTGGGTTCTGAGTCACAATTATTCGGAATAATTTCAGTTTTACCCAGAGTGCATTTCACTTAAAAATAAAATCACAAGATAAGCATATTTCCAGTATCTTTTTTATGTAGCTACATTTCCCCTGTCCAATAGATTGTGTTATGTAATATTGAAAGGTCACTAGATCAAAGTTTCAAAACACTTGAGCTGAATACCTACTTTGTAATTTTTATACCAAATGAAACCACCTCTGCATAAATATGTTAGAAAAATTCAAATCTATGAAGAGAAAGCTAAAAACTAATCCAATTTTACAGAAAGCTAAACCTTTCACAAAGTCACCTATAATATCGAAGCATGCCATTCCAACTAAAACATATCTGAAAAGTAAAAATGCTCTAACTTTGAAACTGATCCTGAGGCAAATTCCAAATAGAGGGTAAGACGAAAAACAATGCAGGTTATTGTCTGTAATGTCATTCATTACAGTCAAATCCATAACTTTCAAGTATCGAATTGACCATAGTTTGCAAACTCGGACTCAGAGAGTACTTGGCAAGCCAAAAAAAAAAAAATTGACTCAAAGAGTACTCAGCAAAACTTGGCAAAAATTCGGCACCTTAAAAACACTTAATTGTTTGAAGAAAAACATATTTTGAAAAAAACCATAATTTTTTGAAAAAATATAAACTTTATGCAAAATATAGCTACAAAATGAATCAAATGAGTTTGGTGGGGGTTTGGGGGAAACACCCCCAGTTGGGTGCGGGGGTTTGGGGGCAGTGGGAGTTTGGGGGCAACGCCCCTAGCAAGGTCAAGGGGCAACATCCCTCATGGGGGTATGGGAGTAATGCCCCTCGTGGGGGTCTAGGGGCAACACCCCTTGCGGGGTCTGGGGGCAGTGTCCCTGGTGCGCTCTTGCCCAAATTAAGGCCTTTGAAACCACACACTACATCTTGCACACCATTTTCACAACTTTGTAGTCGGCCATGAGTCGAGGTAGTCAGCCAAGAGTGTACTTGGTCGGCTGTGAGCCATAAGTAAATAAGATATTAGTTAATATTAATAATCCATGTACTTGTGTACGTGTCATGTTGGTTAGTTGTCTTGGAAATTAAGTTCCGGACGAAACAATTAGTTATAATGAAGGGACGTGACGATTGGTGCCTCAACCACCGCCAACGTACTATATGTACTTGAGTCATGTAGTCGGGAAACATGATGGTTCTACTAGGCTATGCTATGTTTTGTCTGGAGACATTATGATGTAATTGTCGAATACTAAAATAAAGAAGTATATCTATGTTCTATGCGATTGCCATGTGATTATTATATGTTGTCAATGTTATTTTATATCTCCGTTTACTCTGTACATCATTGTACCCGTAGCGAGTAAACATTTGGCGCCGTTGCCTAAGCAAATCCGGTAACCACCCAGACAGGAGAATGGCATTGTGATGGGGCAGCCGACCGAAGGGCCAGTACAAGTAAATGAGGATCGTGAAGACGCTCTGATGGAAGACCTTTGCAATCTATGGGAAATCTCATCAAAGGACCACGTACGGAGGGAGGCTCTCAGGCGAGAGATCCCTCAGGTGGTTATTTCGGATAGACTGCGCGTCAACGAAGAGGTCGACCATCTTCTTACCAGACTGCCAAGACTGATAGCACGCCACTACATCATCCTACAAGATCTTCGGGCGGAGGAGGACCAAGAACCCCTAAGGCAGCAAATCTTGCAGCGGTATGAAGAACGAACCAAATGGGAAGAGGAGGAACGAGACACTAGTCGGAGACGTACCCCTGGCAACCAAAAATGATCGCGTGAAAGACCTGTAATGCCCGTACGACCGAACAAAGGCAAGAACCAAATACCATTCGAGCACAAAACAGAGGACGAAAGAATTTGGTGATCATTAAGAGTACAAGAGCAAGAAAACCGGCGGCAAAGATTAAGGCAAGTAGATAAGGAGTTGAATGAAGATTTAATTGAGATAAATCAAAGTATAAAAAGAACAAATGCAAATCTTGAGAAGATAGATCAATCTATCAGTAGAGCGCATCAGAGTTTTGTGGATGAGGAACCCTTCATCACCCCGTACGTAGAAAAATATAAAAGCCGAGAAAATGAAGATGAATTGAGTGGAGAACTTGAGAACAACATCCAATGCATTCAGGAGTTGTCCATATCAGACAACGACGAAGGGTTGAGGACAGGGAGATCTGAACCCAAGACCCCTTGGCAAAGGGAGCATCGAAGTGGAACCCAGGAAACTTGGGGTGTAGAGGACGCTGAAGGAGGACGGGAAAGTGACTCGTACGTGGCCGAGAGTGCAAGTGACACACCGGAATGTAACGGGGAAACCGGTCCAGTTGGGTCCAATACACAAGGAGGACAGCAGGGAAGGATGGTGACTCCAGAGCGGCAAAAGCTGCCGAAGTTTACGGGGAATGGGTCGAAGGATCCGATACGGCATTGCAAAACGTGTGAGACAATCTAGATAACAAGTGGAGAAGATGACCTGGATAACTGGTTGAAAGCATTTTCGGCGACACTCAAAGATAGTGTCATTGACTGGTACTCAGAATTGGACCAAGCACAAAGGGCATCATGGAGATTACTCAAGAAGGCCTTTCAGGACAAATTCAAACTTCTGAGGGATGATAGTGAGATTGTAGCAGAAATCTACAGTACGAAGCAGGGAAAACACGAGAATGTGCACACATACAATCGGCGACTCAAAGACTTGTTGGGAAAATTGGAGGTTCAACCGACCGATGGGCTAAAGAAGCGATGGTTCATTGAAGGCTTGCTTCCGTCACTGAGGAAGAAGATGAAAGTTGTGCCTCCGTCATCGTACGCTGAAGCATACAATCGGGCGATGAATATAGAAAGCGAAAACAAAACATCCTCTCGAGGGAAAAAGAAGACGGACGATGAGGAGAGTGCGGACGACAGCAACGGTGAATCCAAGACCGTACAAGCACTCAAGAAAGATATGATCCGAATGATGAAAGAATTGAAGGCCGACAAAGAGAGTACGAGGGAAGCAAGAGAACTATGGTGTATAGACTGCCATGGGGAAGGTCACATGAAGGCGAACTATTCGAAGAAGTTATTCTGCGATATCTGCCAAGTGATGGGACATTCTGTCAAGGAATGCCCATACAATTTAAAAGCCAAAAGTGCACAAGTAATCTTCGCTCAAGGAGAACCGTCGACACCGCTGAACACACCACCGAGGCCCCAGTACAATAGCAATGCATCCCCTGGAGGTTACCGAAGCAACAGGAGTCTGAGGAACAGAACACAGTATGACGATAAAGGATGACCCATGATCCAATGCCGAAAGTGCAACGAATGGGGTCACTTCGCCAAGGACGGCCAAGGTTCAGGAGGAGATTGTGTAAGTGGTGTGGACCAGGCAACCATGAAGATAGTGAATGCCCCAAGCAAAAGGGTATCCATATGCTGGAAGGAGAAGAACAAGAGGTACTGGCGATCACCAAAGCGCAAGCAAAGAAGGCAACCTACCCAAATCCACGTGCGGAAAACAAAGGATGAAGGAAGCAAAGCTGAAGTGGAACTGGTGATGGTGAAGGAGAACAAAATATCTCTAGAAAAGCCAAAAACCTCTCGACGGTCGGAGGCGGGAACCAACATCGTACGACAGATACTGTAGACCACCGTACCAATCAAAGTAACTGACCTTCTCCAGACATTGCCACAATTGGGACTGGCAATGACAAATGTCCTCTGGGATGTCAAGCAATCGCAAGCAGAGGACTGAAGGCAAGAATTGGTACCAGATTCACCACCGTATGGTGAACAAACCATTGATCCCGTACTACTCATGGGGAACGTCGGGAAGATGCCAGCGGTTGTGCAGATGGAGATCAGAGGGAATATCTTGACAAATACTATCGTCGACGAAGGATCGGGAGTCAAAGTACTGCCCGAAGACACATGGAAGAGCCTGGGGAAGCCTACACTCTGGCCACCGACATTCCAACTCGTCGATGTCGATCAACATGGTATCAAGCCATTGGGGATGCTGATGGCGCAGAAGGTGATGATCGGGACACAATAGTTTTTGCTAAATTTTGTCGTCATCCCATTATAGAGGAAAGCGTATGATGCACTACTTGGGAGAGGATGGTTGATAGCTGCCAAGGCAAATCATAATTGGAAGAGAAACACACTCTCGATCGAGAACAACGGGCGGAAGTACGTCATCGACTTGAAGAACCAGGTCGTGAGCGAAGAATTGGCTTCCTCCGGATTAGAATCGAACGGAGGGGAATCAGATGTGGACGAAGGAAGGAAGACGATGGAACGGAATGCTGAGGGCGTACTGGAACTTGAGAGTTGTTTGGAGGACGAGACAAGCTCACTGAATGGCTTATTTCATTGGCAGATGGAAGACTATGAAGTGTTCCACCAAGAGTGTAACATGCTACAGATCGGGGAAATCAAGGAAGAAGAGAACGACACGTTTAGCTAGACACTTTCGGCCGAGTACGAAGAGTACAAAGGGAGAATATCAGAACCGGATGATACGCCAACCCACAAATCCTAACAGGTATGAGATAGAAAAATTGTGTTGGAGCCAAAAAATGGAAAAAATGAAGTAGAGGAATTAGAAAATGTAAAAAATGAAGAGAGAAAAAAGAGACCGAGGAGAGAGAAAAAAAAGACGGAGAAGAAGAAAATAAGAAAAGATGAACAAAATGAAAAGCGAAAATGATGAGAGAGGAGAGAGAAAATAAAAATAAGGTGAAAGGGAAATTAAAAGAATTCAAAATAAAAGGCTAGGCCACAAGGACCGTACGACATAAAAAGCAGGAGAGATTGGCGAAAAGAGAGAAACCTTGGCAGAGTAGGTTGAAGTGTGATCCGTATATCGTACGACCCGAGCAAGAGAGAGTCGAAGTTGGTCCATACGCCGTACGGCCGAGAGGAGAAACCGGAGAAGGCACAACAAACGTACAATTTGGCAAGAAATTAGAAGATCAAATACGCCCTGGTGAAGAGTTAAGGAAGCACGTACGGGCTGGCAGAAGCAAAGGAGGCCACATCGTGTGGCCTAGCAACAGGTCAGGAGGATACATCGTACGGCCTGAGGAGGAAATCAAAGAAGAGAGAGAAAACGTATGGCTTGGCAAGACAACAGGAAAGCAAGGCATACGACCTGAGAAAGGCATAAGAGAGCACGTACGGCCTCACAAAGAAAAAGATCACACTGTACGAATTGGCAAGGGAGATCACGTCGTGCAACTTGGCAGAAGGGAGAAATCTGTACGACCACGCAAAAGGGAGAAATTTGTACGACCTTGCAGAAGGGAGAAATCCGTACGACCTGGCAGAAGGGAGAAATCTGTACGACCTTGCAGAAGGGAGAAATTTGTACGACCTGGCAGGAGGCAGTCCATACGACTTGGCAGAAGGCAGTCCGTATGACCTAGTAGAAGAGAGGAGTTTGTACTCGTACGACCTGGCAAGAGATAGTCCGTACGACCTAGCAGAAGAGAGGAGTTTGCACGCGTACGACCTAGCAAGAGACTGTCTGTACGACCTAGCAGAAGAGAGGAGTTCGTACCCGTACGACCTGGTAGGAGGCAATCTATACGACCTAGTAGAAGAGAGGAGTTCATACGATCTGACAGGAGAAAGCACTCTGTACGACCAGGCAAGGAGGAAGTCGTACGCTTTGAGGAGGCCGTACGCCCAGGCAAAGAGGAAGTTGTATGCTTGCATCAGAGGAAGGTCGTACAGGTGGATCAAAACAAGGTCGTACAGTTGAAACAGAAGTTTGTACGCTTTAAACAAGATGTCGTACGCATAAGGAAGAAGGTCATACACACAATGGAGGAGGCTATACATGTCAAAAAGACCGTACCAAATATCGAAGTTTGTAAAAGGTAGGCCGTACCAAGCATCAACCTCGAGAAAGTAAAGTCTAAGAAAAACAATGCAAAATCTGTATTTTCCAACTTCATCAGCACTATTCGGAACTTGTGGAAGAGTCATGAAAATGAGGTGAGCGATGCAGTTTCAAGTGGTTTCAGAAGTATTAAATTGGCCCTGGCGACAAGGGCAATGCCGCTCGACCCCGCCTTGTACCACGACAGGGAGCACGCCAGGGGCACTGCCCCTCGACCCCAGTGGGGGCGCTGCCCCCAGACCCCTGCAAGGGGCGTTGCCCCCAGACCCCATCAAATTTTTTGGAATTGCCAAATTCCAATGCCACCAGCCATCATAGTACAGGAGCAATTGGCTGCCGAGCAGACAAGAGTTGCAGCTCTCGAGGAGAAGTTGGCGGAGAGAGATGGAGTATTGGGTGAGAGTGATAATCAATTGGCAAAGAAGGATCAGTTGGAATTCTTGGTTTTCAGTCGTCTGGAAGACGACTACTTTGTGGGGGGGATGATGTAGTCCGCCATGAGTCAAGGTAGTCGGCCGAGAGTGTACTTGGTCGACTCTGAACCATAAGTAAATAAGATATTAGTTAATATTAATAATCCATGTACTTATGTACGTGTCATGTTGGTTAGTTGTCTCAGGAATTAAGTTTCGGACGAAGCAATTAGTTATAATGAAGGGACGCAACAATTGGTGCCTCGACCACCGCCAGCATACTATATGTACTTGAGTCATGTAGTCGGGAAACATGATGGTTCTATTATGCTATGCTATGTTCTATCTGGACACATTATGATGTAATTGTCAAATACTGAATAAAGAGGTATATCTATGTTCTGTGTGATTGCCATGTGATTATTATATGCTGTCAATGTTATTTTATATCTCTGTTTACTCCATATGTCATTGTACTCGTAGCGAGTAAACAAACTTTATCAATTAAGGGAGAAACAATGGATTTTTGAGGGTTTAAAGAGAAAAAAGCACCAAAACCGCATTGCTGGTGCGTTTTTTATATCGCATCTTTTGCTAGCAATTTTCAAGCAAAAAATCGGCAAGTTTTAGGCATTTCCTCGACGAGTTTTCTAGTCCTACTGGCTCGCAAGTAACTCGCCTGGGTTTCAAACCCATGAGTACTTGCAGGCTCGGCAAGTACTTGTCGATTCTACACACTGACCATCAATTCCCAACCATGAGGCAAATGAAACCCAATATGTAGATCTGTTGCTAAAAGAATAGAAAAAGTCTTCATTGTATCGCTTAGGCTGTAGAAGACTTCTTAGATCCAAGAATTTAGAATGCCAAGTTTCTTCTTACCCAAAATGAGATAAACACTTTGAAGAACAAAACCTATTAGATTTGCTAATAAATGTGAGATTATTTGGATACAATTTTGATTATATATTTGACCAATTGGATCATTTTTTTCTGCATCTTTCAACAAAGATCTTATGAATGCATTTCCAAATAATCTTCCACCATTATTTCTAATAGAAATAGCTCTTCTATTTTCTCAAATTTTCCTATATAGTGGGGGGACAGAGCTTATCCATCTTGGCAAGGTTTTGATTTCACAATTTGTGCATCTCCCAACAATGGTTTTCCTAGATGGATGGACTCTTGCTCAAGTGGACACTAATTCCTTATCGCTTCCTAGGCATTTGTACTTTGTGAGACAAGGGTGGGTTGGAGGCCGACTTTCTCTATGGAGAGTGATCCTTATGGGAGATGCAACGCTTCTGTTAGTTGTTGCACATTCATAGAATAGGCTTCATTCAAAGGGAAAATGGGAGAAATCAAAGATGTGACAAATGGACAAAATCTCTTTCAGGCTATTTGCCTATATAGACTGAACTTCCACAACTCGATGTCAGTTTTTCCATTATTCCATCCTGAACTATTATTTTGTTACGATCTTTTGTCAGTCAATGTCATTTTCAGTATCATCAGTACACATTTGATCTCACTTATGGCAAACTTGATGGTTGAGAAGTTTTACAAATTTGTCTTATCATTTCAATTTATACTGCACTTCTATTGCCTAGTACCTTCCAATTGTGGTGAAGTTGATGTTGGAACACAACAATCTACTAAGAGGGGGGGTGAATCAGTATATATTAAAAAATTCAACCCTTAAGTCTTTTGAGCAGATTAATTCCTCAAACTCTTAGTGTGCAAATTAAACTTAAGATACAGAAACATACACATGCACACACATAATCATCACATAACACAAGGTGTACATGGAAAACACAAAATGGGAAAAACCATGGTGAGAAATGTTGCGAGGAGCTACTATCCTAATCCAACCTCACAATCAAATGTTCAATTACAAAGTTTAAGGGCACCGACCCTAAGGAGACACAAATCCCCTGGTTTTAGGAGCACCCACTCCCTAATTTGAGCACCTACCTAGATATCCGATGGCACCCACTAATAATATTTACAAAGAAAGATATTATAATTTGTTCACAAGAACACAGTTCAATGTTGCAACTTACTTTGCAACTATACAAAACTCTGTTGCTGCCTCTGCAACACACTTCTATACTCTGTCCTCCTCTATTATGTTATGTTCTTTCCTTTTTCTATTAGTGCTTTCTCTATCCGCCTCAAGAAGCTCAAAATACTCTCTGCAAAAATGCTTTGTCTTCTACAACTCTCCTCTCACTCTCTATTCCACTGCATTCCACACTTAGTCAAAATTTGAGTTTTTGTTTTTTATCTCCTTCACCGACCTATAGTGATCACCTCAAGATTCTCATTGATGAACAGATCATTTGTTAGGGTTTACCTGATATCTTTTTCATCATTCTTCCTCTGCATCATGTCACACATTAAATTCGGATACACATTAAATGCAAGAGATGAATGTTTCTTTGGCAACTCTGCTATTGGAATAGACTCCCTTCTCTTCAGAATCAAGAAAATCTTACTGTACTCTACCACTTGTCTTGTCCTTTCTTCAACTGTGATACATTCTTAATAAGCCCAGTTGATCTGTGGAAGAGGTTGCTGCTCAACCTTATTTCTAGTGTAGGCTAGAAGAATTACATCCCCATCATCATCTGACAACCCTTCGATATCTTCTGATAAGCAATCTTTCATCTGATGAAGGGATAACCTACTGTGACTTCGCCTTCGCACTTCATACTCGTCTCTGCAATTAGCCCAGAAGTCTTCAAGTGCGGGCATATGAGCATAGTTCTGACCAAGTCTAGATGCATAGAAGCCATGGGGATCATATAATCGTCTCTCGCTGAAAGGCTTGAGACCAAATTTGTCTAACTCGTTACCCATTAGTTTAGCTTCTGCGGATGATCTACATGTGTAATTACCTAAAGCAAAAGGAAAGTTGAAGGCTGCTTTCTTTTTGTTACGCAGACGGGTGTGAACATTTGAAATCTTCCTGAAGAATTCCATGCATACTACCTCATCTGATGGATACCTCGGTAACATAAGTGGAGCCCCTGAATAACCGTACACCCTTAGGTAAGTGAAAGTGGCAAACTGAATAAACCAATCTGCCCATTCTGATATTGCAGCCTTGGCAATGGATGAGATGCGGATGTGTAGCTCGTTGTCTAGGTCCCGCATAGTATAAATCAAGAATGCTTCATTCACCTTTTTGTAATGCCGTGATGCAGCAGTGAATTCCAACTGAGTATAGTAGTTGTAGACATGTTGAATGTTTAAAGAACCCTCCGTGTTTAACCCTCTGAATTTACCTTGATAGGCAACCAAATAGACTAGGTAGGAGACCATGTGAAATGCATGTCTATGAAAATACTCAGTTATCTGATGATGTAAGCAATCACTGATCAATGTAGGCCAATAATAGAACTCTGTCTTTTTCATTATATGAGGTATCACGTAGAACATCCAAGGTTGAAACCTTGTTGCATCTGCTTGACCTGTAACTCGATTGAGTAGGGTTATTATGATGGCGAATTCATCTTTGAATTGTCCTCTTCCAACATCCTTTGGCAATGTAGAATATTTCTCTTTCAGCCACCTATGTGCAATCTTCTTGCTGTACTTATCCTGATGTTCTTCCCATATCCTTTCACATTCTTCCACATTGATGGTGACACTTCCAGGCCATGGTGGAATGGAGAAGCATTTCTCAAACATGTCTGGTTTTAGGCTGCAAATGATTCTCCCATCAATTGACTGTATCTCCCTTGTAGCTGGATTGTAATGCTTGATGCAAGCAATTATGAATGCTAAGCTCTTTACTGAGAAAGGTATGGATGTTGATGCAAGACGACCTAAATGGCCAAGATGCCTGATGGTGGTATTGCCTGCATCTTCTAAAGGACGTATATTGAACACTGGCTTGATGTGATGCAAGTCAGTTTCGGCTGTTTCAATAAAATCATGGTAAAGCACTGATTTGGTCTTGAACTCTGCTGGAGTGTATTCCATTCTGAAAGACTTGAAGATTGACAGTAACACGCCTAGGTTCAAACAAATTTTGGCAAACTTTCTAAATTTAGCTTGCTGATTTTTCTTCTTCCAATGGACAAATTTTTCAGATTTATTCTGAGATATGGGTTTTGACTAAAATTTCGTTACAAGCCAACCCAGGTCGTCCGTTTTTGAAAATATGAAGTGAAGACTGAAAAAGCAACAAACCCTAATTTTCACCAAAAAAGCAGAAAAAACTCTAGCTTCTGACTGAAAAAGCAACAACTTTTAGTTTCTCTGAAAAAGCTGAGGTATGGGTTTTGTCCAAAAGAAGGTTTAGCATAGACCCGGAAGACTAGAAATGGATGAATATGAACTTTTCCCTAACATGCAAAATAAAAGCAGTTGCTGCAACTTAGAGAGAAATCTTCAACAATTTGTCCAGAAGATAGAACAAAAATGGATTAGCTTGCTGAAATTTGATAGTATAGGCCCTCTTCACAAATTCGATGTTCTTGATGAGAAAATATGAAAGAGGAGGTCTTCTTTGATTGCTGATCTGAAAATTTATGAGAAACCAGCAAGTTAGGGTTCTTGAATCTTGAAAAACATAAGTTTGAAGTTGCTGCTTTGTTTCTCTTTGAAGGCACCTACAAGAAAATTTGAAAAATAATACATAGAGGTGTCTTCAAATAAGTTTTTGCTTTGGAAACAGCTTCTCAAACCCTAATCTTGAGAAAAACCCTAAACCTAATTCATGTCTTGAGCAAAGGTGTCTTTCTCTAATCTTTGAAATTTTGAAATTTTCAAAAACAAAGGCATGAAGAAATGGGCGCCCTTCTTGAGGTATGGCGCCCAGTCTCCCCAAACTTAGCCAAATTTCTATCATTTTCAACTTTTGTTCACTTTCTGACCCTGCTTCAACTCTATCTCCCGGCCTCTAGATTTGTCCGACGAACGAACTGATTCTTCTATCGCGGAGCCTGATCACATCTAACAACTTTGTTCTGGAGATGTTATCTGCTAAAAACTTCATTTGTCCTTTCGAAATGTCAGGTGCCTATCCTTGATAAGGCCGCCCATTTCTTCCAGTGTTAGCCATTTTCATGATCTTCAATCTTTATGCTTGTCTTCTGACTTTCAGATGATTTCACTATTCCGGGTGTTGTACTTGTCAGATTGACTGGCTATCAAGTTCACTGGATAGCTGAGATGAATCTAGAAGGGGTCTTTTGGATCACTCATTTCTGGAAACTGACTTCTGGTGGCCTTAAATCCTAGGCATCCTTCTCCTTCAGGGGCACCCATAGCTTCCAGTGTTAGTTTTTATTTTTGAATTTTCACTGTTGCTTTCCACTTTTTGGCAGTTCTCACACTTTTTCTCCTCCGTTTGCTTGGCGATATCTGATGACTGCTGACTCTGACGGACAAGCTGACGGATTCGTTGGAGAGCTGGATCTAGTCTGAGGAAGTCATGTTGGAGAAGTCTTCAGCAAATTTGAACATCTTTTATCTCAAAAGTTTGGGCGCCCTTCTTGAGGTATGGCGCCCATCTTATCCAGACTTAAATTTTATTTCGTTTTCTTCATCTTCAGAGTTTTAAAATACCTCTCTTCGTGGCTCCTGTTCGTCTTGAATTTGTCAGTGACTGGATGATTTGACGAGCATGCTAGCTGATTCGTTGCGGAGCTGGGATGATTCTGAGCAACATTGAACTGGAGATGGAAACCCTGATTTTGACTTTTGACCTCTTGAAAGGCTGGGCGCCTTTCTCCTTCAGGGGCGCCCATGGCTGGCAGTGTTAGAAAATTTTATCAATTTTTCAATTTTACCTTGTAACACGTGTTTCCATTGCCTTTGACTTCCTTGATGAAAAATTTTCTAAGGCATTGAAACATGGGCGCCACTTCTTGACAGGGGCGCCTGAAATCTCCAGACTTAGATTTTATTTAACATTTTTCATTTTTCAACTTCCTTAGCTTGCTCCTCGTTTCTCGTGCACATTGTTCATCGATAGTCTCTGTTTGATGCTCGAACGCTTGATTCTGACACCTGGTAGCTGACTGACCTCCATCGATGACCTTGGATCTCCGAAGCGGCTTCTGAAAAAGCAGAATAGACCCAGTAGAGTAAAACTAACCTTTTTGTGATTCTGACTGCACTAGTCTAGTGAGGAAGTATTTTAAGCCAATCAAAATCAGTCTTAACCCTAACGGCCAAACTTTCTATTTTTAGAAATTTTCTATTTTTAGAAAATTTTACAAGTATCCATTTCGTAAGAAACCCAAAAAAAGTTTCTATTTTTAGAAAACTGCTAAAAATAGAAATTTTCCTAAAATTTAAGGATGAAAAACTGAAATTTGGGTATTGTAGGTTTGGTCTTTTTGAATCGACCCAGGTTGTAAGATTTTGCAAATTTCAAGTTTATGACCCCAATGCAAGACATGCAGACCCCCATTTTGACCTTTTATGACAGGTTTAATAGTATCTTGACTCAATTCTTCAAAATGCCTAAGTCTAGCGAAAATTTTAATTTGGGGTACAACATTGGCTTCGTTTGGGGACCATGCCGGATACTTTCGGCATAGGAGAACCGTAGAATCTCTGGATTTCAAGCTTGACCAGTGCCTTGTCCATTGGGTATCGGAGTCAGCATAACATCCTAATCACCTAATTGCAAGACTTTCCCTAAGTCGCCTGTGATCGGACTTTCTAATATCACCTAAGAGTTGGACTTTCCCTAAGAAATCACCTAAAACAAGACTCTTAATCACCTAAAACACGACAAAACCGTTACATGAAAGGGAAACACAACACTACGAAGGGAAAAATTATAGAAAGGGGAAACACATTACTAAAGCATAAAAAGCTTATTTACAGAAATTTCACTCCACCTCCGAAGAGATAAAGTGCTTCAGGTGAGGCAGCGGTAGGAGTCTTCCATCTAAGTGCGAGAGAATGTAAGTATTCTCCCCAGCGAACTCATGGATCTTGAACAGCCCCAGCCACAAGGAATCAAATTTTCCGCGCAGTCCCTTGGGCTCATGTCTCTTATCCCACAGTAGGACTTGATCACCGACCTCAAAATCTCGCTGACGAGCTTTCTTGTCGAAAATTTTCTTCACCCGTTCTTGATGCTGGGTGATTCTGTCTACCACCTCCACTCTTTCTTCTTGAAGCTTTGTCAGGAGCATAATGCGCTTTTCAATTGGATCTGCAAACTCTCCATCTTCTACTGCGGTCGCCAGCTGCAAAGCAGACAACTCAAGCGTGATGGGTAACATAGCTTCTGCGCCATACATGATGATGAAAGGTGAAGTACCAATAGCTCTTTTGGGAGTGATTCGATCAACCCAAAGAGCGTCACAAAGTTTCTTGTGCCAAGCTCGTTGATTAGCATCAACTAACTTGCGCACTATTGTGACTATATTCTTGTTTGATGACTCGGCCTGTCCATTACCTTGTGGGTAATAATCTGATGATTGAGCTAATGTGATGCCGTGATCAAAACAGAACTCTAATAGCTCCTCTGATGAGAAACATGATGCGTTATCTATCACAATTTTGCGAGGTACTCCAAAGCGTGAAACAATATTCTCCTTTAAGAAGTCACACACCACTTCAGAAGTAGCTCGCTTAGTTGGAATGGCCTCAACCCATTTAGTCAAGTAATTTGTAGCTATAACAACATAAATATGACATTTAGTAGACCGTGGGTTGATAGGACCAACAAAATCTAGGCCCCATTGCTGAAATGGAGCATCTATAATAACTGGCCTGAGAGGAATGGCTGCCAACTTCATCTTGCCAACAAACTGCTGACACAACTAGCATTTTTGCACCCATTCGTATGCGTCGCGGAACATAGTCGGCCAAAAGAACTGTGATCGCAAAATTTTAAAAGTTATCACTCTTGAAGAAAAGTGACCTCCACAAGCTTGATCATGAAAAGATTCCAACAAACG
Source organism: Sequoiadendron giganteum (assembly GCA_007115665.2). Lineage (NCBI taxonomy): Eukaryota > Viridiplantae > Streptophyta > Pinopsida > Cupressales > Cupressaceae > Sequoiadendron > Sequoiadendron giganteum. The sequence continues at coordinate 489,401,467 of CM021109.1, read as the reverse complement.
CCGTTGCTAGTCTTTGGTGACACATAACAAGAATGTTCCATCAAGCCCGCGCTTGTACAAAACGTTATTCGTTATGACATAATTCTGGGCTTTCAACCTTAACGTCCTCCTTTGTTGCTTATCCAAGTGATGTGGACAATCACCATATGTTAGGTAATACCAAATCTCTGTAAACCATTCTCCTGCAGATTCTATCAGTAGAACCATAGGAAGATCTTCTTTTTCTTCAAGTTCGAGCTCTAGTATGATCTTCTCTTGGAGCTTCTTATCGCCATCTTCAGCTATTAGTTGACATAAACCTCTCCCGCGGATGAGTTTGGTTGGTTGAATCTCCAAGTCATACTCTTGAACCTTTGCAACCCAATTGCCTCTCTTAGAGCCCATCTCTTGTTGTGTTAACACACTTTTCACTGCTGGATCGGTGACATAGACTATTGTGTGGGAGTTCAAGATGTAGAACCTAAAATTTTTGACAGCCCTGACCACCACATACGCGTTCTTCTCAATTTGAGAATACCGCGTTTCACTAGCCTTGAAACTGGTACTCATGAATGCAATGGGAGATTCTGCCTCTTCATTCAGCTTTTGTGTCAATATTGTTGACATGGTGTGCTCCGATGCATAACAGTAGAGAATAAAACTCTTTTCAGAATCGGGACGCACCAAGACTGGTGCTCGACTAATAGCTTCTTTGATTGAAACGAAGGCTTTCTTTCCTTCTCCTGTCCACTTGAAAGCAGACTTCTTCTTCATCATGGCAGATATTTCTTTCGTCAATTCAGAGAAATCCGGTACAAACCTTCGTATGAAGTTTACTTTACCGAAGAAAGAGTGAACTCTTGTCTTGCTGGTTGGAAGAGACAAGTCTCTGATAGATTCGACCCGACTTGGATCAATTCGGGTTCCTTCCTTTGAAACAATGTGACCGAGTAGCTTGCCTTCAATGACTGCAAAGATAGACTTCTTAGGATTTAGAGAGATATGATGATACCTGCATCTTTCGAAGACATTTAATAAGTGGGAGAAGTGATCTTTCCGCTTCTTTGAGAAAACAGTGAGGTCGTCTAGATAGACCACAATGACTTTATTCTTCAGATCTCCGAACGCCAAATCCATGGCTCTCTGGAAAGTTGCACCTGCATTAATAAGACCGAAAGGCATCCTTTCATATGCAAATGTTCCCCATGGGGTGGTGAATGCAGTCTTAAACTGATCATTTTCAGCAACTGCAATTTGATTGTACCCAAAAAAACCATCAAGTAGAGATAGCATTTCTAACCCAGTGACAGTTTGTAGGGTGTGATCCATGATTGGCAGCGGGTAATTGTCCTTCAGAGAAGACTGATTCAGGTTCCTAAAATCGACACAAATTCTGATTTCTCCGTTCTTCTTTCGCATAGGAACTATATTTGATACCCAAGTAGAGTGGTGTATCGGAAAAATGATCTTAGCATCAACCATCTTTTGAATCTCAGCATAGATTGTACCTTGAATGAGCGGGTTGTAATGCCTCTGTTTTTGTCTGAAAGCCTTAGCATCAGGTTTCAAAGGAATTGTATGAGACAATTCTATAGGAGTGAAGACTTTTAAATCTTCATAAGACCAAGCAAAAACATCCCGATACTGTTTGAATAAGGCGATCAGCTTCTCACTCTCTTCTGGTGTACAACAATTGCCCAAATTTACAAGCCGGGGCTTGTCTTCAGTTCCAATGTTTACTGAGTGATATTCAGCAGAAGTCTTTATCACTCGAATCTCTTTGATCTTGGATGCGTTTGTCATGTCTATCAAACAGATTCTCCAAGGATACTAAACCTTTAGGAATCCTACTTCCTTTTAGTTGTATAAAATCCTTTCCCTCTGAAGATTCAGCATCTTCTTTATGTCTGTCTTGTCTGTCAAAAACATCTTCTTTTGAAATCTGATTTCCCTGCAACTGGATAACACCTGACTTGGTTACCTCGAAATCTTCAGTTATTGATTCTCTAAAAGGAAATGAACTCCCTTCAAAGAACAAGCTTTCAAAGTTGTCTGCCATAGTGAGAAACTCCTTGATGTGATCATCATCATTGAAAACTTGCCAGTTTTGATTGTTGTCGGGAATTGCAGGTCTGTGTATGAGTTCGATAGCAAACACATTATGGCGAAAATCAGCATTTGGTATAAAAAGAGAAGCAGAATCTGCGAGAGCATCTGCTTTGCTATTCTCCGCACGCGGAAGATATTTAATGTTAAATGCTTCGAACCAGTCTATTGCATTCCAGACCCTATCTTTATAACTTCGAAGGCAATCTTTTCTCGCTTATACTGATCTTTGATTTGTTTGACGATCAACTCGGCGTCACCTTCGACTTTGAGTTGCTTAATACCCATATCTCGGGCATTCTTAAGGCCTAACAAAAGCGCCTCGTATTCAGACGTATTGTTCGTGCATTCAAATTGTAAGCGATATGCAAACGGATATAGCTTTCCTTCGGGAGAAATTATGACAACTCCCACCCCTAAACCAACAGTCGAGCAACTCCCATCAAATTGCATGGTCCACATTTCTGGATTTTCTATGAATTTCCCTTCGAGGTACATCTTGTTCTTTCCTTTTTCTTCTTTTGTGAACCTTCCTTTGATGAGTCCACTGTTCTGATCTGCTTCATCATTTATTTCTTCCAACAAAACATAAGTCCCTGGACCAGTTTCTTGAAATAGAACTTGCGCTTGCGGATCTTGAGACTTCACCACCGCAAATCTAGATTTGAGCTCAGGTTCCAGCTTGAAAGTTCCTTCTTTTACTGGAATGGTCGCAGAAGACCAATCCATTTGTATTTCTCCACCGAGTTCCTTGCAGAAACTTCGGCTTAACAGCATTCCATAGCTAGCTGGGATGTCAGCTATCAAGATGGTCATCATAATCTTCTTTTCTGGACAAGCCGCCAGTCTTACTTGAGCATCTTTCAACTATCCGACTAATGGCACCGACTTGGACTCCAGTGAGTAACATTTGTCTTTTGTACTGGTGCATGATAAGCCTAAAGCATTCATCACTGAAAGCGGCATGATATTGTCTAAGGCTCCTGAATCAATGATACAATTGCTCAATTTGTAACCTCCCATGTATAGGGAAATGTAGAAGGGCTTGGGTTTGTCCCCCGCTGGAACGGATGACTCGAGCAACGTTGGCTGCTTGGCTGGTCCTTTCTTTACGAACTTGAGAAGTCGGTCGACTTGTTCCGGGTGATCTTGGAGATATTCTAGCTAAGAAATCTGCACTTTGTTATTCATCAAGGAATCTACTATATCAAAATTTGAGTCTCGAGTACTTACATTCTCTTGAGAAGGTTTGGAAATAGGAGCTATTTCTTTCGCTTTTTCTTTTTCTCTTTGTACCTTTAGTCTCTCTTCCTCCTATGCTTTCTGATGTTGATTTCGTGTGAACATAGGAGATATATGATTTTCAGGATTCACGGCAAGAGAGTAATGACGGGGATCCTCTTCTTCTTCTTCTTCTTCGGGTTCACTTTCTAAGTATCCCGTTGCGGAGTCGCCATCGAAATTGTCTGTTTCAGGCAAGACAACATTCGAACAAGGAGCAGGTACGAAGTTCGGTTCTGGTGCAGTTTCGGCAAAACCCATGATCTGAGTCATCCTCAAATTCTCAGGACATGAAGAGCCGGTATGTTCGTTGGTATCATGAAAGGAGCAAAACACAGCATTCTGTGTATTGTCAACCGCTTGCCTTGGTGGAGGTGACCCTCGTGGCTTGAAGTTGTTGAAAGGCTGGAAATTGTTCCTTCTTGGTTGATATGGTTGTTGTGGAGCTCGATATTGTTGTGGTGCTGGTAATGCCAGTGGTGCAGGTGGGGCAGGCTGAGTAGGCAACTGCCTCTTGAGAATAGTCATTTCATTTGCCACCTTTTGCAATAGCGGATCAGCAGAACTTTGTACTAAAGGCCTGATAGAATCGCCTTTCATTTTTCCACTGGTGATCATGTTGTCCTCGATCTCTATCGCGCCTTGCTGTGCATTTTCTAATTCTGTTTCATTAGCCGACTTGAGGAAGAAGGCTATCTCAAATGGAAGAGCATTAACAAAACTGCTCATCAGAATTTCAGGCGATAGATCTACCGTATGGGAGATGCGTGTAACAAGGCGATTAAACCTTGCCACAAATTCTCTCATTGGCTCGTGAGCTTCCATCTTTGCGTTGGATAGTTGGGCGAACAATCGGTGACTATCTTCTGCGGGTTTGACCCTTGCCAAGAATTTGTCACTCATAGTGACCCAGTTTGTAATACATCCTCGTTCTAAGTGGTGGAACCATTTTGCTGCAGCGCCGTTGAGGGTCTCGACAAAGAGACGTACTGCAACATCTTCGTGTGCGACGTGTAAGACACCGCAAGCAGTTGAAAAGGCTGAAACATGATCGTCAGGATGTTGTGTTCCATCTCCATGGAACCGTGGGAAGTGCTTTCTTGATCCCTTGGGTAGTTCGGGATTTACCGCCAAGGCCAAAGGTCCAATTTGATTGCCCCAAGGCAGTGGGATCTCCCGCCTCCGATTGCGATTGTTGTTGCGATTGTTGTTGTTGTTGTTGTTGTTGTTGTCACCCATTGCTCCTGGCTGAATTGCAGGTTCTTCTTCTTTGATGGTGATGACTTCAGGAGCTTCGTTGGATGGTTCTCCAACTTGAATGGGATGTGGAACGAAAGGATCAGCGTTGATGTCTTCTCGAAAGAGAGGATTCCTCCTTCTTCTTGTATAGACTATGTAAGCCAGGATTGACTAATCCCAAGCAAGATCAGGCAATCCAAGTCTCTCGGCTGCAATGTCGGCTTTCCTTTCTTCTTCGTCAAGTACTTTGGCAGCTTCTCTCCACTAAGCAGGGGTCTCTTTCTTCTCCAAGATGAAACTCCTTAAGCTGCCAATAATGTCCGCTTGCTCTCCTTCAATTATCTCAAGATTTGGCTGGATAACTGGAGTTATAACATCAAGTTGTTGAACTGGAGCAACAGGACGCCAGAGAGTCATACACGTGTTGTAAAGCGCAAGCTTTCTTTAAGTTCTATGCCTCGTGCCCCACGGTGGGCGCCAGAAAACTACTGGCATTTCAAATCGCACCTCTGGAATGCGTTCTGGAAACAGACAGCTATGTGCAGTAAACTGCTCTTCGAATTAGGAGGGGAAGCTCCCTCTTTTGCTGAGTTGCATAAAGAAAAGTAATCTAAACTTAATTACGCCTATCTTTTTGGTTCAGCTGCGAGAACACAAAGTTATAGAACACTAGATGTTGCGGCTGAGGTTTTCCCTTTAATGAAACTAGACAGCTACAACTTAACCTACGCTTAAAACGTTTCTACCCTCTCAAGTAAACGCAGAGCAAGAGAGTTTAGAAATGGACGAGTTTGATTTCTGACAGAGATACTCAAATAAACTATTCTTCAACATATGTTTTAAGGCAAGCTGAAAAAAGAGATCATAAAAGTATTACGGAAACACGAGACTTTTATTTCAAGGCAGACAAAGCACGCTCAAGATTTTATTTACTTATACTTCTAACACAACAAATAGACGGAAATTTGAGATATTTATATCAGGGTAGACAAAGCATGCTCAAGATTTCATTTACTCAAGTTTCTGGAACAGGGATTACAACTTCGGGACAGCAAGTTGTAGCAACATGCGATCTACCTAATTATAGTCAACACAACACATGCACAAACAAGTATTTGCAGCTAAAGAGGCATGCAAACTTGCTCTTTACACAAAGCGAACAATACTAAATAACAAAGAGAAGGTACTAAAGACACTTATGTCTTGTTATCACAAGCACGGTTCCTCTAAAATGAGCAAACACTGCTCTTATTTATAACTAAGCAGAGGAGTAGGAAACCCTAAAATCTCCTTGCTTTTACAACTACTACTTGCCAACATGCAAGCTTTATTTCTAAATCTAGAAGAGATTAAAACATCTAAACCCTAGAAAGCTTTTAAAAAGCAAAGTGCCAACTCGTGACAACTTGTTACAATATTTTCTTTCTATCCTCAAAGAATGGAAAAGATTTGAGACAAGAATAGAAAGAAAGCCTGGAAGATGCTTCTAGAAGAAAGCAGATTTAAAGCTCGATCACATCCACTAAAAAGCGGGCAACTTCATCTGAAGTAGGAGTGTTGATGCTATTAATAGCGAAATGCTGCTTTTCCAAGATTTCTTCACCATCTGTAATTGATTTCAAGAAATCTTCCCTCTCATTGGCCGCTTTCTCGAAGCTCGCTGACATCATGGAAATCATCATCATTCTCCCAACACTGCCCTCGCTGCCATGCAAGACACTCTGAAACTCAGTCAGGACTACGTCAAGCCCAATGTAGGAACCATCCTCGAGGCAATACTGACAAGGAATTGCTGCAACTACTTCTCTGATGAACCTAAGAGTATCAACAACTCTTTGTTTAGACACTGCAAACTCCTCGGATATTCTGACATATGTATTCACCTTGAAAAGATGACTTTCTTTCCACTCCAGGATTTGTCTTTTATGTTCTCTTGCCATTGTAGAGCCACAAACCATCTCTAAATCTGCAATTATGATTTCGTGCATGGGCTTGAATTCGGCTATCAGCTGTTCAAAATCCTAGATACCTTGACGTAAATCATGAGCCTTGTATCTCAACTGGAAGACTTGTGTTAGGACCTCTTTTCCTCTGTTGATGATCTCTTCAACCCACTCATTAGTTTGTTTTCCACAAATAACTAACTGCCTTAATTGCTGCTGATCAGCTGGTGTTTCTAAGACTTGAAGCAGCAACTGAGTTGTTTGTGAGGTGCCTTGGATAAGATTTGATATACATAACCGGAGTTGACGATTTTCAGCCTTGAGGGCTGCCTTGTCTTCTCCATCCTTTTGCACTCTTTCTTGAATGTTTTATGTTACCATTTTAAACAAACTTATATCAGCATGTCGAGTACTTTTACCAAGGTTTCCTTTGACCATGATAAAATCGTCAACATCCACCTCATCTCTTATCTTATCTTCAAGAGGCATGGCTATCTCCATGACCATTTCACCCTCAAGATTCCTCTCAAAATGCATTTGTTTCTTGGCCTTCTTCTTGGGTGCTTCCTAGTATATGCTAAGGTCATCAACATTCACCTCATACGAAGGCCTTCTTCTTGTCCTTCCCAAGGAGCTCTCAAGCCAAGATGTGATATTTCTATTAACATCCAAGGGAGGAATAATTGTAACATTGGCCTCTATCTCCTCATCTTCCAAATCAATGTGAATTGGCAAAGACCTAGGAGATGGAAGGGTTTCTTGTATCAAAGGTTCATCATGTTATACTTCTTCTTGAGGTATGGGCTCTGGTGGAGGAACTTTTGTTTCAGTTGTAGGCTGCTCCTGTATAACAATCCCTGTATAATCCAACCTCCTTTTAGCACTCTTTGCTAATCTACTGCCCTTTGTGACCTCTTGAGACTGAACTTTTTCTTTGTTCTTTGGTTGCACTCTTGAAGAAGTGGGAAGAGATGAATGTTTCTTTGGCAACTCTGCTATTGGAATAGACTCCCTTCTCTTCAGAATCAAGAAAATCTTACTGTACTCTACCACTTGTCTTGTCCTTTCTTCAACTGTGATACATTCTTAATAAGCCCAGTTGATCTGTGGAAGAGGTTGCTGCTCAACCTTATTTCTAGTGTAGGCTAGAAGAATTACATCCCCATCATCATCTGACAACCCTTCGATATCTTCTGATAAGCAATCTTTCATCTGATGAAGGGATAACCTACTGTGACTTCGCCTTCGCACTTCATACTCGTCTCTGCAATTAGCCCAGAAGTCTTCAAGTGCGGGCATATGAGCATAGTTCTGACCAAGTCTAGATGCATAGAAGCCATGGGGATCATATAATCGTCTCTCGCTGAAAGGCTTGAGACCAAATTTGTCTAACTCGTTACCCATTAGTTTAGCTTCTGCGGATGATCTACATGTGTAATTACCTAAAGCAAAAGGAAAGTTGAAGGCTGCTTTCTTTTTGTTACGCAGACGGGTGTGAACATTTGAAATCTTCCTGAAGAATTCCATGCATACTACCTCATCTGATGGATACCTCGGTAACATAAGTGGAGCCCCTGAATAACCGTACACCCTTAGGTAAGTGAAAGTGGCAAACTGAATAAACCAATCTGCCCATTCTGATATTGCAGCCTTGGCAATGGATGAGATGCGGATGTGTAGCTCGTTGTCTAGGTCCCGCATAGTATAAATCAAGAATGCTTCATTCACCTTTTTGTAATGCCGTGATGCAGCAGTGAATTCCAACTGAGTATAGTAGTTGTAGACATGTTGAATGTTTAAAGAACCCTCCGTGTTTAACCCTCTGAATTTACCTTGATAGGCAACCAAATAGACTAGGTAGGAGACCATGTGAAATGCATGTCAATGAAAATACTGATTTATCTGATGATGTAAGCAATCACTGATCAATGTAGGCCAGTCATAGAACTCTGTCTTTTTCATTATATGAGGTATCACGTAGAACATCCAAGGTTGAAACCTTGTTGCATCTGCTTGACCTGTAACTTGATTGAGTAGGGTTATTATGATGGCGAATTCATCTTTGAATTGTCCTCTTCCAACATCCTTTGGCAATGTAGAATGTTTCTCTTTCAGCCACCTATGTGCAATCTTCTTGTTGTACTTATCCTGATGTTCTTCCCATATCCTTTCACATTCTTCCACGTTGATGGTGACACTTCCAGGCCATGGTGGAATAGAGAAGCATTTCTCAATCATGTCTGGTTTTAGGCTGCAAATGATTCTCCCATCAACTGACTGTATCACCCTTCTAGCTGGATTGTAATACTTGATGCAAGCAATTATGAACTCTAAGCTCTGTACTGAGAAAGCTATGGATGCTGTTGCAAGAAGACTTGAATGGCCAAGATGCCTGATGGTGGTATTGCCTACATCTTCTAAAGGACGTATATTGAACACTGGCTTGATATGATGCAAGTCAGTTTCGGCTGTTTCAATAAAATCATGGTAAAGCACTGATTTGGTCTTGAACTCTGCTGGAGTGTATTTTATTCTGAAAGACTTGAAGATTGACAGTAAACACGCCTAGGTTCAGACAAATTTTGGCAAACTTTCTAAATTTAGCTTGCTGATTTTTCTTCTTCCAACGGACAAATTTTTCAGATTTATTCTGAGATATGGGTTTTGACTAGAATTTCGTTACAAGCCAACCCAGATCGTTCGTTTTTGAAAATATGAAGTGAAGACTGAAAAAGCAGCAAACCCTAATTTTCCCCAAAAAAGTAGAAAAAAGCTGACATCTGGGTATTGTTCTTGAGCATTATCTGAATGGACCCAGTTGATTAGATTTTGAAAATTCTAGCTTCTAACTGAAAAAGCAACAACTTTTAGTTTCTCTGAAAATGCTGAGGTATGGGTTTTGTCCAGAAGAAGTTTTAGCATAGACCCGGAAGACTAGAAATGGATGAATATGAACTTTTCCCTGACATGCAAAATAAAAGCAGTTGCTGCAACTTAGAGAGAAATCTTCAACAATTTGTCCAAAAGATACAACAAAAATGGATCAGCCTACTGAAATTTGATAGTATAGGCCCTCTTCTTCACAAATTTGATGTTCTTGATGAGAAAATATGAAAGAGGAGGTCTTCTTTGATTGCTGATCTGAAAATTTATGAAAAACCAGCAAGTTAGGGTTCTTGAATCTTGAAAAACATAGGTTTGAAGTTGCTACTCTGTTTCTCTTTGAAGGCACCTGCAAGAAAATATGAAAAATAATACATAGAGGTGTCTTTAAATAAGTTTTTGCTTTGAAAACAGGTTCTCAAACCCTAATCTTGAGAAAAACCCTAAACCTAATTCATGCCTTGAGCAAAGGCGTCTTTCTCTTCTCTTTGAAATTTTGAAATTTTCAAAAACAAACTAAGGCATGAAGAAATGGGCGCCCTTCTTGAGGTATGGCGCCCAGTCTCCCCAAATTTAGCCAAATTTCTATCATTTTCAACTTTTGTTCACTTTCTGACCCTGCTTCAGCTCTGTCTCTCGGCCTCTAGATTTGTCCGACGAACGAACTGATTCTTCTATTGCGGAGCCTGATCACATCTAACAACTTTGTTCTCGAGACGTTATCTGCTAAAAACTTCATTTGTCCCTTCGAAATGTCAGGTGCCTATCCTTGATAAGGGCGCCCATTTCTTCCAGTATTAGCCATTTTCATGATCTTCAATCTTTATGCTTGTCTTCTGACTTTCAGATGATTTCACTATTCCGGGTGATGTACTTGTCAGATTGACTGGCTATCAAGTTCACTGGACAGCTGAGATGAATCTGGAAGGGGTCTTCTAGATCACTCATTTCTGGAAACTGACTTCTGGTGGCCTTAAACCCTAGGCGCCCTTCTCCTTCAGGGGCGCCCATAGCTTCCAGTGTTAGTTTTTATTTTTGAATTTTCACTGTTGCTTTCCACTTTCTGCCATTTCTCACACTTTTTCTCCTCTGTTTGCTTGGCGATATCTAATGACTGCTGACTCTGACGAACGAGCTGATGGATTCGTTGGAGAGTTGTATCTAGTCTGACGAAGTCTTGTTGGAGAAGTCTTCAGCAAATTTGACCATCTTTTATCTCAAAAGTTTGGGCGCCCTTCTTGAGGTATGGCGCCCATCTTATCCAGACTTAGATTTTATTTCGTTTTCATCTTCAAAGTTTTAAAATACCTCTCTCTGTGGCTCCTGTTTGTCTTGAATTTGCCAGTGACTGGATGATCTGACGAGCATGCCAGCTGATTCGTTGCAGAGCTGGGATGATTCTGAGCAACATTGACCTGGAGATGGAAACCCTGATTTTGACTTTTGACCTCTTGAAAGGCTAGGCGCTTTTCTCCTTCAGTGGCGCCCATGGCTGGTAGTGTTAGAAAATTTTATCAATTTTTCAATTTTACCTTGTAACACGTGTTTCCATCGCCTTTGACTTCCTTGATGAAAAATTTTCTAAGGCATTGAAACATGGGCGCCACTTCTTGACAGGGGCACCTGAAATCTCCAGACTTAGATTTTATTTGACATTTTTCATTTTTCAACTTCCTTAGCTTGCTCCTCGTTTCTCGTGCACATTGTTCATCGATAGTCTCTGTTTGATGCTCGAACGCTTGATTCTGACACCTGGTAGCTGACTGACCTCCATCGATGACCTTAGATCTCCGAAGCGGCTTCTAAAAAAGCAGAATAGACCCAGTAGAAGAAAACTGACCTTTTTGTGATTCTGACTGCACTAGTCTAGTGAGGAAGTATTTTAAGCCAATCAAAATCAGTCTTAACCCTAACGGCCAAATTTTCTATTTTTAGAAAATTTTACAAGTATCCATTTCGTAAGAAACCCAGAAAAAGTTTTTATTTTTAGAAAACTGCTAAAAATAGAAATTTTCCTAAAATTTAAGGATGAAAAACTGAAATCTGGGTATTGTAGGTTTGGTCTTTTTGAACCGACCCAGATTGTCAGATTTTGAAAATTTCAAGTTTATGACCCCCATGCAAGACATGCAGACCCCCATTTTGGCCTTTTCTGACAGGTTTAACAGTATCTTGACTCAATTCTTCAAAATGCCTGTGTAGCGAAAATTTTAATTTGGGGTACAACACCTTTAAATTTTGGTTGTTGATTTGAAGCCTTCGCACGCCAATCAACCATTCCTAAGTCATCATCCTCAACTTTAAAACATCGTTGTTAGATTGTCTTTTAAACCTGTGTCATTGATCTGGGTTCCTTTGTATTCATACTCATCGCATAACGATGCTCGCATACACCTCCAACTTTCATTATCGTGATGCAGTAAAATCTCGCCACTCGTTTTCCATTTCATGTATCATGTGCCTGCCATATCGCAGGGCTGAGCCAGGGACCCATTGAATCCATATCGGGGCAGCAGGCGGCTGCCATCTGTCTTTAGCTTACGTCACATTCCGCTATCTCTTGATGTTCATTGCTCATCGCTGATCACATCCCTTCGTTTCGCTTCACAACAGCGATGTGAAGCGACCAAGCGATATATCGCCACATGTCCACATGATGTCATCGCCAACTTGCAAATTCTAGACCCACATCATATCTCATGCGTCATTTGATCAAACACCATTCGATCTCCATCGTTGCCCGCTATCCCACAGGACTTAAATGGGGACACACCATATGCGCTACGGTCTAGCAAGCACCGTAGATCTTCAAGCCTTGATCACGGGCGTTGATCAAGATCCATCGTCCATCGCGCAAACCATAGGTAGGAGGAAACACTAAACCGTGATGCGAAGAACCACAACGATAATCGATCGATCTTCAACCTTATAACGTGCACCGTTGATTTTGCATAGGGACTCTTCACCGGATGAACCCAAAGCGCTAGGTAAGAGGGCCGGTCATACCAACAACCTCAAAGGCTTAAGTAATGACTTCAGTGACCGACTACCCCCGATAAGCAGTCAACAACAAAATAGAAAACTTGATGAGCACCACGAGTGCAAGGCCTAGGGTTTAACTTAGAAACCCTAAAACTATTCAAGGACAGAGATAAATCATTTCTGAGCACATCTTACATCCTATAGACCTGCAATTTATATTTCTGAGAAGCTCTCAGAAAACCCATGTCGAATCTAGCCATAGATTTCTTTTCAGACTTCTGGAAGAACCTTCTGCAACAACATGCCAATATTGCATGACAACATTCTAAGCAACATTTTCAGAACTATGCTCCTTACTCCATCAACCAACCTCAAACCTTCCAGAGCTAGACCCACTGCATCTCTCAATCACCTCTTTGACATCAATGACAACATTATGCCAACATTCTCCCCTTTTGTCATTGATGGCAAAACCAAATTCTCAACCTTGCAGACAATGGTCTGATACGAATATCCCCATTTGTCAATTTATGCTTTGTACCAGCTGAACCATGTCTTTGACACCAACCCAATTTCTCCCCAACTCCTCCTAGAGCATTCTTGAGCATTGTCACAATTTCTCCCCTTTGACATCAATGGCAAAGGGTCACACTCCCCCTGAGGATATGCTCCCCCTTTGACAAATAGGTCAAAGTGAAAGAGGGGAAGGGGAATCTGTAACCATCAAGTCATTAGAAATTTGTAAACACAGTCTTACCTGACTTAACAATCTTTTCATTTCATTTCCAAGGATGAATAAGATACTAGTGAAGCTCCCCCTGGACCCTTGCCCTATCACTAGAGTCTAGTGATATGATGTGGGAGCAATTACTCCCAATTTCTGCCTCAGATATTCAAATTGTTCCTTGGGAAGAGGCTTTGTAAATATGTCAGCCACTTGTTCTTTTGTGGGCACATACTCCATGCTGACTTCTTTGTCTGCAACCTTCTCTCTAATGAAGTGATACTTAATGGATATATGCTTTGTTCTAGAGTGCATCATTGGATTCTTTGAGATGTTTATGGCACTTGAATTGTCACAAAGAATAGAGATTGGTTCTTTGTACTCCACCTTGATGTCCTGAAGTGTCTGCTTCATCCATAGGACCTAAGTACAACATGTTGTAGCTACTACATACTCTACTTTTGATGTGGATAGAGTGACCGATTCTTGCTTTTTGCTCATCCAAGAAACCAATTTGTTTCCCAAAAAGAATGCTCCTCCACTTGTGCTTTTCCTATCATCTACACATCCTGGCACCCAATCAACATCTTTATATGCCGTTGAAGAAAAATCTTTGCTCTTGAGATACCACAGCCCACAGTCAATAGTGCTTTTGATATATCTGAAAATTATTTTCACAACGTTGGCATGAGACTCTTTTGGTGCAGCCTAAAATCTTGCTACCATACATACAACTTGCATTATATCTGGCCTTGATGCAGTTAAGTACAGTAAACTTCCATTCATTGACCTATACACAGTCTGATTTGCATTTGGTGATTCATTTGATTTGCTCAACTTACAACCAGTTATCATTGGGAAACTAACTGGCCTACTATCCTCCATACCAAACTTCTTAAGCATTTCCTTAGCATACTTAGTTTGAGATATAAATATCCCATTTTCTGTTTGTGCTATTTGTAAACCAAGGAAAAAAGACAACTCTCCTAACATTGACATCTCAAATTCATCTTGCATGTGTAGCAAATATTTTACACATTTTATCATTGCTACCACCAAATATGATGTCATTCACATATACAACAACAATAATCATGTGCTCACCTTCTAATTTAAAATACAAATTACTATCTGCACATCCCTTTTTGAATCCTTGTTGCTGAAGATACTATCTAATCTGGAATAACATGCTCTAGGTGCTTGCTTTAGACCATATAATGCTTTCCTCAATTTGCATACATAATCATCATCTTTTGATAGTTGAAAACCTTTTGGTTGTTCTATGTAGACTTCCTTTTCTAGGTTTCCATTCAAGAATGCAGATTTAACATCCATTTGATACACTTTAAATCCTTTATACACTGAAAATGCAAGAAATATTTTAATAGCTTCTAATCTTGCCACTGGTGCAAATGTTTCTTCAAAGTCAATGGCTTCAATTTGTGAATATCCCTTGCACACCAACCTTGCTTTATTCCTTACAATGACTCCATCTTCATTGAGCTTGTTTCTAAACACCTACTTAGTGCCAATTACATTTTTGCTTAGGGGTCTAGGAGCTAATTTCCATGCTTTATTCTTCTCAATCTAGTTGAGCTCTTCCTCCATGTCCTTTATCCAACTCTCATCTTTGCTGGCTTCAATAAAACTTTTTGGCTTGATCTGAGACAAGAGAGAAAAAATCACTTGTTCCTTATTTCTTGCTAGTCTTCTCCTAGTCTGGACTCCTTCATTTTTGTCCCCAATTATCTGATTTGCAGGATGATCCTTCTGCACATACTTTGCAGGTGCTCATTCAACCTCTTCTTCACATTCTTCTTCCGCATTTGCAGCAACTTCTTCTCCATCTTCTGATTCAGCTTCAAAATTGTTTTTGCTTGGCTTATTTTGGTTCAAATTTTCATCAACCTTGACGTTGATGCTTTCCACAATCTTGTACAACCATTTGGTATAACACTTGTAAGCTTTGCTTTGAGTGGAATATCCTAAGAATATTCCTTCATCACATCTTGAATCAAAGCTCCCCAAGTTCTCATCTTCTCTCTTGATGTAGCATTTTCTACCAAACACCTTGAAGTACTTGACAGATGCAGGTTTGCCATACCACAATTCATATGGAGTCTTATCACTGTTTGCTCTTATTAGAGCTTTGTTTTGAATGTAAGTTGCAATGTGAACTGCTTCCCTCCAAAATGTATCTGCGAATTTTGCCTCACTCAGTATTGCTCTATCCATATCTTTAACAACTTTGTTCCTTCTTTCAACTACTCCATTCTGTTGTTGAGTTCTTGGTGCAAAATATTGACGTTTGATTCCATGTTTCTCACAATATCCAATGAATTCACCACCTCTATCTAATCTTAAGCATTTGATTCTTCTTCTGATCTCCTTCTCAACCAATTTCCTAAATATTTTGAACTTTTCAAATGCCTCAGTCTTCTCCTTTAAAAACATTGCCCATGCCATTCTAGTGTAGTCATCAATTAGTAGCATGAAGTATCTCTCACCTTTCAATCCCCTTGTCCTTGTGGGACCACATAGATCAGTATGAACTATTTGAAAGGGTTTAGTAATTGAGTAATCCTTTATTGGAAACTTAACCCTTGTTTGTTTGCCCTGCTGACATTCTTTGCAAATGATGCTTGCAGGCTTAGTTATCTTAGGCATGTGTCTGACTAGTCCTTTTGAACTTACTTTTACCAAATTGTCAAAATTGGCATGCTCCAATCTCCTATGCCACAGCCAACTCTCATCTACCTAGCCTATTAGACAATTTTGGCCTTTTACGCCACAAAGATTATAGAGATTGCTATTAGTTCTTACACCTTGTGCAATTGTCTTGCCATTATTTCTTATCTTGCAGCCTTTTGAATTAAACACAATCTTGTAGTTGTGATCACACATTTGGCTGACACTAAGAAGGTTATGTTTTAAACCTTCAACATAGAGAACATCATTTGTCTTGTTCTTGCCATCTATGCTCAAGATTCCTTTGCCAC
Organism: Sequoiadendron giganteum; assembly: GCA_007115665.2. Lineage (NCBI taxonomy): Eukaryota > Viridiplantae > Streptophyta > Pinopsida > Cupressales > Cupressaceae > Sequoiadendron > Sequoiadendron giganteum. The sequence continues at coordinate 489,385,331 of CM021109.1, read as the reverse complement.
AAATCTTCACAGCAGTATTATCACCCAAGCTAACTGATCCCTCTTTACACTTCTTAAGTTCGATGAATTTGCTTTTGTCTCCAGTCATATGCTTGGAGCAGCCACTATCTATTACCCACAGATTTTGCTTTTTGGCATGCAAGGCCATTTGTGCAATCATTGATTTTGTGGGATTTTGCTCTTTCTCTTTCCACACCTTCTTAGGTTTCTTTACAGCCTTCTCTTTCTCCTTTTCAAGAACCTTAGGTTCCTTTTTCATTTTAGGAGATGTTTTTTCTTCTTTTCAAACTGAACATTTGATCTTTCAAACTTTGTTCTTCAATTTTTAGCTATATGACCAAAGTTGTCACAATTGTAACATATTGCATTCATATCAACTAAAGGAGCAAATGGATTTTTGCTTACAAAATTTGTACTCCTCTTGGGAATGACTCTACATTCTCTAGCCCTATGACCAAACTGATTGCATGTATACAGTATAAATAAAAGTATGAGGAATACCTAGTCATAGTATTTCCTTGTGCAGGACGAGGGGGTCTTCTTTGCATTTTCTTCCTTGTGTCTCTTACTCTTGTGAATCCATCAGCATCAATCCTCATTATGTTTTGCCTTTTCTTCTAATGATTAGGAGCTGATTGGTTGTTCTTTCTATCTGTAGTCGGCTTCTTTTCTTCAGCAAACTTCTTCAACTTGGCAGACTTCTCATCTCCAAAAACATCTTTCTTGCATGATCTCTCACCATCTGAACCACTTTTTTCTTCTGCTCTAAATCTTTCATAAAGTTTTACAAACTCATTGATAAAGGAACTCTTTCCTTTCTCCAGCCCTAAACCTAATTTCTCCGTGTTAAAGGGTTTTTGTGTGCTTAATAATGCATCAAGGATCTTTGAGCCTCCCTTCAGCTTTAATCCTTTTTCAACCTGCTCCTTGGCTTTCTCCAAATCTTTTCTTAAGGCAACTACTTCTGCCTCAAGCTTCATGCATTTGTCCATTTGAGATTCTAATTTGGACTTCATTACTTCTTCCATTCTTTTGGCTTCCTCCACTTGAAGTTTCAGACTTGCTACCATTTGATTACATTCCTCAAGATTTTTAGTTAGTTTATCGGTCTCTTTTTGAGTACGCTTTTTCAATTGCTTATTTTCTCTTTTAAGATCATCAGACTTATCCCTTAGGTCATCAAGATCTTCTAGAGCACTAATTAATTCACCCTCAAGATCAACAACTGCTTCCTCTTCACCTTCTTCACAAAGGTCCCCAGCTTGTCCATCCTTCAGGTATTTAGAGTCTTTGGCCATGAAGAGAAATTCTTCCTCTTCCTTTATTACAAGAGCACAATCTTGTCCGTCATCCGAACTATCACTAGCATCAGATGAGTGACTTTCTTCCTAAATGTACAGACTCTTCTTTTTCTTTCCAAAACTCTTCTTTTTAGGATAATAAGTTTTCTTCTTTTTACTATCTCCTTCTTGCTCAGAGTTATTCTCCTTATCATAGGGGCACTTAGAAACAAAATGGCCTATTCTACCATAGTTAAAGCACTTGAAGAGCAACTTACCTTTATACTTGCCTGATCCTCTCCTTAGCCTTTTGATGAAGTTTGCTTCTTCTTCATTAGTCTCTTCATGTTCTAATGTAGAGGCTACTTCCTTGACTTTCATGGATGCTTCAACCTTCTCCTTGTTTGCAGCCTTGAAAGCAGCTTCTCTCCTGGATGGCTTTGCATCTCCCATTCTCATCTCATATGTAGTGAATATACCATGAAACTCATCAAGAGTGAGTTTGTCTACTTCTCTTCCTTCCTCTATTGCAGAGATCTTGGGATCATATTTGTTTGTCATTGATCTTAGAACTTTTTGTACAATGACATTTTCTTTTACTTCTTCTTTGTATCCTCTAATAGAGTTTACTACATCTTCAACTCTTAGAAGATAATCTGCAACCTTCTCTTCTTTAGTCATCTTCAAACCTTCAAACCTAGCCCTGAGAACTTGTAACTTTGCCAGTTTTACATTGTCATCTCCTTCATAGATGTTTTTCAACTTATCCCAAACATCATGTGCAGTTTTATAGTGCATAACCTTGCCAAGCATAGATCAAGACAAACTGCAAATCATGGCATGCCTTGCCCTCTCATTGTTCTCATAATCCTTCTTTCCTGCAGCATCAGTGGGAGGAGTAGCCGGAGGAATATAGTTGTTTTTGACAGACATCCAAACATCAAATCCTACGGATCCCAAATAGGCCTCCATCAATATGCTCTAGAAGGCATAATTTGATCCATCGAACCGAGGTGCCTTGTTCGTAGAAGAACCTTCCTGATGGTTCATTGTGTTCACTTTACCAAAATCTAACCAAGCTAATTAAGCTTCTAGGGAACCTAGGGATCTGATACCAATTGTTGGAACACAACAATCAACAGAGAGGGGGGCTGAATCAATAGATATTAAATATTTCAACCCTTAAGTCTTTTGAGCAGATTAATTCCTCCAACTCTTAGTGTGCAAATTAAACTTAAGATACAAAAACATACACATGCACACAAACAATCATCACATAACACAAGGTGTAAGTGGAAAACCCAAAATGGGAAAAACCATGGTGAGAAATGATACTAGGAGCTACTATCCTAATCCAACCTCACAATCAAATGTTCAGTTAAAAAGTTTAAGGGCACCAACCCTAAGGAGACACCAATCCCCTAGTTTTAGGAGCACCCACTCTCTACTCTAAGCACCTACCTAGATATCTGATGGCACCCACCAATCACATTTACAAAGAAAGATATTATAATTTGTTCACAAGAACACAGTTCAATGTTGCAACTTACTTTCCAACTGTACAAAACTCTGTTGTTGCCTCTGCAACACACTTCTATACTCTGCACTCCTCTATTTTGTTTTGTTCTTTCCTTTTTTTGTTAGTGCATTCTTTGTCCACCTCAAGAAGCTTAGGATGCTCTCTGCAAAAATGCACTGTCTTCTACAACTCTCCTCTCACTCTCTATGTTCCACTGCTTTCCACACTTAGTCAAAATTTGATTTTTTGTTTTTTATCTCCTTCACCGACCTGTAGTGATCACCTCGAGATTCTCATGCACAAACAGATCTTCTGTTAGGGTTTACTTAACATCTTTTTCGTCATTCTTCCTCTACATCGAGCCTCACACACATTAAATTCTAATACAGAGAATTTTCTAAGAATAGCAACCTGCAAAACCCTAAAATCTGATATGCATTGAATGCATTCCCCTAATTGTTCGATCTGATTTTGATCTCATTCTCGGTCGCTATCTATGCATCATTATCCCAGTCAACTCTTCATTCATATTGGTCATTGGTGTAGCTCGACCAATTAATTTCAAGTGCAAAGCAAAAAAACCTTTGTTCACACAGACCTAGACGCTTGAAACCTTCGCCTTTAAATTCTAGTTATTGATTTGAAGCCTTCAAGCTACAATCAACCATTCCTAAGTCATCGTGCTCAACTTCAAAACATTGTTGTTAGATTGTCTTCTTTTAAACCTGTGTCGTTGATCTAGGTTCCTTTGTATCCATACTCATCGCATATTGATGCTTGCGTACACCTCCAACTTTCATTATCACGATGCATAGAATGCTCGTGATGCAACAAAATATCGCCACCTGTCTTCCATTCCATGTGTCATACGCCCGCCATATCGCAGGGTTGAGCCAAGGACCCACCGAATCCATAGCGAGGCAACAAACGGCTGCCATCTGTCCTTAGCTTACGTCACATTCCACATCTCTTGATGTTCATCGCTCATCGTTGATCACATCCCTTCATTTCGCTTCACAACAACGATGTGAAGCGACCGAGTGATATATCGCCACGTGTCCACCTGATGTTGTCAACTTGCAAATTCTGGACCCACATCATATCTCGTGCATCGTTCGATCAAACAACATTCAATCTCCACCGTTGCCCGCTATCTCGCAAGACTTAGACAAGGACCCACCATATGCACCGCAGGCTGGTGGGCACCATCAATCTTCAAGCCTTGATCAGAAAACCCGTGTTGAATCTGGCCGCAGATTTCTTTTCAGACTTCTGAAAGAACCTTCTGCAACAACATGCCAATATTGCATGACAAAATTCTAAGCAACATTTTCAGAACTATGCTCCTTGCTGCATCAACCAACATCAAACCTTCCAGAGCTAAACCCACTACATCTCTCAATCACCCCTTTGACATCAATGACACTTTTGACATCAATGACAACATTATGCCAATAGTTGAATGCTTAGCAGTAAAGGCATCTATACAAAATTTCCATATTACATTTGGATTGCCTTTCTTTATGATCCAAAATTGTATTAGTGAAGTTAGTTAAGTTAGTTTACTTGGACACTTAAATGTTCTCATTGTAAGTTAATCCCCTAGTCTACACAAAGTTGAAATCTCATTCTTGCAAATGGACACCTAAACATAGTTTCAGAAGCTGACTATCAAAGAAAAAGAAGACACTTAAGGAGCTCAAAGATACTAGACCTAACAAACAAAGCAGGCAGTGGTGATGGGTTCAACCAATGTCAAACATGTGTCACTAGTTTGACTACAATCAAATTTGTCTCTTGCAAGACAGTACAGACTGCAGCTGAATTGTTAGATGCATGGGACAACTGAGGAGGAGGGTGAATCAATTGTATACTTTAAAATATTCAAACCCTCAATATCTTTTCAAGTTTTACCCACAAGTGAATAGTTTATGCATCAAACCTAATGAGCAATAAAAATATTATTTTCTTTTCCATAGTATATGCACCATTTGAAACATAACCTATCCAAACTTTTCCATTGCATATTCAAAGAATCTTTTCAATAATATAATAATTTCACTTTACATAAAAATATTCAAAATAACATTTCACATTTATAATATAGATGGGTACATGATTATATACGCTTCAACAAGCCGACATGAACTAGAAATACAAACTATTACAAATGTCCCAACATTGGTGCATACATTCTAGACATAGCTGTCAGGAGACTAGTATAGGTACGGGAGACTGGTACAGGTACCGGTACGGCTATTTTTTGAAAATAGGACGGAGGTACTTGGAGATGCCATTTTTTTAATATAAATAAGAATTAAAAAATTAAAAAATTAATTATTTATAGAAAATATGATGACATTGAACTTTCAAAACAAGAGCAGTAGTAAAGTATAAAAAATTAAAATATTAAAAAGTGATATGTAGCAATTTGAATATAATTCAATTTCAGTGGAATATAATAATATAATATATTGTATGATTATTAAATTATTTCATCAAATATTATTATTTATTATATTTGCATAAATGTTCAAATAGTCGGAATACTCCAACATTAGCATTTCAGAATTTCCTCAAACATTTGTGAAAATCCAAAAAAAATGGTCAGGCTCATTGTTGGCGTTTCAAATCGCACCTCTGGAATGCGTTTTGGAAACGGACAGTTATGTGCAGTACACTGCTCTTCGAATTAGGAGGGGAAGCTCCCTCTTTTGTTGAGTTGCATAAAGAAAGTAAACTAAACTTAATTTTGCCTATCTTTTGTTTCAGCTACGAGAACACAAGGTTATAGAACACTGGATGTTGCAGCTGAGGTTTTCCCTTTAATGAAACTAGACAGCTACAACTTAACCTACGCTTAAAACGTTTCTATCCTCTCAAGTAAACATAGAGCAAGAGAGTTTAGAAATGGACGAGATTGATTTTCTGACAAAGATACTTAAACAAACTTTTCTTCAACATACATTTAAGGCAAACTGAAAAAGAGATCATAAAAGTATTACGGAAATATGAGACTTTTATTTCAAGAGCAGCAAAGCAAGCTTCAAGATTTTATTTCCTCACACTTCTAACACAAAACGATAAACAGAAATCTGAGATATTTATATCGAGGCAAACAAAGCACGCTCAGGATTTTATTCACTCAAACTTCTGGAACAAAGATTACAATTTCGGGACAGCAAGTTGTAGCAAAATACTTGCAACATGCGATCAACCTGATTATAATTGACACATAACACATGCACTAAACAAGGATTTGCAGCTAAGGAGGCATGCAAACTTGCTTTACACAAAGTAAACTGACACTAAACGATAACAAACATGAAGGCATAGGCTCAGCGATTCTGTTATCACAAGCACAGTTTTGAACAACACTGAATAACAAAGAGAAGGCACTAAAGGCACTTGTGTCTTGTTATCACTAGCATGGCTAAACTAAAATGAGCAAACACTGCTCTTATTTATAGACAAGCAGAGTAGGGACCCTAAAATCTCCTTGCTTTTACAACTAAGACTTGCCAACATGCAAGCTTTATTTCTAAACCTAAAGAAGATAACATCTAACACCTAAGAAAGCATCTAAAATAGGAAATGCCAACTCATTACAACTGTTTTCTTTTTCCTCTCCAAAGAATAGATAAGATTTGAGACAAGAGTAGAAAGAAAGCATGAGATAAGAATGGAAAGAAAGCTTCTAGAAGACTGTCGTTTTAAATCTTGATCATATCCGCCAAAAAAGCGGGAAACTGCCTCTCTATCAGGAGCGTTGATACTATCTATAGCCATATTCCGCTTTTCTAAGATCTTCTCCTCTTTTGCAATCAAACTTAGAGAATCTTTGACATCATCAGCTTCTTTATGAGTTTTGTTCTTGAAAAACATCGCTGCCTCAAAAGATGACTCACTAATTGATAACTTGGCGGCTCTACAACTTTATGCTTCTTAACACTTCTCTTGATTCTCCCACGGAAGAGTTTTGCACAACTTTTTGTGACACTTGTCTTTTTCCTCAAAGCCTTCTCAACATTGCCTGTTCTTCGACTGAGATGATGACGTTTTATGTCCATGATGGTACTGAAAAGCATTTCCCAACATTGTTTGTTCAGATAATTATGATACAACACTTGTTTGGCTCTGAATTCGATGGGAGAGTACTTCATGCTGAAAAACATGAACAATTGACTGTAAACTTGACTATGCTCTAACAAGCTCAGCACAAACCCTAAAAATAACTTGCTGATTTTCTTCATCAAACAGATAAGTTTTTTGGAAATTGTTCTGAGATATGGGTTTTGATTAGAATTTCGTTACAAGCCAACCCAGATTATCCGTTTTTGAAAATTCCGTGTAAACTGAAAAAGCAGCAAACCCTAATTTTCTCCGAAAAAGCAGAAAAAGCTAGCATCTGGGTATTGTTCAGAGGCACATTCTGGATGAACCCAGTTGATTAGATTTTGAAAACCTCGAAGTTTCACTAAAAAAACAACCACTTGAAGTTTTTCTGAAAAAGCTGTGATATGGGTTTTGTCCAGAAGAATATTTGAGATAGACCCAGAAGATTGGAAGTTCTAAAATTTGAAGTTTTCTCTGACATGCAAAAATAAAAAGCAACTGCTGCAACCTTGAGAAAACTCTTCAAAAATAATCCAGAATATCAAACTAGTATAAACCAGCTCGCTGAAAATTGAAAGTAATGGCCTCCTTCAAAGATTTGATGTTTTGGATGAAAAAATATGAAAAAACAAGCCTTCTTGAGTGCTGATCTGAAAATTTACTGAAAAACCAGCAAGTTAAACTCTTGAATCTTGAAAATAAGGATTTGAAGTTGTTGCTTTGTTTCTCCTTGAAGACCACCTGCAAGAAAATAATGAATAATGAAACACAAAGGTGCTTTAAATATGCTTTGCCTTGAGAAAACAACTTTCTTTTGCCCTAATTCTTCAAATCCCTAATTCAAGATTGTGCAATGAACTTAGACTTTGTCTTCATCTTCAATTTTTGAAATTTTCAAAAATTTGACTAAGGCTTTGGAAGTTGGGCACTCTTCTTGGCTGGAGGCGACTATTTCACTCAGACTTAACCATTTTTCATCATTTTCAACTTTTCCTCAATTTTCAACCCCAGTTTGATTCTGATTTTCAGCCTCCAAATTGATCTGATGAACGAGCTGGATGATTCATCGTAGAGCTTGATCGAATCTGACAAAGTTTGTTTGGAGGAGACTTCTGATGAAAACTTTGTTTGACCCTCAAAAATTCAGGTGCCTATCTCCTCTAGGGGCACCCACTTTCTCCAAAGTTAGCCATTTTTGTGATCTTCGAATTTATGCTTGTCTTTTGTCCTTCAGATAAATTCATGATATCTGGTGTTTGTACTTGTCAGTTTGACTAGCTGTCAGTTTCGCTGGATAGCTTAGAAGATTCTGGTAGGGGTCTTTTGGAAGTCACATCTGCAGAAAAGTTCATTAGAGGCATCAAAAGTTTGGGCGCCCCTGGCAAGCTGGGGCGCCCAACTTCACCAGAGTTAGAATATTTTTTAATATTTTCTTTTTTGCTTTTGACTTATGATTGTCAGCTCTTGTCGAACCCTTTGTTCAGCCTTCTGCATCTGACGACTGCCAACTCCAATTAGTGTGTTGATGATCTTGTTGGAAAGCCTGTTCGTATCTGAAGAAGTCACATTGGAGGCTTTACTGGCAAATTCACCTGTTTAAGCCCACAAAATCTTGGGCGCCTATCTTTTTCAGGGGCGACCGTCTTCACCACACAGCCATTTTATCTGTTTCTTTTACCTTTAGAGTTATAAACACCTCTCACCATGATCCCCGTTTGATCTGAGTTTCCGGATGATTGTATGATCGGAGGAGCTGACGAAGACATCCACTGCGAAGCTGGCGAGAAACTGAACAACATTGCCTAGGGAAGCCAATCCTGACTTCATCATCTGATCCTTCAAAAAGATGGGTGCCTATTCTCCTCAGGGGCGCCCAAGTTTGGCAGATTTAGAAACTTTTCTAAAGTTTTCAAATTTCTCCTCATTTGAGTGCTTCTCTTTGCTTGGCTACCGGAAACGAAAAATATTCTAAGGCATGAAGGTTTGGGCGCCCAAACTGAGCAGAGGCGCCTGGTGGCTCCAATGTTAGCCAAAAATTCACATTTGTCAACTTTGACAGCGTCTCTTCTCGCCATTCTCCATTTCTCATGCACGTTCATCTTTGACAGCTTTTGTTCAGCTTGAACGTCTGATTTTGGCACCTGGCAGCTGACCGACCTCCATTGATGACCTTGGATCTCCACAAAAAGCTTCTGAAAAAGCAAAATAGACCCACTAGGGTAAAACTGATCTTTTCGTGATTCTGACTGCACCAGCTTGATGAAGTATTTTAGGCCAATCAAAATCAATCTTGACCCTAGAAGCCAAACTTTCTACTTTTAGAAATTTTATATTTTTAGAAAATTTTACAAGTATCCGTTTCAAAGAAACCCAAAAAAACCTAGAAATTTTTTTAGAAAACTGCTAAAAATAGAAATTTTCCTAAAATTTAGGGATGAAAAACTGAAATCTGGTTATTGTTGATTTGATCGTTCTGAACTGACACAGATTGTCAGATTTTGAAAATTTCAAGTTTTTTGGCCCCCATGCAAGACATGCAAACCCCAATTTTGACCTTTTTGACAGATTTAACAATATTTGGACTCATTTCTTCAAAATGCCTAAGTGTAGCAAAAATTTTAATTTGGGGTACAACACTCATCACAGATTTGAAAGGATTTGTATTTGATGATAAATGACAAATTGCATGGGAAGATAAATGTTCCAGGTCCCCTACAATGGCAGATACGAGTTTGTTTCAAATAGAAATTTCAAATTTGTAAGAGCATTATGAAGTCACAAAATGTCAAAATCAGAAAGCCATTAGTGATGGCAGGGGATGTCAAAATACTTGGCAACGTAGCGGCGATTGGAATCCTGCACTCGTCAACCTTCAAAATTGTGGCTCAAGTCTGCACTCTAGACTTACAGTCAACTCAAATTTGGACCTATACTCTTTAGCAGAGTTGTTGCAACCTTCACTCGTTTGTCAAAGAAGGAAGCCCTTAAAAAACGCGGTTTTTTCTTATGTTTCCACGTTATATTTTTCAAGTGTTTTTTTTCCCCAACTTTTGCTTGGGAGACACCAAAATCCGTGACAGGAGACGGCGGGAGGCACAAGAGACGGTAAGTGAGGTACCTTGGTGTTGGGAGGCATTTCGTGGGACATCTAAAGTACCCGAGACCACTACTAGTACCGACGACGCGTCCCAGGGGTTAGGAGACGCCTCTCTCGGCAACTATAATTCTACATGTCCCCAATACTGGCACGTACCTCTTCAATTTTTGAATTAGATATACCAATGGTCCAGAATGTCCTCCCAAACCTTGGCTGCCAACTGCATGAGGAGAAGCATCACTCAAACGCTTTTCCGCCAACCATGGACTTACTGTGGTCCCCTGCACATCTACCAAACTTGGTAAGATGGCCCTCCCTTAGACGAAGAGATTGTTTGGTAACCTCATCCTTCAAATAGACTTTTTTGAGCATAGTGATATGTCCTACATATCTAGAACTACCATAATGTCTACTTCTACATGTATGATTACCTCAACCTAGAATGTAATATTAGATCACACAGTGAACTGACAGTGTAGATAGTGGCTACCTACACTATTTTGGCCAAAGATTCATCACCCAATAACTTCGAGTGAGGTCATTTGTTCACCACATTTAATTGCTTGATTTGTATTAACCATTAGTATTCTATTCGAAGACTATACCCTTTCTCGTGGATTATCCTAACCCCAGGAATAACCTTCCCATTAACTCATACTTAAATGACATTGCTACTAAGTATCTCAAAGCAACTCTATCTTATGCTACATACATATAATATTGACATATGATGAACATAATGTTATAACAGTAAATGACTCTAATCCAAAAGTACAATCTCAACAATAAAAGTCTCCATTCAAGAGTGTAATCTCAACAATAAATGACTCCCATCAAAAGTATAATCTCATCAATAACTAACCTCAATCAAAAGTATGCCCTTCAACAATAAATGACTTCAATCAAAAGTATAATCTCATCAATAAATGACCTCTATCAAAAGTACAATTTTCAACAATAAATGACTTTAATCAAAGATAAAACCAACAATCAAACGATCAATCCTATCATACAGGTTAATCTCAAACTATGGGCTACAATCAATAATCAAGTAAACAACCCAACCAAATAGGTTATTCTCAACCTAGGGTTTCATTCAAAAGTAAAGTAACAATCAAGTGATCAATCAAGTATAGATTATCAATATGGTTTGCATGACGTTGCCTCCTATCGATGACGACATGTCTAACATACATCATTACCATCTTATTGCTAACCTCATTATTCACAAGGGTTTACCTAGCATTATAAACTATCTAAGTCAAGTTACCTCAAGACATCGTTATATTCCACATTTTACATTTCATTCTACATATGTATAGTATAGACTAACTACGTATAGTCTAAATAGAAACACCATCATATAAATTCCCATATAGGGTATATAAAAGTATTAACCTAATAGATAGGTTCCATCAAAGCAAGTAACAACCAAGAAGATGCAAGCATAAAGAAGCATCACAACATACTCAAAACCATTCCTTTCCAACATAGTAATCAAGACTATTTAACCTTTCCAACATAAAAGACAACGCTATAGAAACTAGCATGCTTGTATGAAAACTCCAATTGATTAAACTCCCTTCCTAGCTCAATTCCTCAAGCCCACTTGATACTTCCTCCAAGATCAACTTAATTCCTTCTTCTAACCTCTCACCAAATCTCTCAACAATCACAAATGCAAAATAGCAAAGCAACTCTCTAACTCTCAAGCTCTCAACTCACTAGCACAGAAATTGCAGCAGAATAACAATGGAGTAATCGGAATGAGAAGTGTAGCAAATGGTAGAATGAGCACTCTATATATACTAAAATGTGAGCGACCAAAAGCTACAAACAAGCTAATTCTTTTGCCACCTTTCTAACCACATGCAATGACTCATCAAACTAACTTACAAGTTTGCAACACATAACAGTCCTCATCATTTAAATGGCTGAGTGGACTAGTTTCTAAAGACAGCAAGACTCTTTTACTAAGTTGAATGAACAGTAAGCTCGATAGCAAGTTTCCTAAATTGAATTCCTTCTCATATTGCTACCAAGTTTACTTTGACTGAATCTCAAGGCTAAGATATTGCATTATCAGACTTGTGCACAGTATACATACTTCTTATGCATTCCAATCACTTCTACATTGGCGCCTTTGAATGTAGCATGGGTTGACTGTTTCCTTATTGCTTTAAATTGTATTTACCTCTCATTGCAACGTATACACAGCAGCTTACAATCTCATGCGTACCTCTTAAACTCTATTGACTTGGTCTATTATTGCTTTATGCACTAGCTTACTTTGCTTTCAAAGGCTGCACCATGTATAACAAATGCGCCTATATTCACTTATTTGCATTCAACTCTTTTTCCTATACTTGTGTTTTGCCTTTGAATTCCTTCATTCATGCACTTTGCATATAATAATGCTGCTGGTTTAAAACACTTATTTCATGCACTTGGTAAGGGCACAACATTTGCTCATATCTTGGTTGGCTTTTTAGTCAAGCCTCCACCTTTTATATAAGCGCTGGTATAAGGCTTATCGAAGCGCTGTAACTCATGCGCTTTGGTTTAATATAAGGTATATTTAAATATATAACAAACTATATATATAATATATATATTATTAACATATCTATAGATATAATATATATATTATTAATATATATATGTATATATTAATACCTATATATATAATTATATTTACAGATTATTAAATGCATCAATTTCCATTCAAATATATACATATATAAAAACATATATCGAAATAATTATAGCTATATATATAAATATATATACTGTATTAATATATATTTATGTTAACATAATTATATATACATACATATATATATATTTACGTTAACATAATTATATATATAATTTCAATATTCATATTTAAACACATATATTCAAGTATTCATCGATTGACATATAAAGACAAACATACAAGGAAGAACTTCCACTCAACATAAAGACTCAATCAGACAACCCCAAACTATAATTGAAGGTTACCTACCCGATTTCATGAACTCGACTAGACCAACTAGGGTGTAAATGTGTGTGCATGCTCAGTTAGGCTCATCAAGGGTTACCAAACCAAGCTCCTCTCTTGAGTTATACTCCCCCTCTTTCGAAGGTACAAACCTATTCCTGCATTCAGCTTAGTACATCACATAGGTAGTCAACCGTTCACATAAAATCCATTAGCATCATAAATCATTTGCATCATCCAAGCATTAAAGTAATCATATTGCAATTCATATACATTCATCACATTTCCCATCAGTATAAAACATAATCATTCCTTCAAAAGAAATAACATCTTAATGCATATTTAAGTATTTCATTCATCTATTTAATCATACTAAAAGCTCTAATTTACATTTATCATCATGTTTACTCACAGGGTAAAAGTAACCCGGTAACTATGAAACGGGGTGTAACAATTTTTGTCCACAACTAGCAAAGAAGAGCTCCCTGAGCTCATTCCAATAGCATCTCCTTAAGTTGTCAAATCATCCATCACCAAATGAGAGTTCAAACTCATATTTATAAAGTGAGGGACAGATTAGGGCAACTCTCATTTCATTTCCCTCCATTTCACCTTTTTGAAAATAACATGAAATTAACCCCTGAGGGACGTCCAATTTTTTGCCTCCAAAAATTTCACTTTTCTTTTCTTTTAAAAAATAACATAAGTCCCAACTAGGCGTCCCACCTTATGAGGCATAACATTAGCCTTAAAAAAAAGATAAACAACCTCCCTTATACGTGCCAAACAAGGAAGAACACTGTCCCTCTTTTAAAAACGTCACCTTACTAGGCCAAGGGGTACACTTCATGAACCCACACCCCCCTCACTTAAGTTATAAAGCAACAGTATAAACTTAAGTGGTAAAATAAAATGTTCCTCTGAAAACATTAGAACTCACCAAGGCTATAACAGGAAAGCATTGCACTAACCGAAAGAGAAATAGAGGTCAAACCAGGTGCTAAAAATAGAACTTACTAAAAATAGCAATTTGCTAAAAATAGTGAGTCCAATCTCCCAATTCGACCAAATCAAAGCCCAAATGGAACTTACTAAAAATAGCATCTCTGCTAGAAAATATCCAAAAAAAACCCACAAAAACCCACAAAAGCTCGTTGGTAACATCAAATTACTCTTCTAAACATGCTAACACAAACCGAGAAAGTTAGCGCCAACTGCAAAGCAAGGGAACACGAAAAAGGGACATTACAATCCTCCCTTCCCAAAGATTGCTTGTCCTCAAGAAATGCCATCACAACCCCAAAATCATCAGACTAATCGAAATTGAAACCAAGTACGATCACAAGGTCCCAAGTCAACCTAGGAGATCTGTAGCTCCATCTACTCAAAACATTGTCCTGCTAGACACTTGTGCAAGAGACCTCCTAAAAACTATCAGTAAGAAGAGCAATCAAATACTACAAAAACTCGGTCAACTCCTTAGAGAATTGCTCTCCACAATCATGAACCCGTGGCACCGTACAAGTAAATTTGAGAAAGTTAATGTTAACTCTCTCATTTTGAACTTCCTGCACTCCAACATCATGGTTATTACTAGAAAATAATCTATTGTTCAAAACATAAGTGCAAGTCGATAAATTAATGTAACAACTAATTGGTGCCTGAACACTCATCCAACATTGAACCTGGTTGGCCCAACTTGTCATCCCCTTCATCTAAAGCCATAAATCAATCCTGTTAAAGAGCTAAATGGACTGAAAATGTGTAAACTTGCAGCTATCCAAGTCTGAAATAGGTAACACAGTCTGATTTTTGAAAAACCAGCACCCCAAAAGAAGAACAACTGTTGCAACACTACAAATCTTCAGCCAAAATGAAATTTATGATTGTTCTCCTGGCTAGAAATGTCTCCCCAAGAGTCAGCAACTCAATAATATACCAAATTTTGCTCAAAATCTCTCTCCAATCCACTTGTATGAACACAAATGGACTCATACGATGACTGTGAAGAAAAGTATCAGAGACTTTCTTATCACCCCTTTGATCTGGAACCTCCCATGGTATGCTTCTTCCATCCTCTTTAATTCCCATCAATCCATGCCCACGATCCTAGGCAAGGAAAAATCTCTCCTAAAGTGACTCCACCATGTTGGAGTTGCACACAATTCATCAGCTTGTAGGTCAAATCAAAAGAAAGTTTGATAACATTTGAAGTCTCCACACCAAGGTTCACCACTCCATCATCATCTAAATCAGCATAGTAATCTCCTCCTTGCAATGAATCCACAAGGCCAACCCCCAAACCATAAAGGTCCAATCCAACATGAACCACCATAGGAAGCAAATCAACATGAGATAAATGTTCTTCTATCACTTGGCCTTCATGATAAAGGATTAGGGAATGATAGCTCTACTTCCATATCAAATAGGGGATTATCATAAGTTTGGAAACTGTTTTCACCTTTCTGCTTGGGCTTTATTCCTTGATCATGATTGGATACTCCTTGCATTATCTTGCATGTAACAGTATTGGATCCCTCTTTGGACTTTCCTCTTAACACCACTTTCCTATCACCATCCTGAAATTTCAGCTCCATAAAGTTTAAGTTCAAAGTCATCTCCCCTAAAGAATGAAGCCATTGCATACCCAAAACCATAGTTGGCAGACTCTCTGAGTTTTTAAAAACTCGCAAGTTTTTTTGAGTTTAACTCGTTGGACGAGTTTTTCCGAGTTTTTTTCGAGTTTTTCGAAAAACTCACAGAGTTTTTGCCGAGTTGTTTTTCGAAAAAACTCGGCTTTGCAAAAAAAAAAGTGTTCCTAATGAAATTTAAGCAATTTTTTGAGTTCCCGAGTTTTTCCGAATTTTTTAAAACTCTCCAATTTTTGGCTTGGCGAGTTATTTTTGGGGGCAAGTCTTCCAACTATACCCAGAACAACATTTATGCCTCATGTATTTACAACATAAAAGTCATCATTGACTTCGTAGTGGTTCAGCAACATTCTCAATTGTGGAATCTTCCTTACACAAGACATTATGTGACCATTAGCAACCATGACTCTAAACCCTCCAAATTTCTTAGTTTTAAGCCCTTGTTGTGCTACAATGTCTTCATCAATGAAGTTATGTGTAGCACATATAGCAATAAGAGCAACAATTTGTTGCCCTTTCAACAAACCTCTAAGTTTGAATGAACCACTTCTCTAAAGACTAGAGAGCCTGGCTAATGTGCCACTACTTTACTTCACTTCCCTAGACACTTCTTTTGAACCCTCTTCTTCACTTTCCTCTGTTTCAGCTTGCTGGTCTGAATTTTTTTATTTTGACCCATTAGCTGAATATACCTCCAATTGATGATTCTTCCCCTTTTCCAAACACTTATGTCATGGGGTCCATGGTTCTTTGCATGTGAAACAAAGGTTCTTCTTTCTTTGCTACTTTTTGTAGTCTTCTTCTACCTTCTTTGAGGTTGTTTCTTTGGGCTGAATGTTCTCCTTGTTATCACGCCTCTTGTCTCTATCATGTGGGAAGGTTTTAGGTGCAGATATGTTCTTAGAAGTGGAAGACTCCATGTCTCTAGCTTTCTTGATGGCCTCTTGTAGAGAAGGTGGGTTGAATGCCTTAATCCATCCCCTCAAGGGATCGGATAATCCATCTATAAAGAGAACAATGAGCCTCCTCTCGGATATATCTGTTACCAAAACTAAAAACCTCTGAAAAACAGCAACATAACCATCCACTAAGCCCCATTGTTTCAACTACGCCAACTCCTTAAAATGAAGTTTTGGATCCTTCTTATCAAAACTCTCTATGAGTCTCTCAATATGAGATATCCCCCTTAGTTTTTTTTTTTAAATTATCAACACATAAACTTCACCGTTAGCGTTAGCCCAACGAATATAGCCAGCTGAAAGATAACCCTTCACTTTCTGATCACCCAAATCCTAGTGTGGGCAAGGTGAGAGCATACGGTACAAGGGGATCGTTAGATGAAATCTAAAACTGAAAGTACAATGTTGCAGACAGCTAGCCGACTATAATGGAAAAGTAAATGCTTAGGCGGTGAACCGACCATAAAGATCTCTACCACTTATTTAGCAGGAGCGGAAATACAAACAGAAATGTAAAACAACTCAACCACTTATTCAACGGGAGTGAGATATACAAGAATATAAAGTGCAGAAATACAATGGCTGATTAGTACTACTAAATCAGCATTACAATATAGGACTTCAGTTGCACAACAGATAGATTAATGTTTCCAAGAACTCCAAATTGTTAGAGAATATACTTTAACCAATACAAGATATTCCAATACAGAAATTATAGCCAAAAATAGGAAATTATCAAATTTAATAAGTAACAGCAACAAACAGAAAATCAGATTAGCAAGCTAAGAATTCACCAAAATGCTCATATCTTGCTCCAAACTCCTTCGTTTGATTTGAAACTAAATGCAAATGAGAGCTAGAAGTTGGGCGACCAAGACTACTTTGAGAAGACACCACTACGCAGCCCAGATTTTTAATGCATGCTTCCCAATGCAGCCACAATGAAAAGTACAACCTCCAAAAATGGGGGATCTGATCTAGAAATTCAAAGACTCACTCAAAAAAATCATGAAACCTTGAGCAAATGGGCACGTAGGGTAGAGGAATCAACAGGAACAATACCCAGAACGATAGCAAAATCCCTCTGAAAGATATGAACAAAGATGTGCTTCAGCCAAGCACCAACCAGCAACTCCAAAAATCAGAAGATATCAAATGAAACAATCTCTATGAAGCTCAATCTGTAACCTTTGGAAGAAGAAGCAATCTCAAATCAGCTAGGTACTATCTCTCAAGCACAAAACTGATATAGGCTAGGAGGTATGTTTTCCTCGAAGCAAGGGTTTTGAAATCAATTCAGCAACACTTCGATATGATAAGCAAATGGATGATCAAATGAAGAGGCAAGCCCCATATAAATAACACTTCAAGCCCAACCTTTCAAATTCTCTTTTTCCCTCCAGAAAGGGATGCCCAAAACAAGAATATAAAATAATAATTTAAAACACCTTTTTGCTTCATCTCCCTAGGAGTCCAAAATAACTTAGGCAAATATTACAACTTTAAAATATTTAATCCTCCAAAGGGGCGTCCAAGATGAGTCCCTCTTTTAAAAACAACTTGAAGTCACACACCTAGACATAGGGGCCAAAAGTAAAACTAAAATATATTGTGACTTAAGTTATTAAATTTGCCAAAACAGGGTCCAAGAGTGTCAAAGACCAAACTGCCAAAACTGCCCTAACAGAAATAGATACTGAACTGAACTGTTGAATTGCTGCTAAAAATAACATACTGCTAAAAATAGTAAGTGACTCCAAACTCATTTTAAGCACAAAGTAGGCCGTCGTCGTAACTTACTAAAAATAGTAAGTCCAAAAAATATCATCAGATGCAAATGCATGTCATACCACTCTAAAGCTCTCTAAAAACCCAGAAAGACCCAAAAACCTTATTGCAAAACTCTTGCATGCAAACCCTCAAAAGCTCAACTGAAACCTCCTATAAAATAGGAAACCCTAATTTCACTTCCAACTAGCCTATGAGCCTCTGAGAATAGGCTAACAGTCACTAGAAAGCAGAGGGCTAAAATAGGGACATTACACAGTAGACTCTACATAAGATGTAATTTGAGCATGCCCCATTATGATTGTCCCATGATGCTACCACTCATGTGCAACTCCTCAAGTTGTATAGCAGAATATTTTATGGATTCTTCTTCAGGCATGGGGTTTTAGATTGAAGTATGTGTCCACCTTTTGAACCCATCCTCTCGCTAAAGTCTTATCGGAGCCATCAAAATAAAGAAGGCTAAGTTTCTCAACTTTCCTCCGCAAGTCATTATGATGCTCTCTATGGCCCCTACTGAGTATGTGCCTCATCTTGACATCCATATAATCTCGAAGAGATATGTCATGCTAAAATCCTAGACCTACATCAATCCAATCCTATTTGAGTTGATCTTGCATTTCAATCAATATGAGCTCATGCTCTGATTATGGTTCAACTTTAGGTGGAAAAACTAGCATGAGAGGTCTAGCCATGGCCGCCCTATGGTGTTGATTTGTTGCATCATGTTGACCCATACCAACTCCCTATCCATTATTACCTTCGTTATTGCCTCCTTGATCCAGCTGTTCAACCACCTGTGCAAGACGTTGATTGGTTTCCTGGGCACGTTGTGCTGCTATCTCTTGCCCCCTAACCACAGCATCCAAAAGAAGCATCACGGGATCTAGTTCTACATGGTCCCTATCCACTCCTTCACCCCTATCACCCATATTTTCTAAGTTTGTTGATTCTGCTGAGTTGGTTTCAGAGCGTTGCTCTTCTGTCTTTGAAGGCCAATGCTCCCACAAATCCTCCTCTCGTTTCCTTAGTCTTTCAAGATATCTTCTTTCTCTGTCACTGATGCTCATAGAAGTTCATTTCCCACTGGCTTGCAGGATTAATTTAAGCTCTAATACCAATGTAATAACACCCCTTATGATTCTTATTTTTATTTCTTGACAATAATGAGCTAATGACATACACTGAAAAATAAGAAAATATTCTGCTATTACCAAGTCAAGAAACATGTAGCATGTTCATTCATTGTTATTCATAGAATATAATGAAAGCTAACATCTCCAATGGCAGAAAATACATGATAATATCATTATTACACGAACTCACATGAAAGTACATCAACTTATGATTATAGAGCCAAACACTGCAAGTCTGAAAGTCTAATACAGAGGTCACAGGTCTGTTATTTCCCTGTAGCAGATCATACCAGCAGAAAACTCCCTCTAAAACTTCCCAACTACGCCATAAATACCCCACCGGGATCATCAACACATTGCAATCATGCCCAGCACTATTACTTGACCTCAAAATGCATGGAAATAGTGAGCTACAAGTTTGGTATATGCTTCTGAGCAATCGTAGGTCTGAATTGTTGAATGTTGCAGCAAGCCAGGCAAGCTATATAACCTCAAAATGACTCAAAAAAGATGTCCAGCCACCCCCAAAATTTTGCCAATGGCTTTTAGACCATCCCACGCCACCAAATACCCACAAAAGATCAATGGAAAGTGGTCAAATAACACCCAGCAATGAACAGAAACTCCCAGTAAGGTACGGCCTACCTAGATATGATTGAACAGCCCCTTTAAAACACTCAAACCCTATAAAAAGCCATGCCCAAACTCTTGGAATAGATGGTGCAAGTCTAAGAGCCCTTAAACAAAGTGAAAACCCTTACCAAATGGGGCGATTCATTTCCTAATTCCCACGCCAAGATTTCAGGTGCCCTGATGACTAGTATGGCCTGCCTTGAAATCGTGCTAGATATAAAGGCCCCAAAAAATTCCTCAAAAAACCTTAACAGATCAAAAACCAACACCTCTAGAACTTGCACTTCATAAAACTTTGAAAATCTTCATTTTCTTGAAAATCTAAATCTGCAACCATGAAAAACAATGGTGATTCCTTGTCACACCCCGTCTTGTTACTGATTTACTTCTACCTTCACGGGTAAATAGGATGGTAAATGCAATCACGATTTTGATATGTTTGGTAAATGAATGGAATACTGAAATAGGTATTATGTGAAAGTGTTGATAAATGCTTTGAAAGAGTAGTTATGTTTACATTGATGATGAACATATATTGCTATATGAATATGCTTAAGTTTTATGATGCATATGGATTTATTATGAACGTCTAACTACCATTGCAAAATGTGCTAAGCTGGTTGTAGGGACAGGTTCAATCCTCCAAGTGGAGGGAAAGTATCACTCAGGAGAAGTGATTGGTCGGATAACCCTAAATGAAACCTATCTGAGCTCACACACACTCTCACAGTAGAATGGTTGAGTCAAGTTATTGTGTTGGGAATTAGTAAGTCATCCTTTAATAAGACGTGTTTGCATTAGTAAGGGTCTTGATTACTATTGAATGCATTCTTGGATGATGTTTATATGTTTGGAACTTATGAGTTCTTCCTTATGTTACTATACTTGATTGTATGGTTGAATGAGTGTTTGAGATATATGCCTATATGCATATATATACACATGTCGATATATGCGTATGTCGGATATAATGGGATGTCCATACGAGTAGGTCAACCATCAACATATGTATGATTATGCATATATGTATATAGATATTAATATGATGTTATATGAGTGAATTCTTCCTTGTGTGTTTGTATTAATATATATTTAAGGTGGATAATAAGGAAATGGTATATATATATATATATTTGAATGACCTTATATATATAATTGTACAAAAATATACGTACGTATCTATATGTGTATATGTGAATGTATAGACACGTGTATTATTTATAACAATGATAACATGGATTTGTGCACTCATATATTGTGTGATCCATTCGATGAACTTGTTGCCAATGAATATATGTATATGGTATATACATATATATATGGCTATATGTGATTCTTATCAAAGAATGTTTCATGAGTATATGTATATGATAATATATATAAAATAATGGTAACATTATACTATATACATATATTATTGAATATATATAATTATATTATGGAAAACAAAATGCATGGCACTGCATAACCCACCCATAAACATGCACTTGAGGCTTAGATAACTATAAGCCATGCGTGAGAGCTGAAAACACGTAGAAGAGATTACTAAATTTTAGAGCCAACGTCTTAATGAAGGCAATCGTAGGTCAAACATATAGTGTGGAAGAAGATTCCAATTCAGATAAATGAATGTGGAAAGAGTTTGGTTTCAGCGCATAGCTTAAAGCCACTCTAGCACGTGGTAATGACTATGTGAGAATATAAGATAAAGGTCGATTTATGTGGAACGATAAAGGCCGATATGGGAAGTAAACCATAGTCGATGCTACATGGAAATGCATCTTTAAATTATAAACAGCAAATTACTTCAACTTGGACGCTTTTGTATAAAGCGATGGAATATTTAAAAGCTGCATTATAAAGGGATTCAAATGCATGAGAATAGGATAAAGCAACAGCAAGTAAACGTGCTAAGTCAAAGCAAGATTGGACGCTATAAAAGGGGAGTCGATTCATCTTTTCCCTGGAAATGAAATAATCTATGACCAAGTCGACTTAGCTTGTGTGTAGTCTGCAAATAAAAGACTGTTTCAAAGTGATAGACCGCACCAAAAGGATAGGAATAGTGACTGCAACATGGCGCCAATATATGAACAACTTTGTTTTTGTAGAAGTCTACTTTGCTTACAAGTTGATTATCATCTTTGAGCATATGCATAATTGAATTGGTCTTGAGCTGCTCTCAAGCCATAGAGGTCAATCTATAGAATAATATGCTAAGTTTATACTTAGATTTCTGCCACCTTTTTGTTGTGTAGTGAATCGTTCTGCATGTGGAGTGTTGTCGACCGGCATGCCTTTTTTGTAGACTGTAATATCTCATTTATTCTGCATAAATAGATGGGATAGCTCTCTCATTTGGGACGCACTATTCTGCAAATCTATTCTGCTGCAAATATTCTGAGAGCTGCATTTTGTGAAAGCTAGAGTTATTTTGTGAAAGTATAGTGCTATCTTGTGAAAGAGGACATAGTGAAGTATCACTTTGAGTGGAAGAGTGAAGGCTAGCAAACTGCCAATAGAAGGTTGCGCATCAAGTCAATCAATTGGGTTAAGCATATTACAGGCATGAGGATCTAGTCTTCTCTTATTTGTCTTTATTTATGAAAGAATGAGATTTGAATGCTTTGTTGGTACTGCTTGAGAATACATGCATTAGGAATTCATAGCATTTTCTTTGGGAAGGAAAAGAAGTTGTTTTATGCTTTTCTATGAAAATGTTTGTATATACTCCATAATAGGAGTGTTTGTTTGTCATTGGTATCACATACTAGAAATGAGGAAAAAATGATTAGCTTAAAGGAAGTGTCTTAATACTCCTATATACCTTATACAAGAATTAGATATTGATGTTCTATACATAGATAGTTTAGACTACGTGTATAATGTGAAATGTATCAATGTCATGAAGCGACTTGACACTGTAGCTTATTATGCTGGAGAACCTTGGGAATGATAGGGTTAGCATTGCAAAAGTAAAGGTATGAAAGATATGATGTGACGTTATGAAAACCACATCAATTATCTTTACTGGAAAGATCACTTGATCATACGTCACTCTTGAATGAAATCCTAGGTTCAGAATAACCTAATGAGTCAAGAAGTTTATTTGTGGAAACCCTTGGTTAAGATTTACCTACTGGGTTGAGAAAGTACTTGTCTACCATTGAAACCTATAGGTTGGGATTAATCTACATGGTGAGGTAGATTAATTGGTCTTGTTTGGAACATATAGGTTAGATTGACCAATATGAACGAACTAGTCATTAGATGATGTCTTTATCCTAGGATTGGGGTATGCTAAGGTTAAAACTCACCTATGTGATTAAGTTAATCACTTGAGTTTATGGGATACTATATGTATGGAGACATAGGTGGGATTACCTATTGTGTTAGAGTTGCTACTTGGTTAGTTGCTTTATACTCTTGCTAAAAGTCATAATGTTGACAGGATTCTACTCTCTGAATAATCCTTTTTACTAAGGAGGTTGCACTCTTGAACAGAATTATCTATTGATATGATTATTCTTCGATTGAGGTCATTCGTAGATGTGGCTATTCTCTTGACGAGAACCTCTTATTAATGTGATATATTACTGAATGGATTCAGTTATTCATGTATATTTAATCTATGATTGGATGATGCTTATGTAGCTACATTTTGGAATATAAAGTTAAACCTAGGACTAGGTTGTCCGTTGAAGGGAATAGCTTGTTAGGATGTTTATGCAAAGTTAATGTGTAGACTAGAAAAGCTCATATGTTATACCTAGGATAGGAATATCCATTGAAGGGGTAACTTATGCTTTGGCTTTAATGGAAGAGATACCATTGTGTTTTGGGAAAAAGGGAATAGGTTATTTTTGAGGTTAGGGATTACCTATGAAAGGAAATCACCTAAGCATAGTATATGAACGGTCATAATCCAAACCGAGCTATAGAAGTGTATGTGAATAGGATGATTGTCACTCGAAGTATTGGGTGAGAATACATTGGCCAAAGTAGTGTAAGTTGCCACTGTTTACACTATCAGTTCACTGTGTTCCTTTTATGCATTCTAGTTCAGGATTTTCATACTCATAGGGAAAACAATCATATGATTAGGTTTTGGTTTGTAGGACACAACACTAAGCTCAAATAGGCTATTATTATGAGGTTTACCAACCAATCTCTTTGTCGAAGGGTAGGGCCATCTTATCATATGTGATAGATGTGCGAGGGACAGCATTTGATTCTGTGGTTGGCAGAAAAGCGCTTGAGTGATGCTTCTCCTCATCAATTGGCAGTCAAGGTTTGCAAATGTTTGCACCAGCATTGGGGATAGCTGGAGTATATGCACCAGGGAGCGAGGACATCCAGAATGTATGCACCATTGCGGCGACATCAGGACCAATTTGTATATCTATTGCCAGATGAAGCTCGGAAGAGCTATGCATGTATTATGTACCCATTTATATGGAAGGATGTAATCTTGAATGATATAATTGAGTTTATTCATTATGAAATCTATGTTATGAGTAGATTTGTGAAATTACAATGGAATGCAATGGAAGTTTGGAAATAGTGTTAATTCAAATGTGCATGTAATTTACATTATGTTAAGAAAAAAAATTATTGCTATGTTATGGCATCATGGTTTATCCACTTGAGGTGAAAACATTGAAAATTTTACTAAGTAGAACACTGGGGTTGTTGCATTCCTAAGGTAGAATCACTCCAACCAACTAGGGTGGATATTTCACCGCTAAAACCAGCAATCGAGAAGAGGGTTTTCGTCCTCAACTAGCACAGAATAATGCCATGAGCTCATTCCAACAACATCTCCTTAAGTTGTCAAATCATCCATCACCAAATGAGAGCTCAAACTCATACTTATAAAGTGAGGGATAGATTAGGGCAACTCTCATTTCATTTCCCTCCATTTCACCTTTTTGAAAATAACATGAAATTACCCCTAAAGGGGCGCCCAACTTTTTGCCTCCAAAAATTTCACTTTTCTTTTCTTTTAAAAAATAACATTAAGTCCCAACTAGGCGGACACTTTATGAGGCTTAACATTGGCTTTAAATTATGATAAACAACCTCCCTTCTAGGCACCAAACAAGGAAGAACACTGGCCCTCTTTCAAAAACGTCACCTTACTAGACCAAGGGGTACACTTCATGAACCCATGCCCCCATCATGTAAGTTATAAAGCAACATTGTAAACTTAAGTGGTAAAATAAAATATTCCTCTGAAAACATTAGAACTCACCAAGGCTATAACTGGAAAGCATTGCACTAGATGAAAGAGGAATAGAGGCCAAACTAGGTGCTAAAAATAGCAATTTGCTAAAAATAGTGAGTCCAATCACCCAATCCGACCAATTCGGAGCCCAAATAGAACTTACTAAAAATAGTTACCGTTAAAAATAACAACTCTACTGGAAAAGACCCAAAAGAACTCACAAAACTTGTTGGTAACATCAATTTACTCCTCTGAACATGCTGACACAAACCGAGAAAGTTAGCGCCAGCTGCAAAGCAAGGGAACCCGAAAAAGGGTCATTACATATGCTGCAAGAATTGCTTCGGATCTCTTGTTAGTGATACTCCTAAAGAGGCTTAGACTCTGCAAGTGCATTGTCACTGTTGATCATTGAATAATACATTGAGTTGCTTTGGAGTGTGTGGTTTTTCTACTAAAAGAATTTTCGCCACATAAATCATATTGTTATAGTATATTGCTTTTGCATTTATTTCTTTGTAATTTGTATGATCAATTTTATTTTTGCACATAACTCCTCTAATAGATTAGTTCAGGAATCATATCCTACACCTTTGTTTCCTTTCACCATAGTCTAGGCTATCTAGAAAGGCATGTGTAACCAATATCTTCTCTACTTATTAATGATCATCTACCACAAATGTTAGGAGAGTTTATAGAAGGTGCTCTTTACACGCCCCACCCCTCCAACAACAAGCCACTTTCCTATGGAAATCATCAAATCTTGATTTCATGGTTTTCATGGTGATTGATAGATGTTTCTACTCCTACTCTACATGCTAATAAAAAATAGGAACTAATTTGGATACCAATCATGATCTCCATAATCCTTATCTTTTTTCAAAAAGTGTCTTCTATTCACATGGTTATTTGTGACTTAGGGTCCTCTTTTTTGGCTTGTTTAGTATTTCCATATTTTAGGTTCACCCCCTAGTTAGAACCTTTTGTTGTTTTCTTTTAGCTTTTAGCCTTTACTATTTAATTACCTTTTAGTCTTTGGAGTTCATTGTAGACTCCTTACTACTGTTCCTAGTTATACTTTTGAGTTTCATTAACCTACTTTGCTCACTCATAGATATTCAATACCATTTCTTTCTTTCTTTCCAATTCCGTAAAAATGTTTTAAGGCGTACTCTGATAACCTTTCCCATCTATGAGAAATCTTACAACTTTTATGGGCACTTTGGTTCCCTTTTGCCTTTTGATACATTAAAATGTTTCCTTAATACTTTCTCCATCTCCTACCAGCATGGACTTTAATTACCCATAAGATATAATTCTATAGTGTGCTTCACATCTAAGACACATCTCTATGATTATGTTGTTTTCGTTTGGCATGGGGGACAATGTTGCTTTTCCAGGCAATTAGCCACAAAATCTGAAATTAATAAATATATATTCAATATAGATGTAATCAGAGGATAATTTCACTTTCCAATATTTTGAATTTGAATAGGACATTATAGAATGAACAAAAATACATTCAACCATGTACAATTCAATGAATAGAGATAGACACAAAGGTTTGCAAGGCAACAGTTCATCTTAATGTCATGGTCAACCCTTATCAACTATTGATCCAAGTGGCAACATGACTCCTAGCACAACATCAACATTGAATTTTGAGTAGGGCAATCCCTCCTGCCAGGTACACAAAGGTGACATAATTAGAATTTTACCCTTCACAGGTGGGAAAAGCTTTATCTAGAAGTCGACCCCCTTCTCTTATTTGTAATTGAAGAGTTCCTGAGGTCAGCGAGACCACATCCATTCTTACTAGCAAATATTGGGTCTGGCAATCTGTGGTAGCAGGTAGGAAAGCTTACTTGCGGTCAATGAACAGGCATACTTAATAAACTGGAGTACATGTTTGAGTCCTAAGCATCACCAGCTTAAAAATTAATATGGTAGTGGAGGTGAAACAGGGGTTTGTCTATAGTAATTATTTCATGCATCATATGCTAGAGACATCCTACCCATCATCTAAACTGTCAAAAAAAATTCATTGCAATCGTCATTACCTTTTCAATAACAAACTGTCCAAGAACAATTACTTCTAGAATCTTTCGCCAATCCCAACTGATCTGCAGTGGAACAAAGATTTATCAAGCTCCAAGACAGAAAACTTATCATTTTCACATTGAAACTCAACTTCACAATTTTAGCACATCCAAAAAATTTGGTTACAACATTTATCTGACAGCACAGCATACCTTGACAAGCACACTAATAGCAAATAGTCCAAAGACAGCACCAGATGCTCCAACAGAAACTATTGTTCTGGGTAGGATTAGCCATGAAACAATATTTGCTCCAGCTCCTGTGACCAAGTAAGAAAGCCAAAGTGCAAAACCTCCTTCCTCCTCTTCAACTAGTTTGCCTGCAAAAATAGCTTAAATTTAAAAACTTAAACTTATAATAGCATTTTATAATTGCTGACTTTGGGTAAAATATGGGAAGCTACAATCTCTGAGAATAATGTAGTCGATCCATTTTATTGCACAGTTAAGGTAAGAAAGTAAAGGTTTACCAAAAATATACAAGAAAAACAAGTTGCTTGAAAGGTGATTCCTGCAAAAAAGTTTGAAACACATCTGAGAAAATATTATTGAAAGTAATATATTCCAAACATGATTAAAAAGGTCCTAAAAACAATGGTAGTTTTAATCTTGGTAAGCAACTCGAAAGATTTCCAGTATATCGACTACATTTGGATTTGAAAACAAAAACAATAACTAGTAGAATAGAAGACAAAAGGCAACTCCAGCAAGTAAAAGTAATTCAAATCCTTACCAACTAATGTGACAAAATGTTGATGTAATGAACTGGTACCAGCGTGGCCAGTCATGATAAAGATAGAGCAATTTGATTGGCTCAAACTGTTCCAAAAAACACCACTTGGCATTCAAGATCATGATGTGCTAAAAGAATAACAGTACTTCTAAAAATCATCAAGTTTCAAAGACACGCAACTGAGAAAACTTACCCCTAGTCCAGAACGATATTTGATCTTACCTGAAGCCAATGATCTGCCACATATATACCAATGTTCAGAAGCAGAATCCAAAACACTCCGCTAACAGGTCTCCGCCTGGTCAGGGAAGCACTTGATTTTTCAAGTTCCAACTGTGACATCATATCTGACAATGTTGTATTAGCTGGGTAAAAGACTGATGAACTTGAATATAAAAATAAATTACCTAGATGAGGACATTAAAACTGGCATCATATGAATTTAAATGAAAACCATATATTTGATTCTTAGACGTGTACTTTTATGAATATTTTGCACCACATTTCCATTTGATGAAAGAGTTTTTTAAATACCAAATTTCTGCCAAAGAAAAATTCTAATGTCTTATAAATCCAGGGTAACCATGCTTCAGGCTTTTAAAATAAGCAACAATGTAAATTTGCAAGAATTAGAATTAGAAATAAATAATAATTGGTTTCTAGTATTATATAAATATCAATATAATAATTCTAATTGATTCGTAATAGACAAGCACTTAAATAGTTTCTAGTATGTAACTGTACAAAGACATATACAGATCATATAAAGGAGATGCAGAGAATGGAAATTAAGGAAGCCTGGAAACATTGGTGCCCCTTGGGGGCTGTTATTCATTATACCAGAGAATAAGTTTTTTAACCAATGAAACATCTAAGTTCCTCTAATATGATCTTAGCCCCTGCTTTATGGATAATAATGATACTTCTGGGATTTTATGCTTTCCTCTCATACTAATTTTGCAGGCACCTGAATTTTCCAACATGGAATCAACATTGGAGATTCAATCTACATTCCCAACATCTAAAGATGCAAATTGCTAGTGACTTAATCATTAAGTGCCTGAAGATGCAACTAGGAAATCCTATTTCGACCCCTGGCAGATCTATGCTTTCCAACAGATCCACTGTCACATTTGACTTTTGAGACAAATATGTACAACTTAGAACAGGGAATAAATCTGCAACCTTCAAAGGTTATTTTCCCCCTAATTGTGGGGTAAAATGAAAATTCCCCTTCACTACTAATTGATATCAAACATTTTACCCATCATCCTTAAGGTGGGGAGTAGCAGTTAAACATTTCAAATAAATGGCAAAAGGAAGATCTGCTCTTGGTAAACTAATCTCACATATGCCCAAAACAGAAATTCAACTTTAAAATACCATATAGTAGAAAGTCATTTATTTCCAGATTATCTAATTGCCTGTTCAAAATTAGAGAAAGCATGTGTTGTTTTATTTTTATCCTGCAATCTTCATAAGCAAGCAACAAATTTGTAATATGCTCATTTATATTCCATTAAGCAATGCACCCTAGCGTTAGGAAAAAAATATAAATTAACTGATAGTTTCTGATTTCAAGTTCATAAAAGGGCACTATTTTCATTCAACCTTTCACTATTGAAGGGCTCCATAAAATATGCCCTTCAAAGAAAATGAAAAAGTAGAGAAACCCTTCAAATTTTATCACCACCTTATAGGTTGTTTAAAATTAGCACCATAACAGCTTGCCATTATCCCACTTTTAGTTATTTTCACCCGATTCCATGGTAGGTCATACTTGATAAACAAGAAACGGAAAATAAAAGCACAGAACACCACAGGTAATAAGAAGTAACAGTTCAATATTCTTACTTTTGTGGGAATTTGACTATGTATATTCAGCTGACCCCTTTATTGACTGATTTTTATCAGTACCACTGCTTATGTGAGATTTTCACGTGTAGATAATAATGCATTGTTGAGTGTATTGAGTTCGAGTGGTAAGGTATCAGGGTAGGATTGGCAGCTCACCCCAATGTTGCAGAACTCACGAGTACTCACACAGCCAAACCCTAAATGCGTACTCACCATTAATATGAAAACTTGCCACATGTTTTCCACAAAAAAATACATAACTCGCAAGAAAATCACCCACCTGAATCTTATGAAAAAACTCGGCCAGTGAAATAAAAGGTCATAAAGTTCATTTCAACACAATTTTACTTAAGTCATAGGTCAGATGTGAGGTAACAGGCCAGCGTTTTACAGTGTTTAGGGCTTGTGTGAGGTCATTGGTTTCCATATCACCACCAAATCAAGCAGGTCTCATGTTTATTTCTGCTG
Source organism: Sequoiadendron giganteum (assembly GCA_007115665.2). Classification (NCBI taxonomy): domain Eukaryota; kingdom Viridiplantae; phylum Streptophyta; class Pinopsida; order Cupressales; family Cupressaceae; genus Sequoiadendron; species Sequoiadendron giganteum. The sequence continues at coordinate 489,354,785 of CM021109.1, read as the reverse complement.
GCAGCTGCATATTACCCTAAACTCTGCTCATCTATCTGAAACCAGAAACTTTGCATTTTTCTATTTCAACTTTCAGGGGGCTGCAAATTGATTTGCTGAATCTGGTATGTGCTAGGCTTCTATGGTTTTGATTTTAAATTTATTTTTAACTCTAGTGAAGATTTTTTGTTAGCATCAACTGTTAACAAGCTTCACAATTTTTTATCTTTTATTTTTAATGACTGTCACAAGCTGAACTTGTAATGAACATTTTTTTTAATTTAGTTCTAGCCTCTAAGCTGCTAACGTATTATTTTTTATTTTTTTTATTTCCTTTTTGTTAGGTTTTTTTTTTCCATTTTCCAAAAAAGAAAGTGGCATCCGCAACTACAAATAGGAGAACTAACATGCCTAAGGACCCTTATTGGATACATGGGAAAGAAGGTACAGAGAAAGGAAAAGTTATTGGCAACTATTATACTAAGGATATGAGGAGAGGCATAAATTATCCGGTTTATCACCTTGCACAGTTCCACTGCTCAGATGTACAGTCAAGTACAAACACAGGTCTGGAAGTTGAAAATGAGGTGAAAGCTCTCCTTTTAACATTTGACCAAAAGAAAATAGAGAAAAATATGACAGCAAAGAGATTGGCAGCCCCGGCCCCATTTTTCAGTTCTACAGAATCAGAAACTGAGGGAGATATGAAGGGCTCTTATTCTTCCAATAGGACATGGATACGAAGATTAAACAATGTCGGCAGTTGCAGTTCTCATTTTTTTCCCTCGTAACACTCCTAGTGTTCAACCTTCATTAGAAGGTTAGTACTATGTGGAATAGGTGTTAGCAGGTCAAGGGCTACAATAGAACCTACCGCAAAAGGTCCACGGTACTAGGAAAAGACATTAGATATTTGTAGGAGTCATGTCCCTTCAAGAGAATGGATGTATATATGCAATGTAAATTATATGTGGAAGATATAGGATGATAGATAAGAGATAAGGTAGATAGATGTATGTAATTGTGAAGCAGAAACTAAGACCTGCTCTTATATGAGATTTTGATATAATATAAAGGAGTTAAAAGGGTTATATATGTGTGTGTGTGTGTGTGTGTGTGTGTGCAATGAATGTATGAATGTTTCTGTTGATATTGATATGATATGTATTAAGTATTCCTTCTAGAATCCTACCGTAACTGCTTGTTTCTCTTACTGCATTCTCTCGGGTATAAACAGATTACATAAGAAGTACTAGGGTACAGATCTTCGGACTGTACTTCCCCATTTCTCTTACTAACATTGGTTCCGTTGTCAGCACGCTGGAGAGAACAGTAAAGAAATTAGAAGCATAAGGAGGGAAGGAAAGTTGGCAAAAAATAAATTACGTTAGACCCTAAGGGCCACTTCTGTGAGAGGGGGGTAGGAAATTAGGGGATGACGAATGGAAAGAGGGGAGGAACTGAAAGGATCCTTGAAAAGATGCAACTGTTCAGATTTTAAAGAATCCAAGGATATATAGACTAATGAAAAATCTGGAACAGAATGCCATGAGCAAAGGAGGAAAAAAAGAGAAACCAAGGAAGTTAGAAAAAGAAGATGGACAGAGATGTCAAAGAAAGAAGAGCAAAACAAAACCGGGAAAGAGAAGAAAGGTACTGCAAAATAGAAACAGAAAAGAGAGAGAAAGAGCAAGCTGGCAAAATGGCGGAAGAAATTTTAACAAAGAGAGGGGAGCGTGCCAAGAAGGGTCCTGCTGAGCGCACTGATGTGGGTGCAGCCAATAATATGAAAGAAAGAAGAAAGGAAAGGGAAGCCAAGAATGCCACAGAGGAGCAAAATGAAGAAGCGGTAAAAACTAATCTTAATCCTAAGAATTTGTTAATTAAGCACGAACAGATACCGATTACCTAAGTTACCGGAATCGGCCATTTGCCCTGCCGATTCCAGGTACAGGACGTATTGGTACTGATACGTGGTGGAATCCCTGCGGAAGCGGCCAGGGTTCAGATTTTCCCAGTCAAAAACACGTCCAAAAAATTTTCCCCGAATCCCGCCATTTTTTAGTGACGTGGCATTTTTGGCACGAATTTTAGGCGTTTGGCAGGGAAATCGAAACCTTTTTGACACATTTCCGCATTAAAAAAAAGGCCAAAAAAACCTAAAACTAATTTTCGCCTCCGTTTTTCGCTACAAAAGGGACACGTTTTGTTTGCTTGCGGTTGTGTGACCAGTTGCAGATACATTTCGCGACCATTCCAGACGGATTTCGGCAACCTTTGCAAACGATTTCGGCGGCCATTGCAAACAATTTCGACGGCCAAGAGAGGGCAAAATCCGATGCACAGGAATCAAGTCTGCAGCCACGAAAATTTCCAGGTAGGGTTCACTTCGCCCATTTTTTTTTTCTTGTTAAATTTTAATCTTCAAAAGTTTTAAACCTAATGTTTATATTATGAACATGTTTATTATTAAAATTTAATTTATTTACTATAGTCTATTATAATTTATAAATTTATAAATTAAAATCATATTAATAATTAAACTTTTAAAGTAAAACATATTTATAATTTTATTATTATCATTTATAAATTATTTATTTAATATTTTTTGTTTTAAATTTTTAATATTGTGTATTTTAATTTTAGAATTTATTAATTATTATTTTTTTATAAATTTATTATATAATAATAGACTAACACTAAATGTTAAATTATTTATTATTAATATATTATATTTTAATTTTAATTTTATTATTATAATAGACTATAATATATTTATTATTATTTTATTGTAAAATATAAGTATAACTATATCAATTTTTATTTTAGTTTTAATTTTTTAAATAATAAATTAAGAATTTAATGAATAATTATAATATATTAAATGTTAATTTAAATATTAAAAAAATTTTGAAAATGGTATATCAATTTAGTATTTTTATTTATTTAAATATTATTATATTTAACATTTATTGTTTAATAATTGATTAATTGTTTTTGAACTTGTAGCAACATAATGGCAACCAGTTCTACTTCTACTGCTCGACCCGCCTTTAAAACTGACCTGAATTCACCTCTATGGAAATATGTACAAATGATACAACAAGTTAAAGGGGGAGGAACATTTGTTTGGATATGCAAACATTCTAAAGTCCAGAATACTAGCTCATACAGTCGTGTGAAAATCCATTTATGTCGCATTCCTAGACAAGGAATCGCAGTATGTGTAGGAGAAAATGGTAAAGCATTAGATCCTTGCAAAGTAGCAGCATATACTAAAGAGCAAGAGGAAGCAGATGCAAGAGTTGATCGTACCACAAACCATCCTTTTTTGAGAGGAAGAGGAAGTGGATCAAAGAGGCCTCCTCCTTCTCCAACACATAGTGACTTTCCTGATGTTGTAGTAGAGAGCCACCCATTTTTGGAAAGAAGCAAAGAAGATCTTGTTGGTGTGAAGAGAAGCAAGGGGCCATTAGAAAGAGCATTTAAGCTTGAAGCTAGAGAGCTTGCAGATCAAGCCGTTGCAAGATGTTTATATGCAAACGGTTTGGCATTTAATGTTGTAAGATCACCATATTGGCAGGATATGTTGAGAAAGGCAAGTGACTGTCCACCAGTGTACACAGGGCCAGGTTATGAGAAGGTGCGTACCACCTTACTAGCAAAAGAGGTAAAAGGCATAAACAATGCATTGGCTCCCATTAGAAATTCATGGAAAAAAAAGGGGTGTCAATTGTTTCAGATGGATGGAAGGATGCCAAAAACCGGCCATTAATCAATGTGATTGCAGTGAGCCCTAAAGGGGCAATGTTTTTGAAAGCCGTGGATTGTGAAGGACAAGTGAAGGATGCACAATTTATTGCTGACATCCTTATACAGTGCATTCAGGATGTGGGTCCTGAAAATGTTGTCCAAGTAATAATAGACAATGCAAAGAATTGTAGAGCTGCAGGTATGTTGATTGAGACACGGTTTGAGCACATATTTTGGACACCTTGTGCTATTCACTCTCTCAACCTCATGCTACAAAAGTTGGGTGCAAAAATAAATTGGATCAAACAAATGTATGCTGAAGCTGAAGAGATCCAAATGTTCATCACAAACCACCAAATGTCACAAGCCATTTTTAGATCATTTTCAGCATTGGAGTTGTTGAAGGTAATTGAAACACTTCAACTTTTAAATTTTACATTTCACTTTAGTAATTACTAATTTATTTTTTAAACTCAAGCTTGTCTTCTTTATATTTTAATTTTAATTTTAAATTTTTGAATAGGTTGTTGAAACCAAATTTGCATCGAACATGATTGTCTTGAGACGACTTGTGAAGGTGCAGGAGGCACTTTCTAGCATGGTTATCAGTCAAAGTTGGTCCCTGTGGAGGCAATCCAATATCGAAAGGGCAACAAATGTAAAACAGATGATCCTAGATGACACTTGGTGGGAACAAGCAGAATATCTTCTTCAATTCACGGAGCCCATCATGAGTATTATCCGTTTTACTGACATGGATAAGCCATGTTTGGGAGAGGTATATGATGGCATTGATTCAATGATTGAGCAAATGAAAATCGTCATCAACGAAAAAGAGGAAGATCCTGATGAAACTTTCTTCAAAGAGGTGCAAACAATTTGTGTTGACCAGTGGAACAAAATGACCACCCCACTACATCTTTCATTTGCATTAACTCCCAAATTTTATAGTGATGAGATTCTTGCTTTGCCATCAAGAGTGCAACCATATTCAGATCAAGAAGTTGGTGTGGGGTGTTTGAAAGCACTTGGTAGACTCTTCCCCAATCAAGAAATGGAGTATTTAGTTAGAGCTGAGTTTGCTGATTTTGTAGCCGGCGAAAATCAAAGTAGTGCTGCTTCACGTGACAAGTATAGGATGGATGCTCATTCTTGGTGGTATATCAATGGTTTTACAACACCACATCTCCAAACTCTTGCGATCAAAGTTTTATCGCAAGTAAGTTAACTTAGTTTTTATTGCACTCTCTAAATTTATATTGTTTACTATTTTAAAAATAATAAAATGGTTAACTTCAAATTTAAAGTTTGATTTACAATTTTATAATTATAAGTTCCTCTCACTTTTTTTCAATAGGTTGCTAGTTCCTCTTCAGCTGAGCGAAATTGGAGTACATACTCCTTTATCCACTCAGTGAAACGCAACCGATTGGCAGCAAGTAAGGCGGAAGAGCTTGTTTATGTGCATTCCAACTTGCGCCTTCTTACTCATAAAAAGAATGAGTATAAGGAAGGAGGCACGAGGTTATGGGATGCAGATCCAGAGCGAACTGATTTGGATTTTTCAGCTGCCACACAATCTTTACTTTCTGTGGAGTCAGATGCCCAGCATGCTTCCAGTGGAAGTGCTAGTGGGGCTGCATGTGGTTCTACTAATTTACCTACATCATCTAATGTCAATGATGATGTTGATCTTAATCTTCCTGATGATCCATATGATGCCTACTATTAGTTGTATTATTTTGTTTTAAATGTTGAACCAATGAACAATGAATTCAATATAATTATATTCCTATCGTAACATTCAAGTTTTGAAAATTTGATATCAAATTAATTTAGTATAATTGTATTTCATATTTGTTATATTTATGGTAGTTCTAAGTTCTGTTTAGCATATGCATGATATGTGGTATTCTAAATTTAATTCTTGTTTTTACTTTTTAGGCTGCAAATATGTCTATATCTGTGATTTTGATATGTTTTATGTACGGACGTACCCAAACGTACCCATACCAAAAAAAAAAATTGTCGTACCGGCATACCATACCCGTACCCGTACCTACATACCCGTACCCAATTCGGCAACTTAGCCGATTACTAATGAAGAGATGCATTTGAAAATGAAGAGTTATGAGGAACAGACATCACCCCTGGACCAGGAATCACCCCTTATGCCAGATGCACCACACATAGATACAGACAAAGGAGAAGCGGAAGGTAGGAAACCAGAATTGTGGACAACTTACACAATGAATTGGGATACTTTGGAAAGTTATAAAGTGACATCGAGACTAGTTCCATCTTTAGAAGTCAAAGAAGCAACACCACAAGTCAAGAAGAGAACTCTTTAGAGGAAGACGAAATGGGCACAATGAGGAAGATGCCTATCTTTGAAAAGGATACCAACAATGCCATAGAACATATTTTCTTATTGGAAACAATGTGGCAAAGCCGGAATGAGCAACGCGAAAGCATTAAACTATTTGACTTCATCGGTTCCCTAAGAGATGGACCATTAAACTAGTACCGCAAATCATACCCACAGAATAATAAGACCTAGGACGAGATGAAGCAAGCATTTTTGGAGAATTTTGATAGTCTGAAACTCCCTACAGAAGGAGTAAGTTAAAGGAATTATCACATTGGGAAGATGAATCTATTCTAGAATTTGATAGGAGGTTCAAGGAAGTAACTCGGAGGTTAGAAGAACCATTGAATGATAAACAAAAGAGAGAGTGGTTCCTCTACGCAATAACCTCGAAACTCAGAATAGCTCTAGATGGCAGACACTTTGCTTCATATTCAGAATTAGTCACATTAGCCTACCAGATAGAAGGCCATTCATGGTAGAAAACGGAGAAAGAAAAAGAAAATAAGATGGAACAATTACAACTAGAAATGGATCAATTGCAACTAAAACAAGAACTCATGAAACAGGTGAAAGATACCCTCTCAATTTTTTCTTGATTTTTTCATTTCAAATACAATGCAACTATGCACCCGTTAAGGTTAGCTTCAAACCAAACGATGCAGAATGGTAACTCTAACCAAGAATGTGCCCTAAGACCCGATGAGGGAGGAGGGGCGGGCATATGGTCAGAGGATCCCTATGATCTAATTAACTCCATAACTGAATTGATTACAATTGAGAGAGAAGAACTAAATTCAACACCAAGAATGTGCACACAAGATCCTTTAGAAGGCGAGGTGCTAACATATGGTGGAGTACTAATTACAAAACTGAAAGAACTTAGGCAAATAACTAGCCATGAGAGATTTTCCACACTTCCACTAAAACAGTGGGGGGAATGAAATTACAAATAAGACAATTCATCCGTTGCGGCAGGCATCCACTCAAGAGTGGGAATTCACCACTTGACAGTGGGTACAAGAAAGCTTAAACAGTTTGTTTCTCCACACTGGCGGTATACCATCCAAGGGTGCTTAATGTGAAATTAAGAAATAGTTGCAGCAATAATAAACTGGAACAGTACTACTGTTTACAGTTTGACAATATGAGAAAGAGCTGCAAATTACATGAATATTACAATGATTTCAAAGCACCAAGAAACTGGACGATTCCACGTTAGATATCAATCAATAATTGATGAAGAAAAGACTAGAAATTCAAACTGAAACAAGTCTGATATAAATCTGCAATTCTAGAAATAAATAACCAGCAACTTGTAAACTCACTTAAATGTTCATAACTTCACCAAATTACCTCCGAATTGACTGAAATCTTTTGCAAAGGCTCTCAAGGAGTATGGCGCCCAAGAACAAAACAGAAAACAGCATCAAAACCCCTTCATTTATTTGGCACGAATTCCAATGTGCTTTAAGAGGGTACGTCCTGGCTGCAAGGGCGATTTTGCTCTTAAAAATCAGGTTCTTTGAATTTAAATCTCAGCTTCCATGGAAAGGGTCGCCCAAGGTCAACAAACACGAATCTTCAATGCCCAGAACACAATTAAATTTATTCAAAAAGCTGCTCGCAAAAATCAACTTCAACTGTATAAACACCAGCAACATACAAACTGAAAATATCACTAAAATTCTTCAACTTTGAAGCTCAATCTGCTAGTTTGGATGAGAAGCAACAATAAGGCCAACTAGATGTTATCTTTCAAACACGAAATTGGATTGAAACTAGGAGGTAAGCATCCCTCGAAGTAAAAACCAAGATGTCATTTCGATAGCATAACATTAGCATAAGTTCGTGAATGCCAAATGCTATAGCAAAGCTTCACTTTTATAGAAATAGAGATGACTCTTCAAATTCCAAGCAAGGGACGCCCAATAGACATTCGAAATATTTTCAAATTCCAAAATAATAAAACTCCTTCAAATGGCGTCCAACTTCAAGGCACAAGAAACTTTTATTAAATGTTTCTTAATTAACTTTTAATGAAGGCACCCCCCTTCATGGCCACTTTTTAACACAACATAAAGTTAGTTCACTAGGCCAAGGGGTCAATTGAAAAATATAGCATTAATGCCTTTAGTTTAACTTTTCACCAAAAAAAGCTTTTAAGCTAGAACTGAAAACACCTTATTACTCCGACTGAAGAGAAGACTAACTGAAGTACTGACAACTTAGATACTGCCAAAAATAGAATTTACTATAAATAGTAAATTTCGAGAAATGCCACAAAACCCTCCAAACAAGGAAACCCTAATTTGCACATCTGAGTAGCCTATGGATTTCTGGAAATAGGCTAAATCCAAATGAAGAGCGTAGAGCGAAAATGGGGACATTACAACAGGAGATAGGACCATAGAGGCCTAATATATGTTGCTCATATTGTTGCAAAGAGGGGCATATGCGGAACAAATGTCCAAAGGAAGTTGGAGAAAAGAAGGCGAACGCACTAAGGGTGGACCTCCACATGGTTAGGAAACCAAACTCATTGTATTGTGGCGTTTGCGAAGAAAGGGATGACCACGAGATAGCAGATTGCTCGTCACATAAATTATGGGTGAAAGAAGAACTAAACTATGATAGGGAAATGGCTTATGTAAAGGGATTGGCGGAAGGACCGTTGTACGCACAGGATCACAGGTATAGGGTTCCGCCATGGCAGCAAAACTAGAGAAACGCCAATGCTATTCAAAGTCCGCAATCATACAACGACAATGGCCCATTTCAGGGAGGAAGAGGTCGTGGCCAAGGAGAGGAAGAAGAACAGATGCCACCTGCTTCAATTGCAGAGAGCCAAGACATTTCGCCATGGAATGTTGGGGTGAAAGGAGAAAACAGTGTGGATTATGCAGTCAAGAGGATCATGACGCGTTCAACTGTGAGAAGGCATGCCAACATTATAAGAATTTAGAATAGACAACCACATGGTCAGAACGATAAACAATAGGACACAAATTCAACTAGGGGGGCAAGGCTCCTTCACAAAGTACCTAAGAACCCTATGGAAGAACCAAGAAGGTGTCGCAAGGCTGAAAAGGATGAGGTATACACCACAGAGGAGAGTAGTACCGAAGAGGAATACAGCATAGAGTCTAGGCCTAAGTAAAAGGGTAAGGTAGCAGTGGTAACTAGACAGGGTACCGATACCGAAAGGCCAAGTACGGTAACCACGGAGGAGGAAAGCTCTGAAAGGAAAGAAGTATTCCACCCTACTAAACAGCAACACGATCAAATATTAGAACAAACCAAGAGAATCATTGAGCAAGAGCAAGAAAAGCAAAGCGAGAAAAATAGCTACTTTTCAGAACAAGAGGTGAAAGCACTCAAACAACTAGCACAAATGGTGGGACAACATGATTTAATCACAAGATTGTAACAATTTAGCAAGTATTGGAATAAAAAGAACATTCTGCAAGTTCAAACAGTAGGAAAACACTAGAAGACTAGACCTATAATGATTGATCTCTACATTCATCAGAAGGTGAGAAGGTGATGGTTGATTTAGGATCAGATGTAAACATACTTCCAAAGAGAATCTAGGAGTATCTAGGAAAAGCGGCACTAGAGCACACTCCATATAATATCAGCCTAGCAGATGGTACCGAGATGAAGACTTTAGGCACCTGGAAGAATGTAGAAGTCAGTGTGAGAGGAATAAAACAAATGGTAGACTTTGAAGTGGTTACAATGAAGGAAACCTTTGATTCATTTGACGCATTGTTGGGATTAAGATGGTTTGTAGACTCTCGGGGAGTAATTGATGCCAGAAAGGAAGAGATCTCATTTGTGGATGACAAAAGAGTTGTCCACATCCCCTTGGATAGAAAGCAAGAACAGTCCTGCGTAGAAGAGGTCAATGCAGAGGATTATGAGGATAATGATAGAACTATAAGCAACATAACTACACTACCTACAACTGAAACCTTGGAGGAAGCTAATTTAGAAGGAGAGATTGAGATAAATGACACTGAGGGGAGTACCGACAGCGAGACCGTGCTAGAGGCATGGATGTAGGATGAACAAGAGGTATATTCTCGTAGAATCTTTGGCTCCCAAAGAGTATTTATGATAAGAAAAACAGCAGTGAAAGAAAATAATGTATAGGATGACATGTGCGGTACCGCAAGACGTGATAAGGGGGATAATAATGGAGTTTCTCGTCAAGTCTGTCATATTGCAAAAGGAATTTCTCATATTAAGTTACCTAAATACTCTGGAGTGGGAGACTTGTCTTATATATCACAAATAGAGAAAAATTTCCCCAATGAGGCACATAGGCTAGATACTTTACCACATACTCTTACCTACACTGCTGCATGCTGGTAATAACACCCATAGGCACACCATTATCAAATGCAAAACCTTCAAAACTTTGATAAAAGCAAGATTCCTACCGAAAATTGGGGAATATGAAGACATACCCATATATGAAGGGGATATCCTACCACAAAACCATTTAGATGTGTGTATATACTTCTAGGAAGAAAGATATGAGTATGATGATAGGCTATACATCCAATTGTTCTATTGGACACTTAACCTGGCAGCCAAAAATTAGTACATTGACCAAGAAAGACAGGCAAAAACTGAAACATGGGACGAAGTAACGACATATTTTCTCCATACCTTTTCATTTTCTAGTGACAACCCTCAAATACATACCACACTACTATGAATGAAAGAGATCATATTCGATCCGGAAGAAGATAACAAAATAGTGGTACTGCAACTTTTTTCCACACCACCCACAAAAGGAGTATATGAGTACACTAACTGGTCGGACTAGGAAGTAGCCAATTCAGAGAAACAATGTTGTGCGGTACAGAATGATGGAGAAGACTAGAACCCAGAAATAAAAATAGATCAAAGAGAAAGGGAAATAGAAGAATCCACCAAACCTAAACAGAAATACTACAATGAACCTCTTAAACTGAAGGAGACAAATATTGTAGCAGAAGGGGATCCCAAAATGGCAAGGATAGGAGATTACTAGGATGAAAAGGTAGTAGCACAAACAATAGAAGCCCTATCAAAATTCCAAGATTTATTCCCCAAAAATTTTACAAAACGGAAAGGAATTAAAGAGGAGGTAGGAATGATGAAAATTCAACTTAAAGAAGGTGCTAAACTGGTCTGGAAAAGGCCTTATAGATTAAATCCAAATATGAAGAGGGAAATAAAAATAGAGATAGAAAATATGTTAGCTGCCAAAATAATCAAACCGGTAGAAGATGTTAACTAGATAAGTCCCATGGTGGTACAAAACAAGAAAACAAGAGAGATAAGGGTGTGCGTAGACTTTCGGGAATTGAATAAAGCATGTTTGCATGATCCATTTCTGACTCCCTTCACAGAAGAAATATTGGAATCAATAGCTGGAAGAGGGATATATTCATTTACTGATGGGTTCTCCGGATACCATCAAGTTAAGATCAAGGAGGAAGATCAACCAAAGACTGCTTTTGCTACTGAATGGGGTTCTTATATCTATACAGCAATGCCCTTTGGATTAAAGAATGCCCCTGCAGTATTTAGCAGAATAATGATTAACACTTTAAAGACTTCATCCATGATTTTCTAGAAGTTTACATGGATGATTGGACTATCTATGGGCTAGTTAAAGATCATGTACAGTTCCTCTGGATGATGTTAAATAGGTGTAGAAATAAGCAGATCTCACTGAATTTGAAGAAATGTACCTTTGTCGTACCCTTTGGGACCTTATCAGGTCATATCATACGTAAAAGACTAATGGTGGACCCTATGAATGTTGCACAAATACTAAACCTACTGCCACCTAAGAATGCACCAGAAGTGAAGACATTTTTGGGCTATACCGGATATCATAGGAAGTTCATAAGTGGATATGTCGGCATTGTTGTGCCACTAGAAGAACTCTTGAAAGAGAAGAAAGGCAGAAACATTGAATGGAATGATGAATCCCAAACAGCCTTTGACACCCTAAAGCAGAAAATTGTCGAAGCACCAATTCTAATATTTTCGAACTGGAACAATCCTTTTACATGTTCGTGTAGATGCTTTTGGTATAGCCATAGGGGCAGTTATCACACAACCCAAGGGAAACAAGGACCATCCTATAGCTTTTGCTAATAGGAAGTTGTCTGCCACAAAAAAGAACTATACCACTACAGAAAGGGAAGCACTAGCTATGGTATATGCGCTATAGAAATATAGACATTACTTACTCTCTACACCATTTACATTCTTTACAAACCATGAACCACTAGAATAATTGCTTAATAAACTAGTAACCCACAAGTGCATATGTAGATGGTTATTGTTATTTCAAAAGTTCAATTTTAAAATTATGGTAAAACCCGGGAAGAATAACCAAGGACCGGATTACTTGTCAAGAATTGAAACCCAAGAAGAACCAGATGCCCGGGGAGAAGTTTTACCCGGCGCACATCTATTCTTTATCATTGTGGTTCCCATTGGAGCTAGAAGACATTACCATTTTTCTTTCTACACGAGAATATCCTAAGGATATATCACCGCAAGATAAATAATCACTTATGCAAAGGGTTGCCCTATACACCTTGGTAGAAGGAGAGCTACACCATCTTGGGAGGGATGATATTTTGAGAAGAGTAGTTTATAAACATGAGAGGAAATCAATTTTAAAAGAAGCACATGAAGGAGTGGTCGGAGGCCATAACTTTGGAGAAACTACAGCAAGAAGGGTAAAACTTGCAAGCTTATGGTGGCCAACCTTGCACAAAGATGCCAAGAATACACAAAAGGATGTGATATTTGCAAAAGGTTAGGGAAACCTATTGCATGGGATGAAATGCCACTTAGACCAATATTAGTCCAAAATTCATTTGAAAAATGGGCAATAGACTTCATAGGACCAATTGATCCTCCAGCAAAGCATTCAAAGGAAAGATTCATCATAATCGGAGTGGAATACCTTACGAAGTGGGTCTAAGCAGAACCAACAAGAGATTGCACCACCAAGACTGCCACAAGGTTTCTATATGAAAATATCATTACAAGGTATGGATGCCCTTTGAGCATAGTAAGTGATCAAGGTAAACACTTTGTGAACAAGATGATAAAGGAATTACTTTAGAATTTTATGATAACACACAATAGGAGTTCCCCCTATCATTCGCAAGCAAATGGGGCTAGTGAAGCATTAAATAAGATAATTGGCAAGGCATTAACCAAGATGTGTGATGGGAACAAAACAGATTGGGATGTAACTACAGTACTTTGGGCATACCACACATCCTATAAAAGGACTAGTAAGTTCACCCCATTTCAGTAGGTGTATGGCATTGATGTGATAGTACCTATAAACCTAAGTTACCGGTTCGGGTTCGAGGACGAGTGCGGGTACGAGAACCAGATACGTGGGTACGTGAAAAAACATTTTAGAGGTTTGGGTACGTATGGGTACGTCTATATATATATATATATGTATTATATATACAAAAAAATAAGAGAAATATACAGAATTGTAAAACTAAATCATTTCATAATATGATACTTGATCATTGATCAATGACAAATGCCAAAGATAAATATTAAATGCCAATTGATAGTTGAAAAATATTCAAATAAGCCATATCAAGTACCCGCATGTACCCGCACGTACCCGAACCGAGTGCGTACCCGAACCGGGTTTGGGGCCTGCGGGTACGAACCCTACAACAAAGCTATGAACTTCATAGTTCCTAACATACGTACTGCATTACTTTGTGGTTGGAGGATGATCAATCCTTGATGCAAAGGGTAGAAGATTTGGAGAAATTAGATGAATATCAACAAGTTGCGATGTATAAACATCAATTGGAAAGACAAAAACAGAAAGCATGGCATTCCAAAAACTTGCGGTTGAAAACATTCAAAACAAGGGACCTGGTGTTGTTATACGATAGTAAGTTCAAAAAGCAAGGGAAGCTAATGGTCAGATGGTTGGGACCATATTACATTCATGACATAACTGAATCCGGAGCATTAAAGCGGAAACAACTAGATAGCACTCTCATGATAGGGCACATTAATGGTGCACGCCTCAAACACTATCACTTGCCGACAAATTGAAAAACATCAAATATAAACATCCTAATGTATACTATGTACTATAGTTTAAACCTTAGAAAAATTAAAAACCAAACAACCCACAAAGTAACTTGTCACATCAATAAAACGGCTAGAAAACCCCACAAAACCGAAAGAGCAATAAATGCCCATCCAACCATCTGTCTATATAATAGCTCACACCCTACTAATTCACTCACCTGCTTCCTTCGCACTCTAACCTATTTTCATCCAAGATCAAGCCCTAGCAGCTTTCCACACTATGTAAAAATTCTCACACAACAATGGCCACTCCCATAGTAGTGAAGGTCTTTGAGAAGCCTCAACCGGCATACAAGAAATACCCATACAAGGCCCTAGAAACAGACAAGGATGGCGCATTCTCATCAGTTCCCCACAATGTAGTATACTTGGAGGATGTTTGGAAGTACATCCACAAGCAAATAGCAGAAATCACATTAAGTTAGAGGACCTCCAACACAAACTTTTGGAGGACAATGACAAAACATACAAGCCAGAGTATATGGAGATTGGCCGAAAGAAACTCAACATCTGGAAAGATTATCTAGATTTTTGCGACGAGGATGCATGGATTTGAATTGTGTCGAGTCGAGTGCACGATGAATTCATGTACCTAGAAGAGCCCTATCAGATCACGAAGGAATCCATCCACGCGGTGATAGGGTTGAGGATGGTAGGCGGCATTCCCATCAAGAAAGCCATCAAGAACAATGAAGTAGAACAACTGACCGGAGCAACTTTTGACAGACGGAATATGAATCTCAAAACATTAACAAACAATGGAGTCTAATACGCTGCAATGGGGATAGCTTACATAATTTACTATTCAATCGGGAAGACTCTGCCACAGCTACTACTATTCACACGGCCTATCAAATGGTGGTAGAGGGAAAAGACTTCGACCTCTACTAGTTCATGAGGGAGCAAATGTTGGAGAATATCTCGAAAATAAAAACCTCCAAGTACCATTTCCGGTATGGTACACTACTCATTCCTGATGTTCTATTTTCTTAAGGAGTTGCCAAGCTTCAAAGGCAAAGTCTAGCAACTAAACCAAACCATAGCAACGCAAATCAAGCACCATTTTTACCAATTCCCAAACATTCAAAACCTACAAAGCTGCATACTAGGGGTTTTTCAAAACCTTCCAAGAGCAAATGCAGGAGAGGGAAAGGATTCCCTATGCATCCGCTCAACAATACACCAACACCATTACATTCATGGTGGATAAGGATTTTACATACATGAGCGATAGAACCATGCACAATCTGGATTCCATGGCCACCTTATGAAGTCACTACCCAAGAAGTGGATGCATATGCAGCAAGATTACTTCGCCATCCCAAGGATCCTATCGCAAAACGATTTAGGACATACAAAGAAGTAATGGATAAGCGGTTTGAGGAGGCTAGGGAGAATTTGGAGAAGAACAAAGGTAAACTCCATAAGAAATGGGGTATACCGGAAGGAGGATTTGCACAATTCGCGGCTACCGTAGAGGAGTCAGAGCCCTCCGCAAGAAGGTCGAGAAGGACCCACAACACATCACTAGGAAAATCCAAAGGCACAACAACATCTACTCAAATAATATCAACCCTAGGCGAGCCACCACAAGCCCCTCCACAGAAAAGAGCTACATAGACAAGGCCCAAGCAGATGGCTAAGAGGCTGGCAGAGAAGGAAACAGAAGAGGAGGTTGAAGAGATAAGAGAAGAGGAGGTCCAACAACCTCTTAAGAGAAGGAAAGGAGAACAGCAGGCTCCGGTACCTCCTTTGCAAGTTAATCTGGAGCAAATGCAAGTATCTCTAAAGCAACCCCAAGAGCCCATTGACGTCTTGGCGTCTTACAACGCCATTGTAAGCTATGGGATGCCATCGTAGCTCCTCCAAATGTACAAGGACATGATCGAAGAGAACAAAGATAGAATTATTCAATGCTTGGTTAAATATGTGAACCACTCCAATAAAGGGCTCGAAGAAGCAATGAAAGACTTTTCGAAAGAAATCAATGCCACAATAAGGGAGAAAAGGGCAAAAGCATTGAGTAAGGAGGAGGAAATAAGGGAATACACAATCTCCAAGGTCAGCCCAAAAAACACCGAGGAGCAAAAGCAAGCATTGGCACAGGCGCAAGCCCAAGAGCTCCAGACCAATCAGAGAGTAGATAGACTTATGGAGGACAATCCGGAGAACACAGAAGCTATCCAGAAGGAAATAGAGGAGGTCACCCAGAATCTCTATGAGGAGATGACGAAAAATAATCAAGAAGAGCAAAGAGAGGGACCATCACCGAAGGACAACACAACCAAGGAGATATGAACCAACCCAAGAGACAATACAGAACTTCACACATGGGAACAACAAGAGAAGGTGGATAATCCCAAAGGAGAAGAGAAAAGTAGGAATAATTTTGGAGATACATCCACTCCCTCAGATACCATCTCCGCCATCAAGAACTTCCTAGCACGACAACAGCAAATACAATTGGTGCCATCACTGTAGTTGCTGCAAGTACCGATGATGGGGTCACAGGTTGACTTGTCTAGCATCTCAGCCCTATAGAAGATACAATTAGGGGATATCTTTCATGCTACCACCAAAGAAGAGTTGTTAAACAAACATGTATAGAATGTGGAGCAACTGGAAGATGTGGTGCAAACCCTCCAGAACGCCATCCTTCACCTATCGTGGGATACTTCACTCTCACTATTGCAACAGCTCAAATAATTGGTCGATAATCCACAAGCGGATTTCACCTCCACCAAGGCCAACATAAGAAAGTAGGCCCAAGAAGAGCTTACAAAGCAAAAAAACAAAAGAGTACGCAAAGAGATGCGCTATCGTACACTCCCAATCGGAAGCATAGTTAAAAGTTAAAACAATTGGGAGACAACATCCAAGAGGCCGGAGTATTATACCAATTTTGTCTACAATGGTCGAACACAACAACACCCAAATGCTTCAAATTGAAGATCAGATAGCACAAGTGGCGTATGACCCTCTATAGGACCCATCCGAAGCCATAAGGGATCAAGTTGAGAATCTCCATAACTAGCTACAGCAGCTCAATACTCAACGGGAGCAAGTGAAAGAACAAATAAAGTAGTTGAGGGAGACAGTAAGTAGCCAATTGAGACTTCTCCAAATAATTTTGAAGGAAGCCAAACAGTTAACACAGAAGATTTCAATTCTAGCTGATCTCCAAGAGGTTGAGCTTACAATCACCCAAATCCAAGGATAGATGGGTACATTGCTCCAAACACAAGTACATTGGGCTTCCACCATGGCAAGACTCAAGATACAATACAAACATCTCCTTCCCAATTTACCATCATGTCTTGAGGACAAGATAAGGTTTTAAGAGGGGGATGATGTTTGTAGGTCAAGGGCTACAATAGAACCTACAGTAGGCTACTGCAAAAGGTCCATGGTACTAGGAAAAGACACTAGATATTTGTAGGAGTCATGTCCCTTCAAGGGAATGGATGTATATATGCAATGTAAATTATATGCGGAAGATATAGGATGATAGATGATAGATAAGATAGATAGATGTATGTACTATTGTGAAGCAGAGACTAAGACCTGCTCTTGTATGAGATTCTGATATAATATAAAAGAGTTCTAAGGGTTATATATATGTGTGCAATGAATGTATGAATGGTTCTATTGATATTGATATGATATGTATTAAGTATTCCTTCTAGAATCCTACTGCAAATGCTTGTTTCTCCTTGTATCCTTTGGGATATAAACAGACTACATAAGAAGTACTAGGGTACAGATCTTCGGACTGTACTTCCCTATGCTCCCCCAAGTTTTGGGTATGGGGACGGTAGGGGACGATGGGACGCATTTCCGATACGAGGGTACTTTTGGGTCACTTTTCAGGGGACGGTAGGGGACGGCTATAAAAAATAGGGAAATTTTAAAAAATATAGAGAAATTTCAAATATTCATATTCGTCATAGGCATTGTAGAAGATTAATATATAACATTAAATTTGAATTGAGATTTCACATGAGAATTGACAAAAAAATTAACAAAATTCAAATGCTTTTATTGTCAATGTGCATACACATTAAATAAGAATTATAACAAAATGCCCGAAGGCTTCAAGTTTCAACTATAAAATGACAAAAGCATAGAAAATATATGGCTGACCCTAATCAGCATATGCAACTAGTAGGGAGCTCAATTTTGTATCACTATCAAATGCAAAGGTGGGGGGAAGTTTCCGAGGAATCCCCGAGTCCCCGAAACGTTTCCAGGACGGGGACGGGTGTACCAAGGTAGGGGACGGGTCCCCATGGAGCAAGTACTTCCCCATTTCTCTTGCTAACAATAGGGAATGGCATCATAAGGCCAAGTTGGCATGTGCCAAATTTTGCCAGTACAAGATTTTGTTTAATATTGTTGCAAGTCCTTTTTTGGGGAAGTTTGTTAGTGCATTGATTATGGAAAGTAAGAGGTTTAATGCCCCTAGCCGTCATGACTTGAGTGGCCCATTATTGTAGCATAAGGTCCAAAACACATATAAGCTAATACAGGAACAAACACAAATTTGGAAAAAGAAAGACTACAATGATTTATCTGACAAGTGGATGTATGGTAGGGATAGGATACTCATTAACTTTTTTGTCACTTTAGAAGGACAATATGTCTTTTCGAAGTTAGTTGATGTCTCTGGTGAAATAAAAAAAAAGTTGAGACCTTGTGTAGCTTGTTGGATGAGGTGGTGATGGAGGTGGGAGTGGAAATTTTATCTAGATATTGACAAAAAATGCATCTAAGTGACAATTGGTAGATCTCTAAAGACAAGGCACCCTACACTATTTTGGAGTCTTTGTACTATCCACTACCTTGACCTTCTCCTTAAGGGCATAAGGAAACTAAGTTGGGTGAAGAATGTGATGGAAGATGCAAGAAATATCACAAAATATAACTATAACCACACATGGGTCCTAAATCTCATGAGAGAATACATTAATAGCAAGGAACTCATGTGTGCAAGAGTCGCATGCTTTGCCACTAATTTCCTCATCTTGCATCGTATAGTAACTATATTGCCCAACCTTGAGCACAAATTTGCAAGTGAAATGTGGGTAGAGAGTCCTTACTAGAGGAAGGCTAGCAGAGAGGGTTATGAAGACAATTTTTTATGATACATTTATGGAGAGCATAGAGGAGATCATCAATGCAAGTTTTTTATTAAAATTTCCTCCTTTTTTTGTGTTTATAATGTTACAAGTTGTATTGTAAAATTCTAATATTTTAATTTACTGATTTTTTTTAATTGTTTTTTATTGTATTAGCAAGGAAAGGGCCCTGATCCCCCCAGATACAAAAAGAGTTGAAACAGCAAAGAGAGATAGGCTAGGAAATAGCACCAATCGAACCAGCAAAAACAGCAAACCAGACCAATTACTATTTAGCAACCATAAGAAGGCACGCAGGCCAAAAACATTAAATCAAGTTTTAGCAGCCACGGAACCATTCATAGTATAATCAAAAATATAATAAGCTAACATAAGACTAACCTAACTAGGGGCATGTAGACCAAAATAGAGATTAAACATAGGCTCGCAGGCCTCAAAACCATACAAAGTGATCAAAAACTAAGAGTTCGAGAATAACATCTAGAAACGCCAGAGTAAATAGATAGTCATTAAACCAAAGATCCCAACAGCCAAAACAACAAAACACCAAAGCCAAAAGAGAAGGAGCCATTATTTGGCTATAGCAATTTACTCCCAATTGTCCCCAATCTAAGAGACAAATTCTCTCCAATCGGGGGCACCTTTAATAGACAGGTCCTTAGACTCTTCCTACTTGCCAACCTTCTTTAGTTGTTTCCTGATCTTGGATTAGCCTGACATCGCTCCAACCATAGCTTTGAGCATCAACCCATCCGTAACCTTCATGAGGGTGATAATGGCTTTTTCCATATCCTCCACCTCTACCTGCAAGAAAGTAATTTTTCTTTTCAAAAACTCAATGTTAGTATGTCCAAAAGTAGTAACGCCAGGGGCATAGGCATCATCCTCCCAGGTATCCATCCCAACTGCCTCAAGAGCCTCCTCCCCACCCACATCTTCCTCCTCCTTGTTTTCCTCCTCTTCCAATTCTTCTTCCTCCATCTCATTTTCAAAGTCCTCACTTTCCATTCCCTCGCTTTCCTCTTTCACTTGAGGTTCAAATTCTTCAACAGTAAGCAGCTCCTCTCCCTCTTCCACTATAGCTTTCTTTTTGCCTTTTTCTTTTTTCTCAAAGGAGGCCACCTTAGCCAATATCGCCGATCTTCAGCCTCCTCTCAAAGTACCCCCCATCCCCTCTTCCATCTCCTTCTAAAGACATTCAGAATCTACATAAATGGTGATGACATTACCCTACTTCTGAGTGTTGTTCAGCTGATTTTTGTTTGGCTTTTTAGGTTTAGGGGGTTCCAATAAAGAAGGGGAGTGCTTTCTATTCTCCGGAGTGGCCTTAAGCAGTTCCAACACAAGGGAGTTCTTGTCAAGGACAAGCTTGGGTTTAGAGGCAGAATTTTCGGTACGGGGTTAAGGTTTTTAGCAGCAGTCGAGGAGCTGCCCTTCGCTGGTAAAATCCTAGGAGCGGGGAGCCTAGGATTATTCTCAGGGATGGGCTGCTCATTAGCCATAGGGATAGCAACATCCTCATCGTCGTTTCTAGGAGGGTCATCCTACCTAATGATCAAAGGATTACCGTGAGGATTATTAGCCAGGACAAACTTATACAAAGCCATTATTACCCCCTGGTGCAATGGAGGTGAGGCACCATTCTCTATATTTTGTTGCAAGGAAGAAAGCAAATAGAAAGGCAAATCTATCCTATCATTATGCCTAATGGGGTTCAATATGGGGAAATGATAGGCATGCACTGTCATATACCTTCCTTCTAAGGTAAAATAACGCATAACAAACATACTAACCATGGCGAAAGATGGAGGAAGGTCTAGTCGAGCATATCCAATCTAGAACCTTGTCAACGCCTCCCCTTCATGTAAGAATTTCTTGACAAAGCCTTGATATTCATCACCACCTTTCTACCTTCATTTACCAAACCAATGGCTTCGGCAATTAACTGAGTCGTCACTTCGAACTTCACTGCTCCTATAGCCACATGACCTTTCTTCCAAGAGTTAGTGAACTTTGAGGTCAACTTCTCATTGTAGCAACGCATTGCTTTAAAGAAGGAAGCCATACCAACAACTCTGAGCATTCTCCACAGATCAGCATTTTGTTTAAGGGCATCACAATTGGGGGGTTCCATGAGCTTCCTCGGGCCTCCCATTTTAGCCGTATGAAAAAATTTCAGACCCTTATTCATTCCACACCTAAACTCAGCTCTCATAAAAAACAAACTACTATCTCCAAACTTGCAGACAAAACAAATGATGTTTGTGAGAATAGAAAGCAGTTTATGACGACTAGAGAAATCAACAAATTAATAGCATCAAAATACGCAAGCCCAAGGACAATCCAAAAATTATTATCCAACTCCTTAATAAATCTTGCTAGATTATCAATATTGAGCCAAGCCTCAAAAATGAGGTGAGAAGGGACGTATGACACACCTATTGAACTTGAAAAGACCAGGGCTTTGTCATTACAAATACACTTGTGATACGGGACATACTAGAATATGATTATAACATTAATAACCACCTCAATGATGCCCTCCTTATAACTTTCCATAATTTGAAAAATGATACCCCTGCTATAATTATTACTAATGTCTATCTTGTCACCTTTCATATTAATGATCAATCTAGCAAGACCCCTTATCCAATACTTAGTGATTATAAGCATTTTCATACTTCGCTTTTAATAAGTTGTCTCTCATCGCCCCTGGCAACGACCCACACTCCCAATGTGTCCAAATTTGACACCTTAGAGCTTCATTAGCTGCAACGTCCGTTGAACCGTTACCTTCTCTGTAAACATGTTGTACTCTGCAGCATGTGAGTTTTCATGAGGAGTTCACAATTATCCATGATATCCCTTAATTCCCAAAGGACAGCACAATCACCCTTCAGAATATCAATAATGAACTTAGAGTCTCCTTCCAAGATAACTTTTTGGAAGCCTAGTTCTTTCAGATGTTTGATACCTCCCCAAATTGGCAGGGCCTCAACCTTATTGTTAGAGCACATCCCTAGATTCTTCCCATAGCCCACTATGCAATCCCCTTGATGATTTCTGATTAGACCTCCAGCCCCTACCAAACCAAGGTTGCCTTTCGAGCAACCATCAAAATTACACTTGACCCAATCCATCTCAAAAAAAGACCAAACAAAATTATGTCCAGTGATGTAATTGGACCAATTGACATTCGTGAGGTCCTTTTTCAGGCCCCAAATTCACTTAATTCTAACCTCCTTGTAGGAGGGCATAACCTTTGAGAGGGTGTACCCCCAGCTTCCACATTTTCCTGGATTTGATTCTTAATGGCCATACATAAGTCTCTGCTGCTTCTAGTTGTTTCCTGGAAGATCCTATTGTTTCTCTCATAGCAGCAAAAATCTTTTGGGGAAAAAATCGGAAAACCAAAAGTATAAGATTTTTGAGAAAATCGAGAAAAAATTGAATTCAAAAAAAAAAACATAAAAAATTGTAGAACAAGAGAAACTATTTTTTTTGAAATCAAGAGGCATTTCCATAGCATAGAGATATAAAGAGCAAATAAAATAAAGAGTTTAACTAATGGAACAAGGTATGGACATCCATCATAACATAATGGAAGGGGGAGTTTTGTCAGATATTATAGTTGGAAATGCTCTGGTAAACATGTATGCAAAATGTGGAAGTATAGATAAGGCACGTGAACTGTTTGATGGAATGGCTCAAAGAGATGTCATCTCTTGGAATGCAATGATTGCAGGATATGCACAAAATGGATTTTTAAACAGAAATTGTTGTGATAGATGCAAACAATTTCCATCATTTTAAACAGGGACAATGTTCTTGAGGAGATGATTGGTGATGCTAAATGAAGCAATTTGAAAAATAGGCTTGCAATATGTTGCAGTGGCAACTGCCCTGGTAGACATACCCACGAAGAGTCTGTAATGCACCTTCAAAAGCTACAATCATGCCTATCTTAGCCTATTCCCCACATGAACATATGTTCAATAAGATAATAGAATACAAAATAAAATAAAGAGTTTAACTAATGAATTGTAGAAAACAGATTTTTGTAGTTTATATTCATATCGCTGATTACATTCATTGCATTGCACATCTTTCAAACTCAAAGCATTACTTCACATTGCATGACCAATAACTAGATGTTGATAGATGACCAAATTTCAATTACAATATAGTTTTTTACAAAGTCAACCTAAGCAGTTATGCAATTACTTTACATTGCATAACTAATAACTAGGAGCAGCTGCCAATTGCATTTGCTTGTCATGGCATTCCATGAGACCACATTTCTGAGGCATTTTTTCAAACAGTTCACTGCCTTGTCTATGCTACCACATTTTTCATACATATCTACCAAAGCATTTTATCCAACAGTTCACTACCTTTCTGCTATGGCTGAAAGCCTAAAACAGGTGCTTTCGAACAAGCTATGAATCTTGCAGTGGCATTCCATCACCATGAGACCACATTTCTTTGAGGCATTTTTTCAAACAATTCACTGCCTTGTCTATGCTGCCACATTTTTCATACATGTCTACCAAAACATTTTATCAAACAGTTCACTACCTTGCTGCTATGGCTAAAAGCCTAAAACAGGTGCTTTCGAACAAGCTATGGATGCTTGGGAAAAATCTATCAAAGCGTAATAGTAAGCAACAAGCTATGGTCTCATGTTTATTTCACATGAAAATCAACGCGATTTTCTTTACATTTTTTTGCAAGTTTTAAATGCATTTTTTTGGCGATTTTGCAGTTTGAAACGAGAAAAAATCGTTAACCAAAAGGTCAACAATTTTCAAAAAATCGGGGAAACAATCGTCCAGCCTACCGATTTTTTAAAAATCGTGATTAATCGTGATATTTTGCAGATTTACGCTTCAATAGTTTCTCTCTTTCCAAATCCCTCAAGTTATGAAGGGAGGGACTTGACTCCAGAGGTCCTTTATAACTTTGTGAGAGTAAGGGAAAAAAGACCAGCTGTCAATAAACATTTTCATTACAAGAGGGAAGACCCATTCAGTTAACAACAAAGGGAGAAAGAAAGACCAAAATTCTCTAGCATACAAGCAGTGAAAGATCAGATGCATTATAGCTTCCTCTTCTTTGCAAAGGAAGCATCTATTTACAAATTGAAATCCTCTTCTTATCAAATTGTCAATAGTGAGGATTTTGCCATGAGTAGCTGCCCACCAAAAACAATTAACTTTAGGTATCAAATTCTTTAACCAGACATTGTTCCACTGGAAGCCATTGTTGGCTAATAGAGATTTTTCCAACTCCACATAGGCTGTCTTTACTGAGAAGCAACCCGAAGGACTCTTAGTCCACAACCATTCATCCTTCCTATCTTTTGAGAATAAGGCAGCCTTCCCAATTCTTTGGTGAAGTCTTTGCACTGCAGCATCTCAGTTTTGTTGTCTATCTCCCCTTAGGGTAACTCCCATAAGTAGATTGTTGAAGTTAATCCAATGAGGCTCTGGCCCATCCCAATCAATATAACTTGCAACATGTTTGCCACAAATCCTAATCAACCTTTGTTTAATAGGATGGAAGGTGCTCAATGGAAGAAAGGGGGGAACCATTATTCCATCCATCCTTCCAAAAATTGGTATCATTACCAATACAAATACATTTCCTAACTCCCATTTTTAGCACACTTCTAATTTAAGGAGATTGTTCCAGAAAACAGAACCATAAGGCAAGTCTGAGATACTAAGGAAACATCCCTAATCTCTGTTTCTTAGATACTTAGCCTTAAGAATGATAACTCTGCCTTTGGCTCCTTCAAGCAGACAGCACCCCATTTGGGCAACAAGAGCTTTATTAAATAGTTTAATTCTTCTTATACCTAGGCCTCCAGCACTTTTAGGAGCACAAACATTTTCCCACCCCACCAGCACCATTTTGTTTCTCTCCTTTGTTCCTGAGCACAAGAATATTTTTTGGATTTGTCCAATCTTATCAGCAATAAAAACAAGGATATTGAACAGGGATAGGTAGTAGACCAAAATGTTTTGAAGCGAGGCTTTTGGCAATTGGAGCTTCCCAACTTGACTTAAGAGTTTTCCCTTCCAACCAGCCAACTTCTTTTGGATTCTCTCAATAATGTGGTTCCAATAATTACTATCAGGGTTTTTAGAGATAAGAGGCAAACCTAAGTAAGCAGCAGGCAAAGCAAATTCTTCGCAACCCAACATGCGAACAACTCTGTCATTCACAATCTGGTCAGAATTGAAGTATAACTTGCTCTTGTTGTAGTTGATATGTTGACCTAAAACTCTAGCATAGCCATTCAAAATTGATTTCCAGTGACTTGCTTCTGCAACCGAGGCTTCTCCAAAGAGGATAGTGTCATCAACAAAATGTTGGTGAGAGGCAGGAAGGAGAGTTGAAGCTACCTTAAAACCTTTCACACCTTTGTGTCTAGGAGTTTTTGTATGTTTCTTCCTAAGACTTCAGCCACAATAATGAAGAGATAAGGGGAGAGAGGATCCCCTTGCTTAAGACCACGGCCACAGGGAAAGAATCCCTTAGGAACCCCATTCACCAAGACAGAACACTTCAAAGTGGTAACACAAGCAGTGATATTTTTTTAAGAAACCTGCCATTGAACCCAAATTGTTTGAGGATAGCAAGCAGGAAAGGCCAGGACACTCTATCATAGGCTTTAGAGATGTCAAGTTTCAATGTTATCCCATCATTTTTACTAAGGTCCATAGAATGGAGAATTTCATGAGTAGATATAGTAGCATCCAAAATGTGTCTTCCTTGAACAAAACCTTTTTGATTTCTTGCTATCATTTTGTTTAGAACGACTTTCAATCTAAACACAATGATCTTAGAAAAAAAATTATACATAGTATTACATAGACTCATAGGTCTAAAGTCATGCAAGGAGGAAACATCATCCTTTTTAGGAATGAGAGCTATAAAAGTAGCATTAAGTTGGTTCAGAAGCCTACCCGACAAAAAGAAGTCTCTAGCAGCATTAAGGAGGTCTTTATTCACAATATCCCAAAAGTGCTAAAAAAGGTAGGAGGAAACCCATCGGACCCAAGGGCCTTGTAAGCACCAAAGGAGAAAATAGCAGACTTCACTTCCTGAAGGAATACAGCTTTTGTCATCTCATGAAGATCTTGTTCAATAATCACTTTAGGAATAACTTGGAGAATATCATCTAATTCCTACTGAGCAACATTAGGTTCCTTCTAGAATGTTGAGAAGAAAGCCACAACTTCATCAGCAATTTCCTTTTCGTTGTTCACCATATTACCATCTTCTTTCATAAGTTGTCTTATCCTATTTCTACTTCTATGTTTCATAGTAGATTGATGGAAGAATTTTGTACTTCGATCCCCTTCAGAAAGCCATTGAATGTGAGATTTTGTTTTCAGAAAATCTGCTCCTGCTTGTTTACCTTGAACCATTGAGCCCTTAGGTCATGTTCCTTGTTGCAAATAACTTCATCCACCATTCCTGACTCCCATCATATTCTACACCTCCTTTATGCTGTCCCCAATAGATTTTTTTGTGTCAAAGATGTTTCCAAAGGAGTCTTATTTCAGCCCTTCACTCTCTCTTTAATCCTTTTCAATTTATTAGCAAGACAAAACATAGGAGTACCAACTGAATGTTCATTCAACCATTTATCAACTAAGTTCTGAAATCCAGGTGGAGAGTCCACATTATTTCAAATCTAAAGGAAATAGGACCTTTAGCTGCATCAACATTTCTATTAAGCATTATAGCATTGTGATCAAACCCGGTTCTAGGCAAAGCAGTTAAGGTGAGGTTTTGGAAATATTCCAGTTAGCAGAAACCAAGAACCGGTCAAGTTTAACTTGAATCAATTGGTTACCCAACCTCCTATTAGACCAAATGAACAAAGAACCAAGCAAGGGAATATCAAAGAGCCCAACAAAGTTGAGGAATCCAGACAAATCCATCATACTATCAAAAAAATTCTCCAGGCCCCCAACTTTTCTGAAGGATGTAGTAGAGAGTTGAAGTCTCCTCCAAGCATCCAATAATCCTCCATTCTGCACTTTATGTTACCAGCCAAAATATCCCAAAGCAACAATCTATCCAAACGGGAATTAGGACCATAGATATTAATCAAATTCCATTTTTCTGAAGTGATAAGGTCTTCAAAGGAAACCATAAGACAGTTTTTTCCAAAAAATCCCATAGTACCTTTAAGTTTAGAGGGATTCCACAAAGTGGCAATACCCCTTGAGGCACCTTCAAGATCACTCAAGACATAGTTAGCACTAGGCCAAAAATTCTTAACAACCTTATCAAAAATTTCCTTCTTCATTTTAGTTTCTTGAAGCAAAAGAACATCAACTTTATCATCCGTCAGGCAAGTTTTAACCAAGTGTTGTTTATAGGGGCTATTGAGGCCCCTTATATTCCAGGAGATTATCTTCATAAACATAGAAAGCAGAATAGCGGAATCACCTTGATGTTGTTAGGGTAGGGGGAGCAGCACCCCTTACTTCTTCTTAGACTTTGGCCCTAATATTGAGTCCAAGGTCTTTTGTCTTCCCGAAGCCACATCACAAACAATGTTTTCATTTCTTGTATCCTTCTGAGAAGGTCTACCTAGCTTATTCCCTCCTCCCACATCCGGTTTCTTCTTTTTTTTTGACTTACAGTTAGCTTGAATCCAATCCTCATCAGCTACTTCATCTGAAGGGGAGGACAGGAAGCCCAATAGGGCCATAGATTCCTTCACGTTCTTTCCTTCTTTTTGACTAAGAAGGGCTAAACTATCTCCAGAGTGTTTTTGTCGAGGAAAGACAAGGGAAAAGGAGTCCTTGTCCTAGCCAATTTGAGAGACAATCTCACCTTCCTCTATGAATTCATAATTATCATCAAAGTGTTGTGTAGAATTCCTTGGCGAATCCTGATTTACTCCTAATCCTACAAGGGGAGCTTCTGTTGGAATGGCCTCTCCAGCCTTTTCGATCTCATTTTGTGGCCCTTCAGCAATATTTTATTTTAGGCCATCCACAGTAACAACTGTAAGACCTTTCTTAGGAGGAAACTTCTGTGACACTTCGGGAATGTCCAACTTATACGGTATACCATCAAGGGAGGCAATTTGTGCCTCCATTTCAATACCTATTACCTTGGGGGAGGCAGAATCCGTGATGGCAGCCTTGATACCGACGCTTTGCTCCTTCTCCAAGACAGTTTGAGAAACAACAACAGCATTCACAGGCTCGACAGAAACATTGGACTGAGCAGTAGGCTTTTTAAGGGAGCCCAATTCCTCGCTTTTCAAATTTTGAAAACTCCTATTACAAGTATTTTGGAGATGACCAAATTTCTTGCAAGTTTGACAATAAACTCTAGCATTTTCGTATTCTAGTTTTTGAGACCAATACCAAACTTCAACTTCAAGACCACTAAAGTAGGTAGGACAGTATTAACAGCCACATTAACATAGATCCGAGCAAAGACCAATCTAGACTTCTCTTGAGTTATCTTGTCAACAATCAAGAGGCTACCAAGGGAATTAGCAATCCCCTTGAAAATACCTAAATTCTAGAATTCTAAGGGTAGCCCAAGAAGACGCACCCAGGTTGGGGCGACAACACCTAGATCCGCAGATGGGTCAAAACCCGGTTTCCATTTGCACAACGACAGGAAGTTCTTAAACCCAACATCAAAAGCCCAAGGTCCCCCCGTAAGAACCTTTATCATGTCTTCATACACAACAAAGCTAAAGAGGAAAAGACCTTTGGACATAACACTTATAGAAACACTTCCTTTTAAATTTCAGACAAAGTCAGCCCATTGCCTTACCTGGTCAATATTCGGGTGATACGCCAAGAATGTACCCACCAATGACAGCTTGAGGCCATACATTGCTTGGATCATAAGTGCTTCAGGAATATCAATTTCCCAACCATCTACTGAACAGGAGACGGATTCCATATTCAGCCTAGCCATAGCTGGCGAACCTCCAGCAACCAACTTGTCCATGAATGAAATTGGGTCTTCTTAAGAGAAAAAGGACTTCAAACCAAAAGGGGGTGACAAAGGGAACTTGCCAGTTCCGCAAAAGAAGGTGCAGCGTAACCAGCAGTTGTACCACATTTGGGACAGAAATATTGGAAGCAACAAACCCGAGCACAATACCAAACTTGGGAACAACATTACTAGATGGGGGAGCCTTGTTGGACCCCTTGTCTGACTGGCCCATCAATCAATCAATCAAACCCGAAAAACAAGCAAAAATTTTTAAAAAAACAGCAAGCGCGAAAGTTGCGGAGCTCCTACTTTCTTTCTTCCACTCATGTGATTTTCTTTTATTTTTATTCTTTTTAAATTGTTAATTTAGTTTAATTTTCTAATTTTATTTTCATTCACTCTCTTGTTTTACGTCTCTAAACCGTTGGTTAGAGTTCTACAAATGGTAGATGGAAATTAAAACCCCATGAGATATCTATAC
Source organism: Sequoiadendron giganteum (assembly GCA_007115665.2). NCBI lineage: Eukaryota > Viridiplantae > Streptophyta > Pinopsida > Cupressales > Cupressaceae > Sequoiadendron > Sequoiadendron giganteum. Next base: position 489,324,907 of record CM021109.1, on the reverse strand, counting down.
AAAGCCATGAAGAGGACCAAAAAGGCAATTCAACATTTGTTTTGGTCAAACAAAACCAAGTATAAACCCATCGGGTGGATCATTGATCGAACATGGAACTGACAGGTCCGCCAACATATTCATGCTGCTACCTACTATTTGAACCCCAAGGTTTTCTTCTCCCTTCATTTGGACTAGATAATGAAATTATTCTTGGCCTCAACCCATGTAATGAGAGGTTGGTTCCCAATGAGAACCTTCAAAACATCATTCATGATGAGTTATAGATTTATAAAGGGTGGAGGGGAGATTATTTCCATCTCTATGCATTCATAGGATAGCCACTTTGCAACCGGATAAGAAAACATATATGTTTAATTTTAGTTTACTATTTTTTGTAAGTTCATTGATATCCTTAGAAAGTTATAAATACTGTCCTTGCAGATTTGTGGTGGGAAGATTTTGCTGCCACAATGCCTAATCTTCAAAAACTTGTCATCCATATTTTTTCCAGGCCTATAATGCTTTTGGATGTGAATACAACTAAAGTCTTTTTAAAGCCAATCACACAAACAAGTGCAACAAGTTGACTCACAAGTGTTTCAACGAATTTCTCTTTGTGCAATACAACTTTGGTTGCATGGAAAGAAGATAGAGAATCCTGCCACACATCATGCACTTGACCTTGATCATGATCCATATTTGGATTAGGTTGTTGAGGATGTGGATCTACTATTTATAGCTAATGAAATAATTGATTTGGAGGGACGAAGCCAATGTGACAATATATGATAAGGCAGATGACGAGGTTGATGAGCCATCCGTGATGGGTTCACCACATGCACAACTTGATCCTATTCCTGAGGTTCCTATCAAAATACTTGTTGAAGATATTGCAACTATACAATCAAATTCCTAAACACCCACACAACAGTAAACTTTTCTAAGCTTTAATTTGTAATGTCCCCTTCTCAGTAGCCACCCAGATGATCGTTTAGCCTTTACTTATTCCCGAAGGCTAAACAAGAGAAATATGGGGGATAATATATTAATTTAATTATTTGTAAAGTTGTCTCAAAAATATGATATCATAAGATGACTTTATAATTGATTGATTTAATAATAAAAGTAACTAAAATAAAATAATATTAAAAAGTCACTTTATGGGAATAAAATAATAATTTCTTCTAGAAGCACTTGGGGAGGCTCATGTGAATTAGGAGCATTTGACAATGCATTCAACATCTTCTTGAGTTGACAATTTCACATACCAGCATTGGTGAAGCTTGAGTGCTCGATTGCCTGGGGGTTTCAAGACTCTAAGGTACTGGTTTCGATTGTGAGATATCAATCCTAGCTGGAGTTGAGAGAGGAAGATATTTCAGTCTTCTTCATTGTGCAAATTTTCTGGCCAAAGGCCAAATTTGGTGAGTTCAATTTGGGAAGCTTAGACAGATTTTGTGGAGACTTTTGCAGTCGTTTGAGAGGATGATTTTTGGCATTTGAAAGAGACGAGTTGTGAAGAGCGATTTCAGTTTTGGTGGAGAATAAAAATCAGACTTTGCTTGTGGTTGGGACACACTTGTGCAAGGTGTGATTTTGATCTAGAGAGCCAATCAAAATTCGGCTATGCCCTTGGTGTGATCGCTGTTCATCTAGAAGGCAGATCAAAGTATTAAGAAGTTTGAAGATGGCGTCTTCCTGAAGAATCGAGCATTTTCTTGGTGGCTGCCACTCTATTACATGTATTTGCATATAGAATGTCAATAAGTAGCCGTAGTTATTCACTGTCTTAAACAGTGAATTGATATTGTAAATTGCAGTTGATAAGTGCATTGCTCAGTCGCTATCATAAGGTAGCATCATTTCATTGTAATACTCAGTCATTCCTAGTCAAATCGATATATGATGAAGGCATGTCATTGCATATAAGAAGGGTCTGATATTGATGCCAATAATCACATTGTAATCTCATTGCAAATATCAAAACAGAAGTTGTTGTCGGCAGCAAATTGTTTGTCTTATTGTCAACAAGTTGTACCTTCGTATTAGATGCATGTTAAGTGTTTGATAAATTGTCAAGTAGCTGTAGATGTCATTTTCAGTCATGTATATGCATTGAAAAATACAAAAAGATATTGCACATCATTCCTATTCATTTGATAGTTGTCTAGTATCATTTTAGAAGCATTTAAACTTCATTTGCATTCATCAAAAACAATTCAAAACAAACTGAAACCCAAAAGCAAAGCAGAAGGTTGCAAGAGAAGTGTTTGTCAAAATACCTAAGGCAGAATATCAGAGGTTTCTTATCAGATTTGGCAAGGCACTTTACAGTGGTATCAAAGCTTTCGTTCCTACCAGCCTGTGTGGGTTTATGAGTGAAGAGTTTCCGGACATTCCAGATATCAATCCATTTGACAGCTCTTATAGAAGGTTGAGAAAGGGACCAAGTCCATTTGATATCATGGAGGAAAGCAGTACTCAGCGGATATTGAATGACCTAGCTAGAAGTCAACATGATTTAGCACAACAAATAGCACACTTGGTACAACAGCTTGCTGATAGAAACAACAATGACAACAATGAACGGAATGGAGGTCATGATAACAACACAAAGGCTAGTAATATAGTGCAACATAATGTCAGATCAGCGAGTAGGGTGACTCTGAGGCCTCTTATGCCTCGATTCTTGGGAGATCAAGCTGCTGCAAATCAAGAGCAGCAAGATCAAGGAGAAGGCTTCGCAGACTACTTTCGAGAATACCAAACTTTAGGAGATGATTTTCATGCTGTGATGTCTTTGGGAGATTTTTTCACCATCAAATATAGGAACAAACCTAGAAACAACAACAGAGAGCAGCAAAATCAGGATTTGCAGCGAAAGGTTGGGAAACTTTTCATCCCTTCCTTTGATGGGTCTGGTAAATGCATGGCTAGAGCTCGGGTCCAGAAGTTGGACACTTATTTGCAGTTGAATCCTACGTTGGAGAACAAGGCTATCAAGTATGCTACTCTTCATTTGGATGGTGAAGCACACGAATGGTGGTATCATGGGCTTGTCACATTGGGACATGCCAATATCACATCCTACTTGGAGTTCACACAAAAAATTATGGATAGATTTGATTAGAAGGATCCTGAACTCCATTTTAGAGAGTTATCACAGCTTAAGCAGGATGGATCAGTGGACTCATATATTTATGAATTCCAGAGATTCGCAATTATGGTGACTGATATTTCAGAGCAGCGGTTGGTGATGCTTTTCATTGAAGGTCTATCCGAGCCCCTTCATGGTTGGATCAAGGCTTTCAAAACAAATTCCCTACAGGATGCGATCACCAGTGCTAGAGACATGGAGCACTCCACACCTAGCACAAAAACCCCTTCCAAACCATTCATTCCTCAAAAAAACAAGGGTAAGAAGTCTTTTCAGAAAAACGGGAATAAAAAGATTGATCCAAATGAGGCATACCGCCAAGAATGTAGAATTAAGGGGATTTGTTATCACTGCAAGGAACACTGGGAGCCAGGACACAGTTTCCTAGGCAAAGGCAAGGTGCATCTCATTGAAGTTGTATTAGAGAATGATAGCAGTGATGATGAGCATTCTGGGGATAGTGATGACAACAACTCAAATGAGGAGCAGCACCAATAGGAGGGTAAGAGTAGTATCATCGTTACCTTATCAGGCACTCCTAGATTCAACTCCTTCAAAGTTAGGGGAGTTTTACAGGGTCAGCGCATCGCAATATTGATTGATAGTGGGGCCACCCACAACTTCATCGATGTAGCCCTAGTGGCAAAGCAGAAGTTACTAGCAGAAGATTTTGAGGGATTTAGTGTGATGGTGGTAGATGGTTACAAGATGACATGCACTCGAAGGGTCCTACAGTTGCCTATCACTTTGGGCAATCACACAATCACAGATGACTTCTATGTGGCAGATTTGGGTGACACTCATACTATACTTGGAGCTCAGTGCTTACATTCATTAGGGAAGTATACACAGAATTTTCAAACCATGGAACTCAAGTTCAGGACAGCAAATGGACAGCGAGTGGTGCTTAGAGGCATGGCGACAGGAGCACCCAAGGTAGTGTCTGCCAAGCGTATGGAGAGTATCTTTAGACATGATGACATTGCTTGGGCAGCAGAGTGTTTGATCACCACCAAGGAGTCTACAGATTCAGGGCAGCCATATCATGTTGACATATAGGAGCTATTGGGTAAGCATGATAGGGTTTTTGGAGAGATACCTCTAAGGAGGCCACTAGATCGTGGATTTGAGCACACCATTGAGTTGGAGGAGGGGGCGAAGCCAGTAATTACTACCCCCTATGGTCATCCTAAAAAATTCAAGGATGCGATTGAGAAAGCAGTCAAGGAATTGCTTGAGATGGGTCACATTAGACCGAGCTCCAATCCCTTTGCTTCTTTAGTAGTTTTGGTGAAGAAGAAGGATGGGACCATGAGGATGTGCATTGACTACCACGCTCTCAACAAGAAGACCATCAAAAATAGATACCCAATACCCCGGATAGATGAGTTGTTGGATGAACTTCATGGGGCAATGTACTTCTCGAAGATTGATCTTCGTTTAGGGTACCATCAGATTAGAGTTCGAGAGCAAAACATTCATAAGACTGCATTTCGTTGTCACTGTTGATGTTATAGTCGCGGGCTTCATACTTCCAACGATTTATTTAATAAGCAATAAATTAAATATAGCCGTTGGCTATTTATTTATTGGAGCCAATTTATGAAGAGACACTTCCATTCACATTTGTAATTTATATTTTATTGATGAGGCCGACTTCATCTAAAAGTTCACCAACTTTTGTGTAAGTCACATCCATTCATTTGAGGCCGACCTTTCATTCTTGAAGGGACACGTTGTTTGGCTATCACCACATCGAATTGTATATAAGGGAGGCACTGTTCTCTTTTATGATCATTCAATTAATTAATTCAAGTTAAGTGCGAGTTATCTACAGCAGGAGTTTGATCTTATTCCTTTGATATTGCATCAAGTGTGGTGCTGCTAGTTCGGCCTTGAGATTGGCCTCATTGTAAAGTGAATTGCTGTTCATTATTCAATAGATAAGTGATATATTGTTGTTGGGTTTTTCTCCCTCAAGTTGGAGGGTTTTCCCAGGGTATATGCTATGTCAAATTGTTTGAAATTGTTCTATTTCTGCATATTAAAATTTTGACCCTAAAACTAACATGGTATCAGAGCCAGGTTTAAGCAAGATCGTGATCAGATTTGTATAAGTAGTGTAATCTCATTCTCTTCTTCTCATCTTAGTGTGTCTATCTTAGCTTCGAAAATGGTGAACGGACTCAAGGTTGAAGATAGACTCGAAGGTGCCTCTAACTTCACCTCTTGGAAGTTTAGAGTTCTTATTGCATTGGAAGAAAATAAGATTCTCAAGTTCGTGGAGAACGAAGTACCCGAGCCTTCCGATGAGACTAAGAAGACACAATGGAGGAAGAATGGCACAAAGGCCAAGAAGATATTGATTGATTCTATGAAGGATAACCTTGTGCCTATTATCTCCAAGTTGAAGACAGCTAGAGAGATGTTCAAGACTTTGGAGGGATTGTATGAAATCAATAACACCAACCGAGCTCTTGCATTGAGGCAACAGCTACATCACATCAAGATGGCGAAAGGAGATTCTATTATCACCTTCTTTATGAAGATCACTAAATTGAAGGATCAACTATATGCCATTGGAGATATAGTTGATGATAGAGACTTAGTCATGTTGGCACTTAACGGTCTTCCTCATTCTTGGGAGCCTTTTATTCAAGGCATTAGTGGAAGATCTAAGCTACCAAAGTTTGATCGCCTTAGAGCAGATTGCATTCAAGAGGAATCAAGGTTAGCAGCCAGAGGTAATGGTCGAAGCTCTCACAATGAAGACACTCATGTTCTTGTTGCTCAAAGTTCAAGAAAGAAGGGAAGAGAACGGAGAAAAGGAAACTTCAAGAGGAATAGAGATAGGAAATCGGATGCTGCTCCTGAATCAAAGAAGAAGGATCTCTCCCATATACAGTGCTTCAAATGTGACAAGCATGGTCACTATGCTAGAGATTGTGCAACAAGACCAAAGCAACATGCTTCTACTGCGGATGTGGATGATGTCTCTCGTCAAAAGGAATCAAGAGATAACTCAAGTGGATTTCTATTTATCTCAGCCCTATCAAGCAATGTTCCAACCGATAGTAGCACATGGTTGATTGATAGTGGTGCTTCTCAACACATTACAAGATATAGAGAACATCTTTCAGATTTGGTGGAGAGAGAAACCAACATTCAAGTAATAATCAGAGATGATGCTTGCTATTCAATGAAAGGTGTTGGAGCCTCCTCTCTTCACCTAGATTCTGGCATCTCTCTTCATTTGAGTGATGTCTTGTTCATACCAGGTATCAAGAGGAACCTTGTATCAATTTCAGCTTTGGAGGACAAAGGATATCAAGTTGCATTTTCTAAGGGAAAAGTTCTTGCTTGGCCAAAGAACTCTAGCATCAAAACAGCCCAAGTAATTGGTGTTCGGCAAGACAGTCTTTATAGACTTTACATTCGTCCAATGCAAGCATTGTTGCATGATTCCACCAATTCAAGCGAGCTTTGGCATAGAAGACTTGCTCACCTCCATTTCAGAGCTCTTCCATCCATGGAGAAGATGGTTTCTAGCCTTCCGAAACTCGGTCAAGAGCATGATGGTACGTGTAGAGGATGTGCATTGGGTAAGAATACTAAGGGTCCTTTTCATAGTAGTGAAAGTAGATCAAAATGTATTCTAGATCTTGTTCATTCTGATTTGTGTGGTCCAATGTCTGTTGCACCATTGAGTGGTTTTTTGTATTATGTAATTTTCATTGGTGACTACTCTAGAAAGACTTGGATTTATTTTTTGAAGTCTAAGGAATCTGAAGAAGTACTTGAGAAATTCAAAGAATTTAAGGCTCAAGTAGAGAATTGTCCGGAAAGAGGATCAAATTTTTGAGATCTAATAACGGAGGAGAATACACCTCCGGACGCTTCCGTAACTTTTGTATCAAGGCAGAGATTAAGAGGGAGTTTTGTGTTCCTTACAATCCACAACAAAACAGAGTTGCAGAAAGGAAGAATAGATCTATAATTGAGGCAACCAAAGCTATGATCCATGATCAAGACTTGCAAACCTTCCTTTGGGCAGAAGCATCTAGAACTGCAGTGTATGTTCAGAATCGGAGCCCTCATCGTATTTTGGAGAATATGACTCCTGAAGAAGCCTTCACAGGTGTGAAGCCTGAGGTTAGTTACTTGAGAATATTTGGTTGTCCTGTTTATATTCATGTGCCTAAAGATAAGAGAACTAAGTTAGAACCATCTGGCAAGAAAGGAATATTTGTGGGTTATAGTTAATTCTCAAAAGCCTATAGAATTTACATTTCACGACAGAAACAGATAGAGATCAGCAGGAATGTCTCTTTTGAAGAAGATGTTGCATTCAAAAGATTTAAAGGTTCATACATGGAGATAGATAATGAAGATCAGGAGACTCCTCAGGACATGGACGTTGATCATACTCCTAATATTTAGAGGGAGCCTACTAAACCAGAAGAAGATATTGATCCAGTTGAGACTTTGGAACCAACTGATGGAACAAGAGATATTGTCATAGGTCGAAAGACACCTCTATGGGCTACGCAAACAATGCAGGAGGCAGAAAAGTTTGCAGCTCCTAGAGGCACATGCAAAGAAAGCAAAAGACCACAGAAGTTTCCAGGCTATGTAGCATTAATGAGTCATATCATTGAGTCTGAACCTTCCAGTGTTGAGGAAGCATCAAGTTAGCAAGTATGGAGAGATGCTATGGCTGAAGAATAACAATCTATCATCAAGAATGATGTTTGGGATATTGTACCGAGACCTGAAGGAAAATCAGTTGTATCTTCTAAATTGCTTTTCAAGATCAAGCATGCAGCTGATGGAAGCATTGGGAAAGTACAAAGCTAGATTTGTGGCTAGAGGTTTCTCTCAGAAAGAGGGAATAGATTATGAAGAAACTTTTGCTCCGGTTGCTTGTTATACTTCCATTAGGACTATCATTGCTATTGCAGCAGCTAAGGGATGGAAGTTACATCAAATGGACGTGAAGACAGCATTCCTTAATGGTGTAATTGAAGAAGTATACATTGAGCAACCTAATGACTTTGTGATTCATTGGAAGGAGTCTCATGTTTGTAAATTGAAGAAGGATTTGTATGGCCTTAAACAGGCTCCTCGTGCTTGGTATGAGAAGATTCATTCATACTTGATGAGCTTGGACTTCTCCAAGAATGATGTTGATTCAAATCTCTACTTCAAGATAGTTGATGGTGAGGCTTTAATCTTGGTTCTTTATGTTGATGATCTATTTCTTAATGGAGCAGAATATTTCATTGTCAAATGCAAGGAGTTAGCTTCTGAATTTGAGATGAAGGATTTAAGATTTATGCATTACTTTCAAGGATTGGAAGTATGGCAAAAACCCAATGAGATCATTATGAGTCAAGGGAAATATACTATAGATATCTTGAAGAGATTTGGGATGATGGATTGCAAATCTATGTCTACACCAATGGAAACTAATTTCAAGAAGTTAAGTGAATCTGCAGCTAGTTCAGATCTGGTAGATCCTACTTGTTGATGGGTGTTTTATGACCGCACCAACACAAAATAAAGTTTCCCAACGGATATTCTATCCTCTCTTGAACAAAGTATTATGCATCCTAAAATTGCCAAAAACATCATACATTCAACTCAAAGGTTCCTTATGCAACGGATAGTCTCAGTTGGATTGATGTGATTTGCTAGTTATTCCAAGGGGACTTACGCAATTGTTCGATCGAAAGAGAAGAACTTACAGGACACAAATGATTTACCGATGATGCTCAGATTTCCTAAACTAACCGAGAAAATACTGAAAGTAAAAGGATAGGGATAGAGATTCTACTATCTACTCCTAAATGTGGGATACGAAGATCAATTCCTGCAAGCTCAAACCAATTTCTGCTTCACCTCACTTCGACAACTTCTACAGAGCCGGTGCAATCTCCAAAGGATAATGAAAGATGTTCAAACTACAACCCAACATGCAAATACCATCACAACGATGCATACTAACACATGAATCGTAATTGAAGTTTAGTGCAAAAGTGTTCCAGTTGACCACGCAAGGCGAACCCACCATCAGTGAGCTTGCTAGTGGTATGGATGAATAAAGCTTGCTCGAACTAAACAACGTACTCCACAACTATCAACTACTTGCATGAAATAAAATATATTTTACTTTAAACTATTTTACAATTCTAAGTGAATAGGAAAGACGAAAAAGCCTTGCTAGTTGCTCACAACAAAAGATGGAATCACCAATCAATCAGAACTCTTTATATTATGAGAATGTTCACAACAACTTCTTACAAAGCATTCAAAGGGAAAACTTTCTTTCCTCCTCAATCTAAGCTATGCTAACTTCTAAGCTATTCACTATATGCTCTCTCTATTCTCTGACTAAGCTCTAACTCTAATCTAAATCTAATCTAATAGATTACAAATGAGGGGGGATGCCCCTTTTATAGTTGGCCCAGTCCAACGGACGGCTCACATTCAAATACAATGAAGGGCTCAGATTGAGCCACGTAAGCCCTAGTCCGGATTCCATGCTACAAATCGCCACAGAGAGGAGTGGGGTAATGAACGAGCATAGAAGATTCTCCACTACTCCGCAGAAACCACCATGAGCAATTAATGCCCACTATTATCAAAAGATTCTTGTCCAAAAAGACTTTCTCTGTTCTGCCTGCCAATTTTGTTGCGCTAGGAGGAGGGTAAAAGAGTCTCTAAGATTGTCTCCACAGATAATAAAAATTGATAGGGTCCGGAGTTCGACTACTCAATTGTTCACGTTCAACCCTCCTGTTGTTTTAATTCTTTGACGCATTCTTGTAACTTTCATATTTCTCTAGCCCACTGCCTTGGGTGCATTTAGCCTCATTCTTGATGCCTTAGACAAATTTCCCTGACATTTCCCTTTGCCTTGGGAACTTTTTCACCTAACCTCTTCATCTTTACCTTGTTGCGTGCCTTCTTGAGTTGGGCGCATATTAGGTCCTTGTGGAGAAATCCCAACACTTAGCTGTTTCTTTCAACATCATCCTTCATGGCTTGGACGCAAATGAGACATCATGGAGGAGTTTGAAATGTGTAACTTTTTCCCCTTCCAAGGTTATAATATTGTCCTGCTCCATCACCTCAGGTCCTCATGCCTTGGCCCTAGTGTTCATCCTGCAAAATAAACAAAAAGAAGAGCATCAGAATACTTATAATATAAATTCACTTTACTTACCTAATTTTCATGTTCTGATTTCCAAGGTCTGCTTGACCTCTAGATCTGATAAAATTCATCCCTTTTCTAGCAAATCTTGCTTTCTTCATAACTTTTCAACATCTGAGTGTTAGGGCGTATGCCATCTTGATGTTTTCATCCTCTTGCCTTACCAATTTCATTTACCTGTATTGTCCACCTTCCCTTAGGAGCTTGATGACTTAGATAAAATTCCACCCATCTCGAGCTTGAGTGCATTTGACCCCTTCTGCTTTCCTTTTTTATGCCTTAGAAAATTTATCTCCCCTTAGAAATTTTTATCTATCACAAGCCAGGCGTCCATTTAAAATCATAAGCCAAGACACTTCATTTTCGAAATTTATTTCCCTTTAGAAAATAATCAGGCCCCCTTAGAAAAATATTTTTCAACCTTATTATTCATGGGGTACACGAAGGTGTACATTTAATTTTTCTCACCCTTGAAAATATTCTCCACCAATGTTTATTTCAAATTTCAACCTTTTCCACCTTGGGCGCATTCACTAGGTGACTCTTTTATTTTTAATGCCTTTGAATATTTTCCCAAAACACTTCATGTCAAGGGCGCATTTTGATGAGCCTACTATTTAATTCTCAACGCTTTAGATTATCACTTCCCTTGTGCCTTCACATTCCTGCCTTCACATTCCTGCCTTAGATAATATTGACTCTTTTCGCATGTTTCTTGCCTTAGAAACTTTTAGCATCTTGTTTACCTTGCTTGGGCGTATTTCCTTACTCTTTGCATCATGCTTTAATGCCTTAGACTCTTAGAGAACTTCCACTATCTCCTCCCCTTCTTACCTGCCTTGGGCGCATTTGGGAGGTCTATCTTCAATTTTTATGACTTAGAAATATTTCCCTCACCTCACCTCTAATGGGCGCATTTACCACCTTGTGCTTTTGTTTTCTTGCCTTAGACAATTTCTTAGCCAACATACAATCTCCCTTTTACCTTGGGCGCATATGACCCCTTGCACTTTCATTTTGATGCCTTAGAAACTTTTTGATCAAGTCATTCCTCATGGGCGCATATGAAGGGTCAAGCTTCCATTTTATGACTTAGAAATATTTTTTATGCCACCTTGATGCCTAGGGCGCATTTAGAGGGTGGTGTTTTTATTTTTCTGACTCAAAAATTTCTTCAAGTCATGTATCCCTCTTGAGGGCACATTTTACCCCTTGTACTTCCATTTCCATTGTCTTAGACGTATTTCCCACTTGTTTCATGCCAAGGGCGCATTCTAGGGGTTCAACTTCCACTTCCATGCCTTAGCAAATTTTATCTCCATGACCTTGCAAGTTGGGCGCATTTAGAGGGTGGAGGAGGAATTCTTCAACACTTAGAAACTTTTCTATCCCCATGTTTGCTTGGGCGCATTTCACCCTTTGTACTTCCTTTCTACATGCCTCAGGCGTTTTTCAACTCACCATCACAAACTGGGTGCATTTTCATGGGTGAGCTTCCATTCTAGGGCGCATTTTCATGGGTGAGCCTCCATTTCAAATACTTAGAAAGAATTTCTTTGCCCCCTTCTAAGATGGGCGCATTTGAGGGGTACTATTGCCAGTTCTCATGACTTAGAAGATTTTTTTTTCAAACCTCTCCTTCTTGAGGGCACATTTGAGGTGGGGTTAGGAAATTTTCTTGTGACTTAGCAACTTTTCTCCAACCTCCTCCATCAAGGGCGCATATGAGGGGTCCTCAGGAAATTTCAATACCTTAGAAAGTTTTCAGGCTTCCATGATGCCTAGGGCGCATATAACAGGTGATGCTTCCATTTTTGATGATTTGATCATGTCTGAACACTTAGTCAATTTTGTAGCTGGCTCGCCCTGGCTTTCTATTTTTAGTAAGCTTTTGATTTCTTGACCTTGGTAGCTCTGTTTGACTTGAAATTTTCACCACGCGATCCCCATCGCTTGGTGAACCTATTCACACCTGCCCCTCGTACTGACCTACTATTTATAGCCCCATTCTGAAGGTGACTTACTATAAATAGTAAGTGCTCGGATTGTGCTCAAATTTTACTGGTAGACTGCTTGAATAATGTTGATCATGATGGGATACATTCGTTTTCGGAGATTCTGGCCTTTTACCCCTCATTTTGAGTCCTGAAGCTGGAAACCCTAATTTGGCTTGTATTTGCCTTGAATGACCCCCGTTGGACCCCGTTTCTGTTGCATGTTGCTCTGTTCGTGAAACTTAAGTGTTGGGAAGCTGCTGGAGTGAACCTGCTAAAGTTAGTAAGTGCTTGAAAAGTGGTCAACCAACTACTAGCTGCATTTGCATGTCATGCTGCCCAAGAGATCTCAAAAAATCCTAGAAAAACCTAGAAAACTGGTATGCATGCGAACTTGTGCTAAAAATAGCAAGTCATCATTTTGACTTGCATGTCACATCATCGCGAAGCTCTTAAGAAACCCAGAAAGATTACCCTAACATGCATTGAGAAACCATACATGCAAACCTTGAAAACTGCCTCTGAAGCCAAAATTGTTGAAAATAGCAAGTTGTCCAAATCTGTTCAAATTTTGCGTGCGAGTACTTTGAAGCACCTTGAATGTGGTGGAGCAATCGGAATTCCAGAATCCTGAGGGAAAGACCTCAAATTGAGTACTTACTAAAAATAGTAAGTTGTCAAAACTCAGTGAAAATTTGATGGGATCCTGCCTGGAGCCTCCTGATTGTAGTGTCAAGCTCAAATTTCAATTTGCCAACTCAATTTGACCTTAAACCAGCCTGAAGAATAAAAACCCTAATTTCACAGACTTAGCCACAATTCCAACTAGGTCAAATGATGGGACATCCCGAAAGGACAGAAAGATCAGAGAGAGAGAGAGACGCAAAACCAAAGCCAAAAGACCAGAATGGAGCAAAAATTAGGGGTGTCCCCATTTGAATGGGGTGATGGGTGAAAAGGTCACAACATTAGCACCACCTCGAATAAATGTTCTTGAACATTTTAAAGACAACCCTTTCATACTCAGAACCTTTGGATAATTCTTTCCAACCTATCAAGTGGCTAGGGAACATCCTTAAAAGGGAAGAGGAATCCTAAATTGGATCAAGGCACCTCATCTTTCGATTACCAGTGTGTGCATATGTGTTTATTCCAACATAAAAGACCATTGAAGTTCCTAGAATCCGTCGTGACGAGCTACATAATGATCCTAACTTTAGAAGCATCCTGCAATTCTCACGAATATTGCTCCATTGCCAGCCAGGCATCCATAGCCCCGATGGAGTTATTCACAAATTCCCAAAGCCAAACACTTAGATATTTCTTTCATTGCTCCTTTCTCAGATATTTCTTTTTAGCAAATTTTATCTTTTCTTTCATACTGATTTTCTGTCAATTCCAATTGGCTGGCAAGCAGTGAAGCTACCAATGGGTTTGAGAATTATAGGGGTGATTAAGTAGGATTTAAGATTTTTCACCTGCCATGACTTCTCCCAAGAAACCTCAATGACTTAAGGCAATCAATTATGTGTGTAAAATATAGTAATCGTGAGACTTGGTGTCAAGAAACAATAGATGATTCCCTTCCGAGTCAAGTACAAATCCTAACCAAATGATAAAACTCGAAAGAACAACCTCGGATTCTACAGCACTTCCTGAATGACACAACACCCCCTTCACAAATGGGATCCCTTTATTCTCAACTAAACTAAGCAACAACTAAACTAAGGAAAGCAAAGCGGACCAAGCCAAGCAAAACGAAAATGAAAACCTACTCTAACAGGACAAAATTTCAAACGGACAAGACTCAGAGGACAAAAATATATACAACTCCTAGCATGACTTCTTAGGACATTCAGTGCCAACGCAACAGTAGTGATAGTGTGGAGTCTAGCAAATTTGTCTTTGAACTCAGAAAAGCAATCTTTCACAATACAAATCTCAAACTCAAGCAAAATTTCAGGAAAGATTAGCAATTGACACAACTCATTTAGACCATGATTAATCCACAAGCAAGTTGTCTTTCCTAGAGCTCCATAACCAAATTCATAACCTTCAGAATCAAGAGCAAGGAAAGAGACAACCTGGTGTTCTTCGTGCTTGAATGGACACTCTTGATTGTTGTGCATCGACCTACCGCGTGAAGAGAGATTCTGAATATCCTCTGGAGGTCGCCATTGGTGATGAGTGGTTTCGTTTGTAACTATGACATGCAAAATTTCACTTCTTGATTCATCTTGAGACCTTCTTGGAAGTAGACTCAGCGCCCCTTCGAATTGTTCATCACTCTTTGTTCCATCAGGTGGTACTTGACCTTCAAGTTGATATTCTTCTTTTATCCATTCATCTTTAGGAGGTCGTAGTTGGTGATACAGTACCTCGCTTGTATCATGCTCGTGAAGTTCTGATTCAAACTTGAAAGCCTGGAACAACTCTTTTATGTCTGTATCCTCATGTTGAATAAACCAAGCATCCTTTTGCACATCTAAAAGCGTGTCCTTAAAAATTAAGGATTCCTTAATAAGCTGGTTTTCAAATATAAAGGGTAGTGCCCCTTTGAATTGTTCTGTTTATGGGCGGGAGGCGAGGCATTTGAAATATGATGATTGTTCTTCATACACTTCTTTTGATGTCACAACTTGCTCACTAGTTTGCCCATCCTTTTGATCATTTTCTTCAAGGGTACTTGAAATTTCTTTTCTTATAGCAGCTTGCAGCTCTTCATTTGGATCTTCTCTTTGTGGTGCGGATGAATGCTCGGCAAGGATTTCCTCTTTTTCTTGGATTGACGAAGCATCAAGCAATAGGTCTTCGTGACAGTTTTCCGACCCTTGATCATTGCCCACAATTTTTTCATTCTCCTGAACGTCTTCCATTGTTTCAACGCCTTCTTCCTTCGACGCAATGTTCGAAACTTCACTTTCAACTGCAATTTCTTTTGGCTCACTCATGTTATCTTCTTGAACCTCACTCCTTTGATTGTCACATGATGTCGTGCTATGCTTCTTCGGATAAGTTTCGCCCATCGCAGTTGTGAGGTGCATCTCCCCCATTTTGTCCTCTAGGCATTCCTCCTTTGGTGCAAGGTATGTTGGCTGAATGTGCGCTTCTTTGCAATCCTCTGCACTGCATATACCCGGTTGTTCCAACAATCCTAATTGATGTTGCACTTGGCTAATGGCCTCCTTGAATAATTGACAAGTGGATTCTGAATGCCTTTCAATGTGAATTCTACACCAGCCAACCAACAAGATGCATCCTACGGGCAACTTTTCAATGCTCAACTGCTTCTTGCTTCTTTCTTTGTATCTCTCGAAGAATTCACTGAGACTTGGACCTTCTGGCACTATTGGTTTGAAAATATCTCGAAAGAAAATTTCTCGTTGGAAAGCTAGATGTACCCTTGACAAGAATGTCATACAATTCAATTCATTGTGCCAAGTGGTACCGTGAATTATGCATCTATCTCTTGCTGCAAAGTCGAATAAACTTCCTGCAAACAACTACGCATTCAAAACTCGATGTATCATGGGAAGATCAACTTGAACACCTCCGTGGTCATAAGAAATTTGTGGCTGATGCCCATCCATTGAGGAATCTCTGATTTTTTTTATTTTTCTAACTTTTCACCTTTTTTGGATTTTTTGACATAAGAGAGAGATCTAACATATCTCTGATTTGGCATTTCGGACTTTATACTGGTTCTATCCAGTTAAATTTCTCCTCTTCTAAAGCTCATCCTCCTTCTAGCGCCAATTCTGTTGACGGGTGTTTTATGACCGCACCAACACAGAATAAAGTTTCCCAACGGATACTCTATCCTCTCTTGAACAAAGTATTTTGCATCCTAAGATTGCCAAAAAGATCATGCATTCAACTCCAAGGTTCCTTATGCAACGGATAGTCTCAGTTGGCTTGATGTGATTTGTTGGTTATTCCAAGGGGACTTACGCAATGTTCGATTGAAAGAGATGAACTTACAAGGCACAAATGATTTACTGGCGATGCTCAGGTTTCCTAAACTAACCAAGAAAATACTGAAAGTAAAAGGATAGGGATAGAGATTCTACTATCTACTCCTAAATGTGGGATATGAAGATCAATTCCTGCAAGCTCAAACCAAGTTCTGCTTCGCCTCACTTCGACAGCTTCTACAAAGCCGGTGCAATCTTCAAAGGATAATGCAAGATGTTCAAACTACGACCCAACGTTGCAAATACCATCACAACGATGCATACTAACCATAGTTACGAGACTCGCCCGGAAGCGCCCAAACTCGGCGAGTCCCGAGCTGAGCACACCTGGCCGGGTCCTGGGAGCCCGGACGCGGCCGAGTCCGACCGAGTCCTCGCCGAACTCGCCGCTTCCCGGTGAGTCCCGAGCCCTGGACGCGGCCGGCAACAGCAACAGAAAAAGTGCATAAAAACTCATGTTTAAGTTTGTTTTTTTTTTGTGTTATATTATCTCCCCAGCCCTAAAAGCAACCTCATTTCATTCATTTGGCAAAATAGGAGGAGAAGAGAGAGTTGTGAGGAAAAATAGGAGGAGAAGAGAGGGCAACCAGCAAGCTGTTGAAGACAAATACAGGGCCACATACCATTTGGGAAGCTTCATAACAGCAAGGAGGTGCATTGAGAGCTCATTACCAGTGAATGGTAGGAGTTTGCATTGCATTCCAAGCCAAATATAAGAGGTAAGTTTGATTTTTATTGATTTTTTTTGTGATTTTTTAACAAATAATTCATTGTAATTTGAAAAATCATTGTTTTTTTTAGTTTGCATTTTTTTTTTACAAACCCTACTTGCAATATAAATAATTTTATAAACCCTACTTGTTATTGCAGCCACATTCATTTGCAAATCAAAACATATTATTATTTTCACAATGTCTCAAACCCCAGGCAGAAAAGACCCTGCTTGGAAACATGCTGAAATCTTTCTCGGAATGAAAAAAGGGGAAGCAAAATGTAAATACTGCAAAACAATATATCATGGAGGCATAAATCAATTAAAATACCATATTGCACGCATACCCATCCATAATGCAGCGAGATGCCCTATAGCACCTCCTGAGGCTGTCCGTGAAGTGCAGGTGCAATTAGAAACTTTTGAATTGCAAAAAGAGATGAAAAAAAACAGAAGCATGAATTGGTAAGTTTGGGAGTTGGACATGGACTTGGTGCTGTTGGAGATACTTCTTCCATGCCTCCATACCGTCCTAGTGCTAGTGCTTGTGCTAGTGGTACTGCTTCTGCACCAGCTATCCCTGTGCATACTCCTACTGCTGGTGGCACTAGTACTGTTAGTGCTAGTGGTAGTGGCAGTATTATTGGCCCTAGAGTTCGTAAATCTAGGGTGGACTCATATTTTGTACCACGCACTACTCCCGGTTCCCAACCGTCGCTTGAGAGAATGGGTCGGAACAAGGATGTACATGATGCAGCAAAAAAGACAATTGCAGACTTTTGGTACTACTGCACCATTCCCTTCCATGTAGCCAGGTAATTCTTTTTTGTTTAATTGTTTTAAAATTTATTATTTTAGAATCTAGATGTATCTCATTATCGAATTCAAATTTAGTGCAATTAAAATCTTAAAACTTTTCATTTTACAATACTTATGTAAGTAACTTATTAATTTATTTATGACATGTTTTAGGTCACCTTTTTGGCAAAACATGGTTGATGCCATAACCATATGTGGGCCGGGGTTCAAGCCCCTTCTGAAGATGAATTAAAGGGCCCACTTTTGAGTCAAAAAGTGGCAAATGTGAAAGCACAATTAGAGGAGCAGCGTGAGCAGTGGAGGAGGATTGGTTGCACCATCATGACTGATGGTTGGACCGATAGGAGAAATAGGACGCTGCTTAATTTTCTAGTGTCCTCCGGAGGTAATTGTACTTCCCTCAATGCATTGAAATTTGAATTTGATTTAGTGATTAATAATTTAATATGGCTGATTTTTGTTTTTTAATTTATTGAATAACTGGTTTTGCTTATTCTTTCAAGTGACACCGTTTTCATTAAGTCCATTGATGCTTCTGCCCAATTCAAAAATGCCACATATCTATGTGAGGCTATAGAGGAGGTGATAGCTGATGTGGGGGAAGAGAATGTAGTGCAAGTGGTGACAGATAATGCAGCAAACTATGTTGCTGCTGGTAGATTATTGATGGAGAGGCACCCTACTATATTCTGGACTCCATGTGCCGCCCATTGCATTGACCTCATGATGGAGGATCTTGGCAAGCTCCCATGGATCAAAACATGTGTGGATGCAGGTAGAAACATTTGCAAATTTATATACAATCACACATGGGTGCTTAACCTTATGAGGCAATACACGGGGTTGAGGGAGTTGTCTCGTCCTGGCATCACTAGGTTTGCAACTAATTTTATCACGTTGCAATCCTTGATTCGGTCAAAGGCAGCCTTAAGGCGCATGTTTGTTGGTGAGGAGTGGTCTTCCTCATCGTTTTCTACAAGCACTGCAGGGATTGGTGTGGCCAATTGCATTTTTGATGAGCAAGGGTTTTGGACACCAGTGGAGGAGATTGTGAAGGTAAAATTTAATTCTTTATTATGTTTTAATTTTTAATCATATCTTTTATTTGTTTATTTTCATTCACACTTATTTGTGAAACATGTTTGCACTTTGCAATTTATTGAGCCCTTGCTAGTTCTCCTACGAGTTGCAGATGGGGAGAAGCCCGCACTGGGATACATATATGAGGGCATGGATAGGGCCAAAGAGGCCATTAGATCAGTCTATGGTGGAGTTGAGGATAAGTATCGTCCCATTTGGGAGATCATTGATAGGAGATGGCAAAACCAACTTCATAGGCCCATCCATGCAGCCGCATGTTTCCTAAATCCGGCCTTCCAATTCCGCCGTGATATCCGTGGAGATAGAGAAATTCTTAGTGGGCTCTACTCGACGATAGAGCGGATGTTGCCCGCTGTTACTACACAGATAGTGCAGGAGATAGATGCCTTCAGTAAGGCACGAGGAGACTTCTTTGCACGTCAAATGACCATAGACAGTAGGACAACATTACTACCAGGTAAAAATATATTTAAGGGCATAATTGTCATCTTTTTCTATTGTATTTTATTATTAAATGTTGAACTTGAAACTTGAAATGAGATTGATTTTGTTTCTTTTTCTCATCTCAGATAGTTGGTGGAGGTTGTTTGGTTCTGATGCACGGAACCTGCAGAATATTGCCATTCGTCTATTGAGCCAGCCATGCAGTTCATCTGGTTGTGAGCGCAATTGGAGTATGTTTGAGCACATACACTCCAAGAAGCGCAATAGATTGACAGTGGAGAGGATGAATGACTTGGTCTATGTTCATTACAACCTTTGGCTCAGATACAGGAAGCTTTTTTACCACGACAACACCCCGATCAATCTAGATGAGGTTGATCCACAGTCTGAGTGGACCACTGAGGCTATAGATGCAGTCTTTAGTGACGAGGACCTTGATTGGGTGGACCAGGCAGAGAAAGAGGCTGAGGTTGTAGCCATGGCTGAGGAGGAGGCTAGAGCACGAGGAGACATAGTTGTTGTTGGTGAGAGTGGCATGGAGACTCAAACAGAGGCAGAGACTATGGCTGCAACTGCAACATCATCCAGGAGCATTAGACGCCTTCGTAGGAAGGATGTTGGCTCCACTATGCCATAGAGTCATAGAGTCATAGCTATTGTTTTGATATTTCATATTTGTATCGAACATTTGATGTTATGGATTTCATATTCCATGACTTTTGTATACATTTGACTAGTTTTATAATCTATATATCTAAGTATGCTATTTCCTTTAGCAGCGCAACTACAATTTGTGTACTTTATACTTATGTGATCGTTGTATACTTGTGTATGTGATCAAATTTGCTTTTATTTGTGTTGTATTCAATAAAGGGTGCTTGAAACAAGTTTTAAATCCTTAAAAATCTCTAAATTTCTAGGTTTTTTTCAACTTTTTTTCATTTTGCCGAGTCTGCGCTGAGTCCGAGTCCCGAGTACCCGAGTCCCGAGTCGGGTCGCCCTAGCTGATTCCGAGCCGAGTCTGAGTCTCGTTACTATGATACTAACACACGAATCGTAATTGAAGTTAAGTGCAAAAGTGTTCCAATTGACCACTCAAGGCAAACCCACCGTCAATGAGCCTGCTAGTGGTATGGATGAATAAAGTTTGCTCAAACTAAACAAGGTACTCCACAAATATCAACTACTTGAATGAAATAAAATCTATTTTACGATTCTAAGTGAATTGGAAAGACGAAAAAGCCTTGCTAGCTGCTCACAACAAAAGATGGAATCACCAATCAATGAGAACTCTTTATATTATGAGAGTGTTCACAACAACTTCTTACAAAGCCTTCAAAGGGAAAACTTTCTTTCCTCCTCAATCTAAGCTATGCTAACTTCTAAGCTATTCACTATATGCTCTCTCTATTCTCTGACTAAGCTCTAACTCTGATCTAAATCTAATCTAATAGATTACAAATGAGGGGGGATGCCTCTTTTAAATTTGGCCCAGTCCAATGGACGGCTCAGATTCAAATACAATGAAGGGCTCAGATTGAGCCCAGTAAGCCCTAGTCCGGATTCCGCCCTAAAAACCGCCACAGAGTGGAGTGGGGTAATGAATGAGCATAGAAGATTGTCCACTACTCCGCAGAAACCACCATGAGCAATTAATGCACACTATCATCAGAAGATTCTCGTACAAAAAGACTTTCTCTGTTCTGCTTGCCAATTCTGTTGGGCTAGGAGGAGGGTAAAAGAGTCTCTAAGATTGTCTCCACAGATAATAAAAATTGATAGGATCCGAAGTTCGACTGCTCAGTTGTTCGTGTTCAGCCCTCCTGTTGTTTTAATTCTTGAACGCATTCTTGTAACTTTCATATTTCTCTAGCCCACTGCCTTGGGCGCATTTAGCCTCATTCTTAATGCCTTAGACAAATTTCCCTGCCATTTCCCTTTGCCTTGGGAACTTTTTCACCTAGCCTCTTGATCTTTACCTTGTTGTGTGCCTTCTTGAGTTGGGCGCATATTAGGTCCTTGTGGAGAAACCCCAACACTTAGCTGTTTCTTTCAACATCATCCTCCATGGCTTGGGCGCAAATGAGACATCATGGAGGAGTTTGAAATGTTTAACTTTTTCCCCTTCCAAGGTTATAACGTTGTCTTGCTCCATCACCTCAAGTCCCCATGCCTTGGCCCCAGTGTTCATCCTGCAAAACAAACAAAAAGAAGAGCATCAGAATACTTATAATATAAATTCACTTTACTTACCTAATTTTCATGTTCTGATTTCCAAGGTTTGCTTGACCTCTAGATCTGATAAAATTCATCCCTTTTCTAGCAAATCTTGCTTTCTTCATAACTTTTCAACATCTGAGTGTTAGGGCGTATGCCATCTTGATGTTTTCATCCTCTTGCCTTAGCAATTTCATTTACCTCTCTTGTCCACCTTCCCTTAGGAGCTTGATGACTTAGATAAAATTCCACCCATCTCGAGCTTGAGTGCATTTGACCCCTTCTGCTTTCCTTTTTTATGCCTTAGAAAATTTATCTCCCCTTAGAAAGTTTTATCTATCACAAGCCAGGCGTCCATTCAAAATCATAAGCCAAGACACTTCATTTTCGAAATTTATTTCCCTTTAGAAAATAATCAGGCCCCCTTAGAAAAATATTTTTCAACCTTATTATTCATGGGGTACACGAAGGTGTACATTTAATTTTTCTTACCCTTGAAAATATTCTCCACCAATGTTTATTTCAAATTTCAACCTTTTCCACCTTGGGCGCATTCACTAGGTGACTCTTTTATTTTTAATGCCTTTGAATATTTTCCAAAACACTTCATGTCAAGGGCGCATTTTGATGAGCCTACTATTTAATTCTCAACGCTTTAGAGTATCACTTCCCTTTGGCCTTCGCATTCCTGCCTTAGAAAATATTTGACTCTTCTCGCATGTTTCTTGCCTTAGAAACTTTTAGCATCTTGTTTACCTTGCTTGGGTGTATTTCCTTACTCTTTGCATCATGCTTTAATGCCTTAGAGAACTTTCACTATCTCCTCCCCTTCTTACCTACCTTGGGCGCATTTGGGAGGTCTATCTTCAATTTTTATGACTTAGAAATATTTCCCTCACCTCACCTCTAATGGGCGCATTTACCACCTTGTGCTTTTGTTTTCTTGCCTTAGACAATTTCTTAGCCAACATACAATCTCCCTTTTACCTTGGGCGCATATGACCCCTTGCACTTTCATTTTGATGCCTTAGAAACTTTTTGATCAACTCATTCTTCATGGGTGCATATGAAGGGTCAAGCTTCCATTTTATGACTTAGAAATATTTTTTATGCCACCTTGATGCCTAGGGCGCATTTAGAGGGTGGTGCTTTTATTTTTCTGACTCAGAGATTTCTTCAAGTCATGTATCCCTCTTGAGGACGCATTTTACCCCTTGTACTTCCATTTCCATTGTCTTAGGCATATTTCCCACATGTTTCAT
The DNA here is from genome assembly GCA_007115665.2 of Sequoiadendron giganteum. Lineage (NCBI taxonomy): Eukaryota > Viridiplantae > Streptophyta > Pinopsida > Cupressales > Cupressaceae > Sequoiadendron > Sequoiadendron giganteum. The sequence continues at coordinate 489,302,029 of CM021109.1, read as the reverse complement.
GCCAAAGGCGCATTCTAGGGGTTCAACTTCCACTTCCATGCCTTAGCAAATTTTATCTCCATGACCTTGCAAGTTGGGCGCATTTAGAGGGTGGAGGAGGAATTCTTCAACACTTAGAAACTTTTCTATCCCCATGTTTGCTTGGACGCATTTCACCCTTTGTACTTCCATTCTACATGCCTCAGGCGTTTTTCAACTCACCATCACAAGCTGGGCGCATTTTCATGGGTGAGCTTCCATTCTAGGGTGCATTTTCATGGGTGAGCTTCCATTCTAGGGCGCATTTTCATGGGTGAGCCTCCAATTTCAAATACTTAGAAAGAATTTCTTTGCCCCCTTCTTAGATGGGCACATTTGAGGGGTACTATTGCCAGTTCTCATGACTTAGAAGATTTTTTTTTCAAACCTCTCCTTCTTGAGGGCGCATTTGAGGTGGGGTTAGGAAATTTTCTTGTGACTTAGCAACTTTTCTCCAGCCTCCTCCATCAAGGGCGCACATGAGGGGTCCTCAGGAATTTTCAATGCCTTAGAAAGTTTTCAGGCTTCCATGATGCCTAGGGCACATATAACAGGTGATGCTTCCATTTTTGATGATTTGATCATGTCTAAACACTTAGTCAATTTTGTAGCTAGCTCGCCCTGGCTTTCTATTTTTAGTAAGCTTTTGATTTCTTAACCTTGGCAGCTCTGTTTGACTTGAATTTTTCACCACGCGGTCCTCATCGCTTGGTGAACCTGTTCACACCTGCCCCTCGTGCTGACCTACTATTTATAGCCTCGTTCTGAAGGTGACTTACTATAAATAGTAAGTGCTCGAATTGCGCTCAAGTTTTACTGGTAGACTGCTTGAAGAATGCTAATCGTGCTGGGATACATTCGTTTTCAAAGATTCTGGCCTTTTATCCCTCATTTTGAGTCCTGAAGCTAGAAACCCTAATCCGGCTTCCATGTGGCTCGAATGACCCCCGTTGGACCCCGTTTCTGTTGCATGTTGCTCTGTTCGTGAAACTGAAGTGCTGGGAAGCTGCTGGAGAGAAGCTGCTAAAAATAGTAAGTGCTTGAAAAGTGGTCAACCGACTACCAGCTACATTTGCATGTCATGTTGCCCGAGAGATCTCAAAAAACCCAAAAAAACCCAAAAAATTGGTTTGCATGTGAACTTTTGCTAAAAATAGCAAGTCATCATTTGACTTGCATGTCACATCATCACGAAGCTCTCAAGAGACCCAGAAAGATTACCCTGACATGCATTGAGAAACCATACATGCAAACCCTAAAAACTGCCCCTGAAGCCAGAACTGCTAACAATAACAAGTTGTCCAAATCTGTTCAAATTTTGCGTGCGAGTACTTTGAAGTACCTTGAATGTGGTGGAGCAGTCGGAATTCCAGAATCTTGAGGGAAAGACCTCAAATTGAGTACTTACTAAAAATAGTAAGTTGTCAGAACTCAGTGAAAATTTGATGGGATCCTGCCTGGAGCCTCCTGATTGTAGTGCCAAGCTCAGATTTCAATTTGCCAACTCAATTTGACCTCAAACCAGCCTGAACAATAAAAACCCTAATTTCACAGACTTAGCCACAATTCCAACTAGGTCAAATGATGGGACAGCCCAAAAGGACAAAAAAATCAGAGAGAGAGAGAGACGTAAAACCAAAGCCAAAAGACCAGAATGGAGCAAAAATTAGGGGGGTCCCCATTTGAATGGGGTGATGTGTGTAAAGGTCACAACACTACTATGTACACGCAGTTGATTGGATCATTGATGTATCTAATCAATACTAGACCAGATATTTGCTATGCAGTGAGTGCACTCAGTCAATTCATGTGTGAACCAAGGCAAATTCATCTAGTTGCAACTAAAGCATATCTTGAGATACTTGCGTGGCACAGTTGGATATGGCTTGAGATATACTTCCAGTGTGGACCTAAAGTTGCAAGGATATTTTGATTTTGATTGGTTCGAGAGTGTAGCTGATCGGAAGAGCACCTTTGGATGTTGCTTTAGCTTGGGGTCTGCGATAATTTCTTGGTGTAGCAGGAAGCAATCTTCGATGGCACTTAGCACTGCAAAGGCCGAGTATATTGCAGCGTGTGTAGCAACTCGAGAAGCAGTGTGGCTTCGAAAGCTCATTGCAGGATTGTTTGGACAATCATTGGAGTCGACTGTTATTCATTGTGACAATCAAAGCTGTGTGAAGCTATTTGTCAATCTAGTGTTTCATGACAGAACAAAACATGTTGAGATCAAATACCATTACATCAGAGATATGGTACTAAGGAAAGCTATTCAGTTGAGATATATTTGCACTGATGAGCAAACGGCTGATATTCTCACCAAGCCTCTCTCCAGAGTGAAGTTTGTGCACTTTCGAGACAAGCTTGGAGTTGTGGAGAATGATGCCCTTGCTGAGAGGGAGACTCGGCATCAGTGATCTTCTGTGACTTCCTATAATGCGTCTTTCTCTGTGACAGAGAAATTTGAGGTGAAAGCCCTTATTAATGCATTTTTCTCTAAGACGGAGAAATTTGAGGTGAAAGCCCTTGTTCCACCCTCTGGGAGTAGCTATGGTGGATGTCATGTTGAGAGACTCCATGACAACATCACATTGAGAGACTCTGTGATGAATTCCTTGCACTTATGTTTTTTCCACTTATGGGAGTAGCCATAGTGGACATCATGTTGAGAGACTCCATGATGACATCACGTTGAGTGACTCTGTGATGGGCACTTGTGCACATGTTCTTTCCATACATGGTAGTAGCCATGGTGGACGTCATGTTGAGTGACTCCATGACAATATCACGTTGAGTGACTCCGTGATGGGCTCTTTTCCACAAATGGGTGTAGCCATTGTGGGTGTCATGTTGAAAGACTCCATGACATTGGATATCTGGAAGTATTCCTCCCTAGCTAAGAGGGAGTGTTGATGTTATAGCTGCGGGCTACATACTTCCAGCGATTTATTTAATAAGCAATAAATTAAATATAGTTGTTGGCTATTTATTTATTGGAGCCGATTTATGAAGAGACACTTCCATTCACATTTGTAATTTATATTTTATTGATGAGGCTGACTTCATCTAAAAGTTCACCACCTTTTGTGTAAGTCACATCCATTCATTTGAGGCTGACCTTTCATTCTTGAAGGGACGCGTTGTTTGGCTATCACCACATCAAATTGTATATAAGGGAGGCGTTGTTCTCTTTTATGATCATTCTATTAATTCATTCAAGTAAAGTGCAAATTATCTACAGCAGGAGTTCGATCTTATTCCTTTGATATTGCATCAAGTGTGGTGCTGCTAGTTCGGCCTTGAGATTGGCCTCATTGTAAAGCGAATTGTTGTTCATTATTCAATAGATAAGTGATATATTGTTGTTGGGTTTTTCTCCCTCAAGTTGGAGGGTTTTCCCAGGGCATATGCTATGTCAAATTGTTTGAAATTGTTCTATTTCTGCTTATTTAAATTATGATCCTAAAACTAACAGTCACTATGGGCATTATGAGTTCTTGGTGATGCCATTTGGATTGACTAATGCACCTGCCACATTCTAGTCATGCATGAACCATATTTTCAATAAGCAGTCGCGTAAGTTCCTCTTGGTGTTCTTTAATGATTTGCTCATATACAGCAGGACTTGGGAGGACCACTTGAAACGGCTTGATGAGGTCTTGACCATTATGGAGGAGCAGTCACTCTATGCTAAGGCTTCTAAATGTGAGTTTGGCCTTAGAGAGATATTGTATTTGGGGCATGTGATCAGTGCACAAGGAGTACAAGTAAATCAAGAGAAAATTCAAGCAATACTTGATTGGCTAGCTCCCAGGACACTTACAGAGCTACAAGGATTCTTTGGGTTATACAGCTACTACAGACGCTTTGTGAGAGGGTTTTCACAGTTGGGAGCACCTTTGACGGATCTCAAAAAGAAGGGTGCATTCAGTTGGTCCATGGAGGCACAACAAGCTTTTGATAAGCTCAAGGAGGTGACGAGCAGTTGCCCAATGTTAGCACTACCAAACTTCACCCAACCTTTTGTACTTGTGTGTGATGCCTCGGGTGAAGGCATACGAGCAGTGTTGATGCAGAACTGACACCCCATAGCTTTTGAGTGTCGTAAGTTGAGGGGACCAAAGAGACTATACTCCATCTAGGATAAGGAGATGCTCACCATTATCTATGCTTTGGCGAAATTCAGACAATATCTAGTTGGAGGGAGCTTTGTGGTGAGGATCGACCACAATAGTCTCAGATACTTCTTGGAGCAGAGGGATTTGAATGAGATACAGCAGAAGTGGGTCAACAGGATACAGGCATATGACTTTGATATAGAATATGTGAAGGGGAAAAAGAACGTGGTTGCAGATGCCCTTTCCAGGAGGCCTTCAGCTTGCTCACTTTCGGAGATTTCCGCAGATTGGAAATTCCTCTTGTTGGTGGAGTACTCCAAGAATAAGTTTGCTTGTGAGTTGATGGATGGATTGGTCCATCCTGACAAGTACCAAGTAGTGGATGATGTGATCTACTACAAGGATAGGATTTACTTGGTGCCAGAGCCTAGACTAAAGGAGAAGATATTGCAGGCTTCTCATGACACTCCCTTAGAAGGCCATCAGGGCTACTTCAAAACTTACATATAGGTCAGAGAGAGGTTCTCATGGAAGGGCCTCAAGGATGATGTGTTGAGACATGTTAGGGAGTGTGTGACTTGTCAACAAAACAAGTCAGAGCATACGCATCCAGCCGGATTGCTACAACCATTGCCTATCCCAAAGCAGAAGTGGGAGAGCATTTCTATGGAAATCATCACAGGTCTATCCAAGGTGCATGGGAGAGATAGTATCTTTGTGGTGGTGGATCAATTGACGAAGTACGCTCACTTATTTGCTATTCCGACAAAGTACAGGGCTCCATAGATAGCTAAACTATTTTTCAGGGAGATTTTCAGATTGCATGGGCTACCTCGATACATAATTAGTGAGAGGGATAGTAGATTCATGAGTGCATTCTAGAAGGAGTTGTTTAGGTTGGTAGGTACAGAGTTGACTCCGAGCAAGAGTTATCACCCTTAGACGGATGGTTAAATAGAGATAGTAAATAAGTGGATTGAGGGGTACTTGCGCAACTACATTGCAGGGCAGCAGTGGGCATGGATTAAGTGGTTGCACTTGGGAGAGTATTGTTATAATACCACTTATCATATGTCCATTGGGATGAGTCCTTTCCGAGCCTTGTATGGATACGACGCACCTTCATTCATGGAGATGGATTTTGGTGAGAGTAGGGCTCCCAAAGCCAAGGATTGGATTCAGGAGAGTCGAGATATCTTGAGGGCACTCAAAGATAACTTGCAGGTGGCACAAAATCAGCAAAAGACTTATGCTGATAAACACAAGGTGGAGCGCACTTTCGAGGTTGGTGATTTGGTATACCTTCACTTGCAACCCTATAGACAGTCTTCTCTTAAGAAGAGCAGAGCGGAGAAGCTCAAACCCAGATTTTACGGACCATACAGGATCATCAGGAGGGTTGGAGAGGTAGCATATGAGTTGGAGCTGCCTAAGAGAAGCAAGATTCATAATGCATTTCATGTTTCGTGCCTCAAGAAAACACTGGGTCAACAGGTTACTTTTTCTACAAAGCTTCCACCATTAGATGAGGAGGGGCATTTGGTTTTGATGCCTAAGGAGATTGTTGATACCAAAGAGAGGAGACTGAGAAACAGGGTGGTTAGAGAGTACTTGGTGAGATGGAGAGACTTGCCAACCGAGGATGCCACATGGGAGAATGAGTAGATTCTACAACATCCGAGTTTGCAATTGCTTGAGGACAAGCAATTTCGGGAAGGGACGACTGTAATGTCCCCTTCTCAGTAGCCACCCAGATGATCGTTTAGCCTTTACTTATTCCCAAAGGCTAAACAAGAGAAATAAGGGGGATAATATATTAAGTTAATTATTTGTAAAGTTGTCTCAAAAATATAATATCATAAGATGACTTTATAATTAATTGATTTAATAATAAAAGTGCCTAAAATAAAATAATATTAAAAAGTCACTTTATGGGAATAAAATAATAATTTCTTCTAAAAGCTCTTGGGGTGGCTCATGTGAATTCTTTATAAGGAGCATTTGACAATGCATTCAACATCTTCTTGAGTTGACAATTTCACATACCAGCATTGGTGAATCTTGAATGCTCGATTGCCTGAGGGTTTGAAGACTCTAAGGTACCAATTTCGATTGTGAGATATCAATCCTAGCTGGAGTTGAGAAAGGAAGATATTTCAGTCTTCTTCATTGTGCAAATTTTGTGGCCAAGGGCCAAATTTGGTGAGTTCGATTTGGGGAGCTTAGACAGATTTTGTGGAGACTTTTGCAATCCTTTGAGAGGACGATTTTTGGCATTTGAAAGAGACGAGTTGTGAAGGGCGATTTCAGTTTTGGTGGAGAATAAAAATCAGACTTTGCTTGTGGCTGGGACGCACTTGTGCAAGGTGCGATTTTGATCTAGAGAGCCAATAAAAATTCGGTTATGCCCTTGGTGTGATCACTGGTCATCTAGAAGGCAGATCAAAGCATTAAGAAATTTGTAGATGGCGTCTTCCTGAAGAATCGAGCATTTCCTTGGTGGCTGCCACTCTATTCCAGGTTCCATACTTTCACATGTATTTGCAAATAGAATGTCAATAAGTTGCAGTAGTTATTCACTGTCTTAAACAGTGAATTGATATTGTAAATTGCAGTTGATAAGTGCATTGCTCAGTCGCTGTCATAAGGTAGCATCATTGCATTGTAATACTCAGTCATTCCTAGTCAAATCGATATATGATGAAGGCATGTCATTGCATATAAGACGGGTCTGATATTGATGCCAATAATTGCATTATAATCTCATTGCAAATATCAAAAGAGAAGTTGTTGTTGGCAGCAAATTGTTTGTCTTATTGTCAAGTTGCTGTACCTTCATATTAGATGCATGTTAAGTGTTTGATAAATTGTCAAGTAGCTGTAGATGTCATTTTCAGTCATGTATATGCATTGAAAAATAGTAAATACAAAAAGATATTGCACATCATTCCTATTCATTTGATAGTTGTCTAGCATCATTTTAGAAGCATTTAAACTTCATTTGCATTCATCAAAAGCAATTCAAAACAAACTGAAACCCAAAACCAGCAAGGCAGAAGGTTGCAAGAGAAGTGTTTGTCAAAATACCTAAGGCAGAAAATCAGAGGTTTCTTATCAGATTTGGCAAGGCACTTTACATAATTGTAGTAGAAATTAATTGTGAGTAATTTTTATTGATATTGAAACTTGAAGTTCATATGTATTAAAAATTTGGACTTGCTGTTTGCTCTATGATGTGTATTGAGCTCTAATTTTGATTAATATACGAATGAAATGGTAATATATTGTTTAAGTTCAATAATATACATGTTTCTAAAGGATTTTTTTTTAATTATGTATTTTTTAATGTTCAATAAATTTGCTGAGTTATTCCTGAATTTTTGCTAAGTCACAAGTTTTTAAATAGTTTGGGTCACCCAAGTAATTATTACCAAAGTCGGAGTTTTTCAACTATATGATTTCACCGAATCATTTCCATGGCAGTTATCTATTCAACATTATCCTTCAGTGACAGCTCGTAGAAAAGAAGGGGAAAATCAAAGAATAAATATTTATTATACTAAACATACTTCAGAACTCTTTGCCGTCTTTCAAAATTTTAGGAAATTCAAAAAAAAAATATATAGTCTATTAAATATTCTTTAAACTTTTCGCGGTCTTTCAAAAAATTCCCTTAGACAATGAGCGCAGCCTTCAAAAATATTTGACAATATCTTACAATAATGAAAATCATTATCAGGTTTATGGTTCAAGTCACCAGGTGACACCACAAAATTGTGGAATTAGATCAAATGTGGCATCCAAAATGAGCCAAAACCTTAAGAACATAACAGAACAATTTAATGGTCTTACCTGATTTTTTGCGCTGAGGAACGTTGTCCGCCTGGCTTCGAATCCTAGGCATTCTCTTCAACAGCAACTTCCCAGGGAATGCAGAGCGCCTGAGAGCCTGTAGCAATCGTTTTGGAGTAACGGAACACTTGCTCGTATGGCTTCCGTGTGCCCGACCGCCCCATTTGTGCAGATAGATTGGGCAAATGAGGGCCGAAGCCGTGCAGTTTGGAGCATCAAGGATTTGAATCGACGATTGCATTATAAATTTTTATTTTTACAAACAATGCGAATTTTGGCATCCATATGTACCATTTTCTATAAGCGGCTCAAGATTAAGATGATTGTTGTGTTCATTTTTTTTATATATATTATATAATAGTCAACAAAGAAAAAGGTTCCACATAGGCCAAAATAATGTACTCTTGAGTTCAATTTTTAAAATATTCTTAGGCTACTATAGTTTATTCTTAAAATAGTGGTATTTATATCAATATGAGTACATCAAGGTTTATGTGGGAAAGTCTTGCTTTTTTAGATGCCATTCAAAATGATGGGGCTTTTTCTATGGTTGACAAAATCTCATGTGGTATTTCAGTTGTATCGCTTAGAGGGTCGATCAAGAAAAAGATTAGTCTTGAAGAAAATTTTAGGCAAAACTTGCCTAAGTCACCTAGTCTACAAGAATTCAAGTGAGGCAAGGATTTATTTCAACACATCAAAGCAAGGCATTTTGTTAAAGATTGATGATAAAAATATCAACAAACTAATCACCAAAATGGATAGTGCATTGGTGGACAATTTTTTGGGTGACAACCTAACGTTGACCTAGCCCATAGATGGACAAATTCTAAATGGAATGTGAAAGAAAAAAAATGGAGGTGAGTACCCTTCCCAAGGAACTCTTTCTCTTATAAGGGATTGTATGCAAACTCTAGTTGATGGCCCTTAGTTCTTTAGGAAATCTAGTCTTTCACTCTACAAATGAAAGTTAGGTTTCAATCTAGAAGTTGACCTTTGTTCAATGGCTCCAACTTGGATCTACCTCCCTAGTTTCCCTTTGGAGGAGTAGGATGAAGAAATCATTACAAGCATAACAAACTCATTTGGCCATTTTTTGACTCTTTATTTTTGTTATTCCTTGAAATACTTTATCGTTAACAAAAAACTACAATTGTTTTCTCCATCCACAACGAGATTCAAGAAAGAAAGAGAAAGAATAGATATGTAACATGAACATGAAAAATTCATGTGAATGAGAGAGAAGTTGACATGAAAAAATATTTTAAATAAGGAATATGAATGAGCGGGTAGTGGGAATCGGACCTGCATTGTTAGCTTGGAAGGCTAGGGTTTATAGTCGATGTTGATTAATGCCTCTAATTCAAAACTAGACATGAAAATTTCATTTCATTCAGCTCCTCCATGGGAGAGAGATAGAAAGGGAGGTTGTTGAAAAATGATTATTCACATAAAATAAATCTTCTTTGTGAATAAAAAAAAGAAAATTCAATTTTCCTCTGCTTGATAACATCTATGTTAGTTTATTTGTAGTTCTTTCTTTCCTCTTTACTTCAGGTGAACAACCTTAAATATAGAATACTTATTCACTTGATAGATGATCCCTATAGAAATAGAAGATTCAAAAATATGAATATTGGAATAACTATATAATCTTTCTAATTACTTTGTTCCCTATTTCTACAAATTGTGATCGTAAAGGAAATCAAATTTTACAGAGCTCAAACAAAATAACAGTGACTCAAGTAAACCAAAGTCACTGTTTTATAGCTATTTGACTCCAACTTTTGTTGTTCTAGCAGTCGAACATTTAGTTATGATGAAAAAGAATCTTTTGATATCCATGGATCTTTGATTGATTCGATTAGATATATTGGTATAATCCCTGAAAACATTCTATATTTTGGTTCGTTATCTTGGATAGAATGAAAAATATGGTCCTTTTCTCATTCTAGATCCAAATTACGAGAATGTGTAACAATTCCTTTCCTGAACCAGGGTATTCATAAGAGAGGTTTGGAATCTCTATAGAAATAATTATTTTTCAAAATATAGATGAGAGCCTTCAATCCTATGAATATAATGATAGAACAAATCATACTTTTACCACTAAACTATACCCACCACAATTTCATTGTATCATATAGATTGATCTTTTGTCCAATAGGGGAAAAAGTAATTATTGGATTCTAATAAGAATTTAATGCAAGTTCCTATCATCATATTTCCCTACTACCAAAAATTCAATTCCATAGGAGATGGTTCCTTTCAAATCCCCCCTTAACTTAAGAGTTTTTACTTTTGTAAGAACACTCCTTAATCAATATTAAAAGTAATACCCTATTACTTAATTATGATTATAGTAATCATTTATATAGTTTTTATGATTATTAGCACATTCCTTAGAATGGTTCAAGTGATTTAGTCATAGTTTTTCTTTGTGAAAGATATAGAAAATGAAAATTATGATCATTTTCATAATTTTCATCCACTCTTCGTCGTTGAAACCTCTTTTTTACCCATCCAATATGATCTATCAATTTTCCATCTATAGCACTTCATCTAGATTATAGCATGAAACAACAGGAATTATTAAAATAAAAAAATAGAGGCGCTTATCTATTATCTATATAATAAAAAAAGTGATTGGAGAGGAAATAAAGAAATGATATCAGAGGGTCAAATTTTGATAGCCCTTTTTACTGCTTTTAAGACAATTATTTTAGCTTTTAGATTAGGTAGAGCACTATATTCTTCATGAGTTGGTCAATTATTCTTATATAGCAAAGATGATGGCCTAGCCAGATACTGGTCAGGCTAGAGAAAGCGAAAAATCATTTCGAACGAAATAAAGAAATATAATTGGATCCTCACAAATGTTGGTCTTTATTTAGTCAAATGTTATAATCATTTTAGATCTCCCATCTATGAGAGACGGTTGAGACTAAAGTGATGGATTTCTAATCCGTTGTACAAACTATTTGTACTAAGGGTTTGAATCCCTCTCACTTCATTCAATCACTTGAGATGACTCCTCAAAACCTATAGAAATAGGCCCTTTTACAAAACCTACTTTTTAATCTTTTTTTCATCACTATTCTTTACGCCTAGGATTTCATCCTAGATCGTTCAATAGGAATCCAAAGATAAAGAGAGAAACAAAAAATATAACTAATGTGTAAACAAATATCTTAAGAGTGAGCAGTATGTAATCTCTGGGATTCTTATTAGAATTACAACGGAATATCATCAATTTTTGTATCATATATTGGTACTTCAATCCCAAGCAATGAAGAAAAAATAGATTCAAAATGGAATTTATTTTGTTTCTATTTCTTCTTTTATCGGGATTGAACAGGATAAATAGGAACTCGAGTACTAATTAAACTATCCTAAACAAGTTTAGGATTATCACAATCAACAAATTTATTTATCATTTTTTCAAACAAAAAATAGAAACAAGTCTATAAATTGTCTGAAATAGAAGAAAATTTGGAATGCATATACAAATTCTCATTCTTACTCGTTCTTTAAATAAATATCAAAGATATTTTCTCTCTAAATAGAAATAATATATTCTAATCAATACCTAATAGCCCAAACTCCAACTATGATGGAGTTTATATTGACTAACTCAAGGTATTTTTATCTATTAAGAATAACTGATGTACCACAAAATAAGCATCAAAGCAAGTAAAAATAGTGTTACATCAAATTTTGATTAATGAAAGTGATCCAATATAAATAGATAGAATGTAACTATTGAAAAAATCCATTTTTTTGTATCAAGTGAATACAAAAATGAATCAATTTTTTTTGTCAAATTATCATTATTGAAAACTTATGGCAGCTTGCCAAGCAAAGGCTAATAAAAAATTAATAGAGGGATAATTGGCACTACATTAACATTTGGATCAAAATAGCATAAGCTTTTGGAAATTTAGAAAAAAAGGAATTATTCAAATGAAAAGCAGCATCGTTTAGACAAATAGGGAGGTTAAGAATAGCTGGCATTTTAATTCTCTGATGAATAAAAATGATGTAAAGCCCCAAAAGTTTCTGGCCAATCAAACGAATTTCTTTGCCAAGATTAGACTTTTAGTCTTTGAGTTGGAAGGGATCATTTCTTTATATAATATTTTAACGATAGAGAATGACCAATGAATGTATATTCTTGTTTCTTTTTAGGTTCCTCTATAAATATATCTATTTTATTCACTCAAGAATTTATGCCCCTCAAAGTGTCATATGGAGAAAGAATCATGGCGTCTGAAGAATCATGGTGTTTTAACGGTAAAAAAAATCAAAACAACTATGGTAGATTTGCAGGTGATTCTCACAAACGCCCTCATCAATCATGAGCAGACTATAGGCGATAGGATGATGTTAATAGGGAAAAATTTAAAGAAACTAGTCACCCGGTTGATAATCGAGCACATTATTCTAATCACAGACGACAAAATGTTAGATACCAAGGAGGCTATGAAAATCAAAATAGACATTGGGGACCGCAAGCGAATAGACCAGTGTTTAATCATAGGCCCCAGCCACCTACTCGTTATAATAGCAAACCAATATGGGTCCCAAAAAGACCTTATCCTCATCTTCTGCATCATAAACAAGAACCTTTTGACTTATGGGAAGACGATCGAGGCATTCAGAAGGAAAACCCTATTCCATCTAGATCGAATCTAAGGTCTTCTTCAAAGGATCAAAGGAATGATGGTCCAAATCCTACTTAGAAAGGTCATGTTCAAGCAGGTGCTCCCTTCAATCCAACCACAAGAAATTGGTTTTCAATCTTACAAGATTGGGGCAAAGATAAATATTTTGAGAAAGAAGCCACTACCAACCCAAACGGCCCTCAAAAGGATCGATATCTGGATCAAGGCAAAACTTTGGAAATTTTTCACAAGTTAGATGGTGTGAAATCAGCCTATGCTGATTTTTCATCTCTACATACATGCCCGGAAAATGCCTCTACAGCTCTAGTAAAGTGGGAAATCTTTCACACTTCCAGAAAGCACAGTATGCACAAGTACAAGATCAAGAGGCAAAGAGCAATTAGGAACAAAGAGGGTCACCTCTTGGAGAAGCAACATGGAGGGTCAAAGAAGAAAAAAATGCAAAAGAAGAAACAAATTGCATCTAAGAAGAAGATATCTCAACCAAAGAATGAGGGAAAGTTGTAGTGGAGGCAAGTTTTAGAAAATAAGCAAACATGCACGACTGATGATATAGAAAAATAGGGGAAGGAAGTCCAATCTTTAGAGGATAAGGAGATTCAAGCATCTATAAACCCCAAAGTTACAATCACTCTATTTGAAGAGCAGTTAGAACCTCAGATATTTGACTTTCGACAACGAGCAATGATCTGTAAGTTTTGGTGCTTAAACCTTGAAATTTATTTGCTTAAAGAATTATTTTTTGAAGAATGGAAAGGGACCATTAAAGTATTCTATCTAGATAAAGAGAGGTATTTTTTTGGTTCTTTTTGAGTCTAAAGGGCAAAGAGATGCAATTTTTAAGATCAAATCATGGGTCTTTCAAGGGTCGGGTATGTTTATGCAACCCTAGTATCTTAATTTTAAGGCTCAAGATTTTATTGTTAAGTTTACACCTTTCTGGATCCAGTTGCCCTCCCTTCCCCTAGAATATAGAGAGCTTCACTTAATTGAAATCTTTGCAAATCAAGTTGGAATCTTCCTCAAGTATGACAAAGTTTCCTTCAAAGATCCATCTAAATCGGTCAGATTTTGTGCTCTTCTGGATGTCTCTAAAAAATTCCGAAAGCAAATTATTGTAAAATCTAAATATAGGATGTGGAGTCAAGATATCCTTCTTGAAAACCCAAAATCAGTGTGCTAAAATGTCATCTAGCAAGTCATTCAAGTGACTCTTGCTTAAAGGAAGAAATTTTATTAGATACCCCCAGAATAAAGACAAACAGTCTATTCAGTCCAAGCAGGATAAATGTATTCAAAAGAAGCTTTCTTCAGAAGTGGGGGTAAGGAAGGGGAGTCTTGCTATAAAATCACATAGGCCAGCTCCTAATGTTATTGTTCATATAGTAATCAAGAAGGATAGCCTCATGCAAACAACAAAACTGAGCTTAGGGGGTAATGTTAATATTTCAATGATTCTATCAGAGTTTCTACAAAGCCTCCAATCAATTTTTTGGTATACTCTGGCATTATCTTGTAACTCTTATCAACAAATGGACTGTATAGCTAAAACTCTCATGTTTGATAAAGCTTTGATGCCTCCCAAAAAAAGGAATAGTTTGAAAAATTCTACCTCCAATATCATGATTCAAACAATAATGGAGACAAGAGTTTGGATATAGATGATGAAGAATATCAAATTTACAGTCTTTTGATAATTTGCTCTCTAAAGGTCACCTAGAGGAACTAGCAAATAAAATCATAATTTCGGAAGGGACCAAAATGATAGAATGGATGGCAGAGGAAGTTCTTAAAGAATCTCAGGATACTGTCAATTTTGTTTCTAACCCCTAGTCATTTCATCCTATTAATGATCTGGATAGTGTTTTTGATCTTGAAGAAGAGGATGAAGTAGATCTGATGTCTTCTTCGAACATTCCTATCAAACAGTGCTCTCAGAAGTCCTAGTTTATTTTAACTAAAGAACCCCAATCTCTGTAGCAAGTGAAGACTGATAAGTTAATGGTGAGCCCAGACAAGAAAGAGGGAAATTTTGATTATACTCAAACTTTGGGAATATCTCAACACCTAAATGCCCAATCGATCTTTAATAAAACTCTAGGCAAAAGAGGAAGAAAGTCACATATTACGAAGTTGAAAGAAGAGATAGCAGTGGGAGTTTAGTCTACATTGGATAGTTCAGTGGCATTTACTGTGAACAATGTTGCTCTCCTCAATTTCAATGAAGATCTTGTCATGGAATGTCAGGGGCATAAATGCCCCTATCAAGAGAGCTTTGATCAAGCATCAATTAGATGCTTGTGCAGCAGATATAATACTGTTGCAAGAGACTAAAATGTCAGATCAAACTTATCAAATGACAATGCAAAAATGGAGAATGTGGAAGTCCTTTCATACCCCTGCTCAAGGAGCTTCAGGCGGAATGATAGTATTATGGGATGCCAAACTATTTCAAATTGACATGACAAACAATGATAAACATTGGAAACTTCTTAAAGTTTCTCAATTTGATTTCCAATTTTGGTTGCTGAATATTTATGCTCCTACAACCACAGTAGACAAAAATCAGCTTTGGGAATCTTTGACAAGAATTATGGATGGGTTCATAATGGATAAAATAATTGTTGCAAGAGATTTTAATGTTATAGCTAGCATGCAGGAGAAAAAAGGAGGAATTATTCCACCTCAGAAAGTGATTGATGATTTTTTGGCTTTTATTTTAGACAACACCTTGAATGATATTGTACCTATAAAAGGCCAATTCACATGGACAAATAGAAGGATAGGTTTCTTGTAGATTGCTAAGAGATTAGATAGATTTCTTACCTCTGCAAAAAGGTTTGGCACTGGCAAGAATTTGGTATCGGAGATCATGCCTATATCTCATTCTGACTATTTTGTAATTACCTTGTCCATTGAAACATCAAACAGGGGACACTCTGGGGCTTCCTTTAAATTTTAAAAAATGTGGTTTCGTCATCCTATTTTCTTGCCTCTACTAAACCATTGGTGGAATTTTACTCCTCATATTGTGGGGTCGCGGATGTTCCAGTTAGCCCATAAGCTACATCATGTGAAAAAGAAGATCAAGACATGGAATGTGAATGTATTCAAAAATATATTTGTGCGGAAGGAAAGAGTCTTTAAGGAGTTATCAGACATAAATGTTATAGTAATCAGTCAAGGATTAGATGCAATCTTATATGAAAAGCAAAAACGTTTACAAGATGAGTGGGCGAAATTAGTAGCTAGAGAGGAAATATATTGGAAGCAGAAATATCGAGAGTTGTGGTTGAAGGAGGGAGATAGAAATACAAAGTTCTTCCATGCATCAACGCAGATAAAAAAGGAAAAAGAATCTATTTTCAAAATTCAAAATGTAGTCTCAGGTTAGGAATTGATAAAGGAATAGGAAATCCAACAAGAAGCTATCAGATTTTTTTCATCCCTCTTGACAACCCTAGACAACATTAATCCTTCATCGTCTAATGAGGCAAATTTCTTATTGAATTCAATTCCACCATTGATTTCTAGGGAAGACAATGAAAGTCTTATGAAGCCTTTCACTTTGGATGAAGTAAGAGGAGTTGTATTTTCTATGCAACCTGACAAAGCGCCATGCCCAAATGGATTTATGGCATTATTCTTCCAAAAATGCTAGGATTTTATTGGTATTGATATTCTCCTTGCCTTAGAAGAGTCTCAAAGGATGGGAACAATTCTAAAATAGTTTAATACAACACACATTGCTTTAGTTCCTAAGGTAAAGGATCTAAAGTCCTTTGTAGAATTTAGGCCCATTTCCTTATGCAACACAGTGTATAAATATTTACTAAAGCCATTTATCTGAGAATTTAGGCACTCATCTCTAAACCGGTATCACCAGAGCAAGGTAGTTTTGTCCCTGGAAGGGAAACAACAAAAGGTGCTATAGTTTCCCATGAAGTTCTACACTCAGTTAAAATCTTTGGTATCCCTTCTTTCATTATTAAATTTGATATGATGAAGGTGTACGATAGAGTGTGTTGGGACTTTCTTATTCAGGTTCTAAAAAAGTTTGGTTTTAGTAATAAATGGTGTAAATGGATCCTCTCTTGTCTTTCGGGAGCTAAATTCTCTGTGATCATCAATGGAACCCCAGTTGGTTTATTTGGTTCCTCTCAAGGAGTAAGGCAAGGAGACCCATTATCGCCAGTATTATTCATTCTTACGGCAGAAGCATTAAGCAGATCTATTCAGAAGGCTCACTTGCAAGGAATTTGGAAGGGAATTTCTATACCAAATACAAATATTACAGCCACCCACTCGCTATTTGCAAATGATACATTATTGATGGGAAAAGCTTCTTTGCAAGAAGTAAAGCAGGTTAAATCGTTGCTAGAAAAGTACTCCTTGGTGTCTGGGTAGAAGATTAATGCAGCAAAATCAAAGGTGTATGTTTTTAATACTAAGGCAACCATAGCAAGACAACTTATTTCAATTTTAGGTTTTCAAAAAGTTGAGCTTCCTTGTTCATATTTGGGTATACCATTCTTTATGGGTTCCAATAAGGCTTTATTTTGGAATAAGGTTTTAGAAAGAATTAGAGCAAGGATACTTGCTTGGAAAGCAAGATGGCTTACACTATCGGGTAGAATCTTATTGATTAAATTTATGTTAGCATCTATTCCAAACTATTTTCTAGTTATTTTGCAAGCTCCCAAGGGTGTTCTCCATCAAATTGAAAAGCTCATTAAAGAATTTATGTGTAAAGGAAACTTAGATGGTAAAAGGAAGCTTCCACTAATCTCATTGGAAAACATGTGTTATGAGAAATCATCTGGTGGAGTGGGTTTCCATCATTTGTCTGCAAGGAATTTGGCTCTAGGGGCTAAACTGGCTTGGAAATTGTATGTTAGGCCAGACTTGAAGTGGTGTAAGGTAATTCAAAGCAAATATTTAGATAATGATATCTCTTCCAAGATATTCACTGTTTCCAATCCCTCAAGAGGTTCAGTTATGTGGAATTTCATAGTAGCCTATAGAGACATTATTAATCCTTTCCTATTATGGGAGGTTAATACTGGAGATCAAATTCACTTTTGGAGAGATTCTCGGAATGGCCTACCTCCACTTAATCAGAATCAGGATATGCAAGTAGTTGAAAATGTGCTTTCACAACTCTGGGGAGTGTTCCTAAAGGATTATGTTTCTTCTTGTCATCCAATAACAGGCCTGGTTCGGTGGAAGGATTTGGTAAATACCCCTCTACTTGATAGACAAAAGGCTCTTCTTACAGATATCTTGAAAAATAGAAAGGTCTATCTTTCACATGTCCCAAATAAGTTGTTGTGGGCTCCTTCCAAAAGTGGTTTGTACACAGTCAAACAAGGTTATAAATTTATCATTGCTCAAGCTTCTCAGTCTCTGTCTCATAGAGCTTTTACATTTTGTTGGAATGTAGCTCAGTTTCCTAAGGCTGGTAGTTTTGCTTGGTTAGCCTTGAAAAAGAGGATACTCACAAGTGATCAATTGGAGAAGTTTGGTATCACGAGTATTTTTCAGATGTGTTTTATGTAAAGAGGAAAATGAAACGGTAGATCACTTTTTTGTTTCTTGTCTAGTGGCATATGAGGTATGGAATTTCATTATGGGAAAATTGAATATTCTTTTTCCATTGCCTAATTCTCTTTGGGATTTATTCACTAGCTGGCCAATTCTTCATAAGTTTGCCCTATTTGTTTGCATATGGCTAGTTACTCCTACACTGGTAATATGGTCAATTTGATTGGAGAGAAACAAACGTATTTTTAAAAATCAAACATTATCTGTTGACAGGGTTAAAGTGAAGTAAGAGAAGGCAATCTCTGAAGTATGTAATTATTATGTTGCCACTTCAAAGTCAGCCGCATCTATATACTCAAATTGGGATAATTTTATTCTGAATCATTGGAAGCATATTATTTTTCCATTTCAAGGGGATCTA
The DNA here is from genome assembly GCA_007115665.2 of Sequoiadendron giganteum. Classification (NCBI taxonomy): domain Eukaryota; kingdom Viridiplantae; phylum Streptophyta; class Pinopsida; order Cupressales; family Cupressaceae; genus Sequoiadendron; species Sequoiadendron giganteum. The sequence goes on along the minus strand of CM021109.1, from coordinate 489,283,391 downwards.
ATGCAACCAAACTCACTTAAAGTGGATAGAAATAAGGTGAAATGGTTATTGCCAAGTCTATATTTTCTCAAACTTAACTTTGATGGGGCATCACATGGAAACCCTAGTGTTGCAGGTGTTGGTTGTTGTATTAGATATTCCAAGGGTTCTTTGATTGCAGCTAGAGCAGTTCATGCACAAATAATATGGCAGAGGTTCAAGCTTTATTAGCAGGAATATCTTTGGCAAGGGATCTGAATATTAAAAGAGTTCATGTGGAAGGAGATTCTCTTTTGATAATCAATGCATGTAAATCGAAGCGAATATGCAATTGGAAACTAAGATATGTTCTTCAAAAAATTTGGGCTTTGTTAGAAGCTTTTGATGATTATTGTCTCTCCCATACATATAGAGAGGGAAACATATTAGCAGATGGGCTTGCCAATTTGGCTTGTGATCAACAAGCTTCGATTAATATAAAAACCACTAAATATTTATTAGCATTTCCCCATCTTCAAGAGTTACTTAGAAAGGAGCAATTTGTTAAGCGTCCTAAGGCTGCAAGTGGATAAAACATATCATGAGTTAGAAATGGGCATTGGCAACGGGATTCAGGTGTTGTTGGCAAGAAGACACGTGGATTGCAATTCCTACTTCAGTCTTTCGTAACATTCATCTAACTTGACAGTTTTAATTAAAAGGATCTTAGGCAACATGTAAAGTAATGATGGTGTATCTTTTCAAGTATCCTGTAATGTGGGCCTAATAGAGTAATAATGCCACCTCAAGCAGATGAATGAATATCAAGCATGTGCCTAAACAGAGCAATAATTGAAATGATTTGTTATCTGCCCAGGTTGGAGTATGTCTCGAACTGAAAAGATGTCTTTCGTCCACCTGTTGACGCTGACATCCATGTGAAGATCCCAAGCTGATCATCTCATGCTAATATTTTATTTTGCCTAATGTTTTATCTGTGTTGTAGGTACAAATTATTTCAAGGATTAAATGCTTTGTTCTACACCAAAATTTTAACCATCTACTCACATGATCCAACATTCATGGAGAGATCATGTTGAGGCTTTGCCTTATGCTATTTTTCTCATGATAAAACATGAGGTCACTTTAGTATGCAGGCTTTAAAAAGAGCTTATATAAAGAATTTCCCTCATCCAATTTTACACACTCAAGAAAATTGCTATGCTTTTCCAGTGCAATCGAGAAAGTTAGGGTATTTTCCAGTTGAGAGAGATGGCATTCCACCTGTGGAATCCCAGAGTATGCTTCCTATAAAACCGTGGGAGTGACCCTTCGAAAGCTATCTGTCTCAAGAATCCATGAAGGTTATGTTTAAAATTGATGGTGGCAGAGTTGAGGATTCTATTCGCACGGTGTTGGGGGTGGATGTTACTTGCCTGAGGGCTCATCATTTGCTCTTTCCTTCCCAGGTGATTTTAATCTTCCTATCTAATGCAATGGATTTGGTTCAATCTCTGAAAAAACTTGAGGAATTGGTAAGAAAATATGTGAATTTCTAGTATATCTTGGACAATTATGTTCTGAATGCAGTGCAAGGTTATATTATTTTTAGTGGAGATGGATACATTGGTGGTCTATTTCCTAGGGCTTTTGTGTAGCAACAATAAGGGTTTGAGAAATTTTATGAAGCTATCAAACTAGACTTGTAGTTTCAGAATGATAATATTCTTCTACGAGCTTTGTGGAAGCACTGTCGTTGCATATGCTTTGTTATGGAGGCGTACATTAGGGAAAAATTATACGCTTTAAACTTTTTAAGGATACATATTCCTCCCATGCCAACCTCTGGTATACACCTGGATTTGTAGCTAAGGGTTCCTTCGTCGATTCAGGATCATCAACAAGTCCACCACACGCGCCATGTTCATGCTCCAAACAATGTTCCTCTTCGGTCACCAAGCAATGGGTCAATTCGATTCTCCTCTATCAATGGGCGAGTGCCTCATCCTATGCAACTTTCAACCTTCTTTGTGGGTCATCGAAGCTTGTTTGAAAGAGGTTTTCAACTGGCTGAGAGGCTGGAAGTTGAAGATGAAAATTCAGCTCATGGAGATTTTATGGAAGAATAGTGTTTTCTCTGTAATTTTTGGTTTCGCTCCTTGAAATCTTATGTGTTAGTTGGCTAGATGTTATAAGGGTGTTTTTTACTTAGTGGTTCCTGCATATTTGAAGCTGAATTTTGATATATTATCAACTTCTTGGGGTGGTATAAGGATATTGTAAAGGTGTTTTAAGTAGTTCTTTTTAATTTACATACTTGAAGTTACATTTTGATATATTATCAGCTTCTTCTCATATACTTTCACAGATGTAAAAATCATAATTTATAATATATATATATATAGGCTCTCATGCCTTTTGCCTAAAAAAAAAAGAATCTATGCCCCTTTGGTTTTTCTATGCATAATTGCATAGCACCAGATAAGAATGAATCTCTAATGAATTACATTGAAATATTGCTTCAATTTCTATTAATTAATTAAAATAAAACAACACCAATGGGGTGTGGCCAAGTGATGGCAACAGGTTTCATTCTTGTTATTGTGAAGGTTTGAATCCTTATGTCAAAGGTGGAATAGTATTATTCCAAAAAATTGGAAAAAAAATAAGAAGAAAAAAAATCTTTTTGATTTTTCATCCTTTCATAGACTATACTTATAAAACAAAAATATGATTTCAATAAGATCTAAATAGAGAAAGGGATATTTTTGTGGCGTAGGATGGGAATACAAATAAGAACATCACATAAAAATTTGTAGAAAGAATATAATGTTAATGCAAATAAAATAATTGATTGGATGCAAATATTATTTTATGATTTTGTTCTACAAGAAGGGGATATGGCGCAATCGGTAGGCACCGCAAACTTAAATTTTTTGAGCCTTGGTATGGAAATTTACCAAGTGATAGCATCCAAATCTGGGGAACCCAGGGATATTTTGAATGGGAAACCTTGAGCCAAATAGTTTATATCACTATAGTGTAGAAAAATGTATCCCTTTACATTTTCACACCTAATTTGGAATTAATAATAAAATGAACCTAAATTAGGCCTTAATTTAATGTTGTAGTATGTATTTTACATATTCACATTAAGTTTAGGGCCCTATTAATATTAAAATGGACTTAGTTGTGCCTTATTTTTGGTGTTGTAAAGTGTACCCCTTTACACTTTCACACTTATTTAGGGATCCTTTAATTAATTGAGCTTAATTTTCCTTAATTGGCCCCTTTAATTCAAATCCAAGCCTAACTAATTGCATATTTTAAAGAGAAACCCGACATTCATTAATGCCTTAACATAACACTTCTCATTGAGCAATGTGTGTCCTGGGTGAGTGACCTAGGACCTAAATTAAAATTATGTTTTGGCAATATTTAAACATATTCAAATCCATATTCAAATGTCAACTTGTGATATTTGAATTTTGAGAAATTAATGTTACCTATCTATAAATACAAGGACATTTCACTAAGTTTCACCTAGAAAATTCAAGTTATCTTAAGAGCACTTTCACAAGAGCATTTCAAGAGAAATTAAAGGCATTCAAGAGTAGATTTATTGAAGAATTATTGCAGCAATCATGATCCAATTGTCATATCAAAGTCTTCTTGCATCGTGCATGTTTTTGGAGCTAATATGATATAGGTTTCAAGATCCATTCAAGAATTCAAATCAAGATTCACATCCATTGAAGTCATTTCATGCAAGTTGCGGATTTACATTCCAAGGTTCATTCAAGGTTTGGTGAGTTGTGACATTGAGTTGTTCATTTATCATTCCTTTCATGCTATTTCATTTCATTTAAAAATTTGATTACTAAAATGGGGTTTGACCAAGGCAAACCCCCATTCATCAAAAACAAAACATTTTTACCTCTTGATTTGTGTTTGTACATTTAGGTGGAAGAAATATTGAAGATCTCTTGAAGAGAAAAATTGGAGAACTTGTTAAGGTTGTAAAAGTTGTCATCACATGAAAACTCACTTGCAGAAATTATTTCCAGCTTTTCAAACTTGAAACCTGGGCAAATTAAAGGATTCAGATTTGTACCAGAGGCTCTCAAAAGTTGTAGACAAACCCTAACTCAAGACCCATTCGCCCCTAGGCAAATGAGTCCTAGATCAACTTCAATAGAGCATTTTTGGAGATTGGTACACATCATCTTACCTCTCTCTAATCTATAATTCAATTTTTGGTTCCATTAGTATTGAGTTTAATCTTCAAGATCCAAGTTGTAGATTGCATTTTGGAGTTAGTTTACTATTTTTCATCTTTCTCCCCAAAGTGTTGTTTAATCAGGACCCCCGTCCTTGCAAAAAAAGAAATTTGTAGATTCACATATTAAGTTGACTCACCTAAGGGTTATAAGTCAATTCTTTGTGTGGATCTCATTTCCTAATAAAATAGAAGGAAAATAGGTCCCTAAATGGTTTATCAATCCCATTTTGACCCCAACCTATTTTTCTTTATTTCAATCACCAATAAATAAAATAAATAATTGGAGCTTGAATTGTTCTAGGTTTTATTTTAAAAAGAATATGCCTAACGTCAAATTGAAATTGAAGGATTCATTAAGCTTTCCAGTTAAGAGAATCTCTAGAAAGAGAGTTGTGTTTACTTCCATTTTTGGAAGTAATAATTGGACAAGGATATGTTGAACAGTCTGGATAACTGAGAGGGGGGTGAATCAGTTATTATAAAATAATTTCCTTGACTTTAATTAATTTAGATCAAACTTAAATCAATTAGATAATGATCTAACAAATATGAGCATGAAAGCACATAACAACACCATGCACAAAGAACACCAAAATTTACGTGGAAACCCAAGAAGGGAAAAACCACAGAGAATGCTAATTCTCAATTATAAAACATTGATTAAGGTGATTTTTACAAAGGTTCACTGCCAAATTGCTCACTGTAGGTAAGGCTCATTGTCAGTGGGCTCACTGCCTAACTATTACAGCCAAAGATAAAAAGGCTCACTACCAAAATAGAAAGGCTCACTGCCAACATAAAATGACTCATTTCTAGAAGAATGATGAAAGGGAATCCACCACTGAAATAACTATCACCAACAATGGCACTAGATAGAATCTCACTATCTACTGCCTCTAATTATAAAATTTTGTACAATATCTAGATTTTAGATTCACATTCACCACACTTGCTTTCATCGAACATAATAAAATTTTACTTATACCAATCCATGCCTTCATAATCTCCTAAGTAGGCTAAACACAATTCCATTCCATGGTTCCAAAAACTCTTAAGTCGGCCAAACACAATTTAAATTAGGTCACCACAAAACATTCTCACAGTGGAAAGGAATGAAATGTGGACCACAAATTACCTCCTCACTCAAATCAATATGCTACATATTAACCATGATATCTAAAATCAAAGAATAGGATATACATGCTACAATGCAAACAATGTTTTGGGGCATGCTAACCACTTTCCAGATTGATCTGGACCCAAAAGAGTGTACCTCATTATGTTGCAAAATGAATGGGACCAGGACAAGGACAACCAAAGATAGAGCATCACAACACAACATTTGGAGCATGACAATTTGGATCACCAAAGCATCAAAACCGAACCTTAGTCAATCAACCAAGATATGTTGACATCAGTGACAACCATTCATGACAACAAACAATATCATATTCCAACAATATCCCCCTTTGTCATTGATGACAACATTCATCAATGACAAACCAAAAAACCAAACAACAACATCAACATCATCAGGGAACCTCTTTTCTTCTCCCCCTTTGACATCAAAGACAAAGGGAAAAAACTCCCCCTGAAAAACTTACTCCACTCCCCTTATGAGGAAGCCACCAAGCATTGATCCATATAAGTGTGAGAATATAATAGCCTGGACCAATGCACACCCTGGTGCACATTATTGTAGACTCGGAGGGGGTAGAACCCCTAACTTCTGCTAGAGATACTCAAAGGTATCTTTGCACAACTGTTTTGCAAAAATGTTTGCAATCTGCTCTTTTGTAGGTACATATTCAAGTCTTACCTCATTCTCCAATACCTTCTCTCTCAATAAGTTATATATGATGGATATATGTTTCGTTCTAGAGTGTTGTACTAGATTCTTGGAAATGTTTATTGTACTGGTATTATCACACATAATTGAAATCGGTTCATCAAATGATATGCCAATGTCCTTCAGTGTTTGTTTCATCCATAGTACCTGAGTGCAACATGAGGATGTTGCAATGCATTCAACTTCAACAGTAGATAAAGATACAAAATCTTGTTTCTTGCTTGACCAAGCAACCAACTAAGAGCCAAGGAAATAAGCTCCAATACTTTTGCTTCGCCTGTTATCATCACACTTGGCCCAATTAGAATCAATATAGGCTATCAAAGTGAAATATGAATCCTTTGGATACCATAACCCGATATCTATTGTACCCTTCAAATATCTAAAGATCCTTTTTACTACAACATGTGATTCCTTCAGTTCTTGCTGAAATCTAGCTGCTAGACAAATAACATACATAATGAATGGTATAGTAGCAGTCAAATATAGCAATCCTTCAATCATTGACCTATACATAGTTGCATCAGCTTTAGGTGAATCATCTTCTTTTGTCAACTTACATCCGGTAACAATAGGTGTACAAACCAGTTTGGAGTTCTCCAATCCAAACTTCTTTAATAATTCTTTGGTATAATTGGACTAAGAAATGAAAATTCCTTTGCTATTATGATTTATTTGTAATCCAAGGAAGAAATTTAACTCACCTATCATAAACATTTTGAATTCCTTCTGCAAATTTTCTACACAAATCATCATTTCCTCCAAAAATTATGTCATCAACATAAACCACAACAATCAATATTTGGTCTGAGTGAATTTTGTACATAGTATAAATTACTGTTAGCATATCCCTTTTGAAATCCTTGTCCAATCAAGTACTTGTCTAGTCTACCATACCAAGCTCTAAGAGTCTGCTTCAATCCATATAAATCTTTCTTCAACCTGCAAATAACATTTGGATCATTTATGGACTTAAATCCCTCTGGTTGCTCAATGTAGACTTCTTCCTTCAGTTCTCCATTCAAAAATGCATATTTGAAATCTATCGGGGATGTGGATTCGGACTATCGTCAAGATAGGCATCTAAGACAGTAGTGCCTTAGTGATTTCAATTCAAAATCACAACAAAGACACAACCAACTATGCTATAAAGCGGAAACAAGCATAGTTGATCCCCCATTGATCCTCTGAGAGAAGTGAATGCAACAAGAAACAAATTCAACATAAACAGATACCATAAAAGACTAAAAGAAGACACAAAGATGTATGTGGGGAAAACCCTTTCAGGTAAAAACCCCACACTCCAAAAGTTCGAGCCATTGTATTATTCAGCAACAAAAAACCAGTTACAATACAATATCAGGCTCAAAGCCAATACAGGAGTTACATCTTGTTCTACTGGAGAAATAACAGGTAACCGCAAGATTCCTTTTAGCTCCTCAGATGACTGTCACAGCCAGCCTCATGGCCAACCCAGTCATTCAGCCTCCAATGATTCCCATGCCCAGATCTGAGAGATAGAGTGTTCACAGTTACAATGCCTAAGCAAACTGCTCGAACACACTCTCCACCTCTCTACAAATCTCTTCACACCTTCGGCTCTCCAACCTGCAAGTCCAAAATCTGTAATCTTGCATCATGCATCATACATTATGCTTGCAGCCCCATGCTCATGCATTCACATGCCCGTGCATCCTGCTCGCAACCTCATGGTCGCGCATTCAGCTCGCACATCTCGCACGCTGCTCTGCAATTCACGACTCTAACTTAACTTGTCTAACTTCTGAAAAATAACATATCTCTCATACATATGTAACCAACTCAGAAGAGCAATGAAGTCCATCCTCAAATCATGCAACTGGTCGGATCTGACAGATTTCCTGCAACGAGCCGACTTTGCATTCAAAGCCATTACTCAAAATGGTTGAGCTCACCACCCTTCATTGCCAAATACAACTGCCATAATAACTATCTTGGTATCCATCCAATCATTATTCAACCAGGTGCCATGCGTCCAAGACCCATCAGCAATCGCAGCTAACAAAGCAACCGAAATGATCAAACAGACATCGGGCGCGGCCAAGACTTCAAGTCATAAATAACATTGCCGGAGCCAGAGTTGGAACAAGAGTCGAAACAGGACTCCACCGAAAATACACACTACCAGAGTCGGAGTCGGAGACGGAATTGGAGTCGAAACATGACTCCACCGAAATTACAGGTTCAGGAACCAATTCAGTTCCTCGTCCACCCACGGCAAAGGGGAACTCATCAGAAACAGTTCTGACCAGGTAAAGTCAACCCGGGGTCAAACCAAGATAGGAACACAAAAGATCGGAGTCGGAGTCGGGGATGGAACAGGAACAAAAATAGGACTTTACCAAAAGTCCAAGATCAGGAACCAATCCGGTTCTAGTTCCGCCTCCGCCAACTGCAAGAAACAACAATCCAAAACTAGGACAAGGCAGAGGAAAACACCCCGAGGAGAATCCAAACATCCAGAAGAATCAGATCACAAAAGCAGGAGTCAGAACAGAAACCGAAATAGGAACATGGCAAATGGACATTGCCAAATTCCAAAATTGGTTCCGCCTCTGCCAGACCTGCGAAGCGAAACAAACTGTCGAAGCTGGAGCTAGATCTAGAGCCAAACCCGAAACATGACAAAAGGAAAAATGCCAAGTTCCAATCCGGTTCCACCTTCAACAGAACAAAACTCGAAGATCCTAGAAAGCGGGGAGTGGAGCTAGAGACGGAATGGGAACAAACTCGGAACAAGGCAAACGAAACAATGCCAAGTTCCATCTCGGTTCCGCCTCCGCCAGAACAAAAGACTTTGCCAAGGCAAACAAGAGAATTCACCTGAGTCTTCAAAGGGGGTCAAACAGAAAGTTGAGGCAGAATTCCCAACAAAATCCATTTGATAGACTTTGAAATCCTTAAAAACTGCAAAAGCTAGGAATATCCAGATCGCTTCCATCTGGGAAACAAGGGCATATGTCTCTTCAAAATCAATACTTTTTGATCTGAGTATAACCTCTGCAAACCAATCTTTCCTTATTTCTCATTACCTTTTTGTTTTCGTCCAGCTTATTCCAGAATACCCACTTTGTTCCAATTACATTTTTGTCTGTCGGTCTAGGCACAAGTTCCCAAGTTTGATTTTTCTCTATTTGATCAAGCTCTTCTTTCATTGCCTTCACCCAATTCTGATCACTGCATGATTTTATCACAATCTTTGGCTCAACTTCCAAGAGTAAACATAATAATACTTGTTCTTGAGCTGCTTTGCTTTGTGTGATGATTCCTTTATTCTTATCTCCAATAATCTAATTTTCTGGATGGTTTCTCTGTACATCTACCTTGGAGTTTTGGTTATAGTTGTCAAAGCCTCCTTTGTCTCTTCTTCTTCTTCTTTCTTATCCTTTTCTCCTTTTTCATATGAGTTATCTGATTCATATTCAATATGCCTGTCAGGATTTATTTGAACATCTTCATCCACTTTCACATTCACACTTTCAAATATCATGTTCAGTCTCTTGTTGTAACACCAACATGCCTTGCTTCTTGTAGAGTAACCCAAAAATATTCCTTCATCATCTCTATTGTTGAACTTTCCAAGATTGTCCTCATCTCTCTGAATGTAGCATTTCTTCAAAAAAATTTAAATTAATTTACTATGGGAGCTCTTCCATGCCATAGCTCATATGATGTCTTTCTATATTTCCTCTGGAACATTACTTTGTTAAGAGTGTATACGATTGTGTTTATCACTTCTCTCTAGTAGACCTGTGGTAAACCTACTTCACTAATCATTGTTCTAGTTGCTTCTTGAACTATCTGGTTCATTCTTTCCACTACACCATTCTACTAGGGTGTTCTAGGGGTAGATAGTTGTCTTTTAATGTCATGTTTCTCACATAACTTATTGAATTAATCAGAAGTAAACTCTCCTCCTCTATCAAATCTTAAACACTTGATTCTCCTATCAACTTCATTCTCAACTCTTGCCTTGAAAATCTTGAACTTTTCTAAAGCCTCTATTTTTTCTCTTAATAATGCAACCCAGGTTAATCTGGAATAATCATCTATTAAAAGAATGAAGTATTTATCACCTTGTAAGCTTCTTGTTCTAGTTGGACCACATAGGTCAATGTGTATAAGGTCCAACAAACCAGTAGAGGATAATTCTTTTCTTCAAAATGTTTCTTTGGTCTGCTTTCCTTCTTGACATCCTTTGTAGATAGTGTTGTCTGGTTTGGTCAATCTTGGCAAGTCTCTGACTGCTCTTGTTGAACTTATCCTTACCAAATTATTGAAGTTGATGTGACACATCCTCTAGTGCCAGAGCCAACTGTCATTGCTTTGAGAAAATAAGCATCTCTTTCTAGCTCCTTCTAGTTGATACATATTCCCACTTATTATTTTTCCTGTTGCAACAACAATTCCAAAACTCTTTCGAATCTCACAACCATCATCCTAAAATACAACATTATATCCATTCCCACACATCTGTCCAACACTCAAAAGATTATGATATAAACCCTTCACATAGTAAACATTTTCAATGTTGTGTTTTCCATCAAAGGTAATAGAACCAATTCCAACAATCTGTGTTGTTTTATCATCACCAAATCTAACAAAACCTCCATCATATTTCTCAAGCTTCACAAACTTACTTTTGTCACTAGTCATATGATTTGAAAATCCACTACCAATCAACCATTCGTCTCTATTTCTTTTGACAAATAATGCAGCTTCAATATTATCATTAGATTCCGGAAAAATATTAGAGATATCAAATCTAAGTTCATCCTTTTACACCAAAAACAAAAAATCCTCATGATCTGATTTATCATCTGAAATACTGGCATTCTCATTAGCATAATAGGCCTTCTTAATGATCTTTTTTTTTTAAATCCTTGTTCTTTTCTCCGGACACTTTTTTGTTAAATGACTAATATTTCCACATCTAAAGCACTTAAGAGGTAGCATACCTTTGTACTTTCCAGTACCTTTCTTTAGTTTCCTTGTTAAGTTTGCTTCCAACTCATATAAACTTTCACCATCAGGATCTTCTTCTATTTTTATGGCTTTGAAGGCAAATTCAAATTTCTCCTTTTCTTTTCCAAATTTCCTCATTTCAAACACGGTCAAGGTGTCAAATAGTTTCTCTCTAGTGAATTTCTTCAAATCATAAACTTCCTCAATAGCTGAGATCTTGTCACTGTAGCTCTTTAGTAGGGTCATCAAAATCTTCTCCATAAAATATTCATCTCTCAGAGTGTCTCCTTGATTTTTTACTTCATTTACCAGCACTGTCAACTCTCTGAAAGTAGCTTTCTATATCCTCACCTTCTTCCATCCTCAAGTTTTCATATCTATGCTTAGCTTTCAACTTCTTTGGTAGTTTGAATATATCATTTCCTTCATAGATTTCTTTCAACTTTTCCTAAACATCATAAGCAGTTCCCAATTAAATAAATTTTGTTAACTTGATCTTAGACAAAGCACTAAAGATTGCATACCTTGCCTTTTCATTCTCTTCATAGGTTGAAATATTATCCAAAGAAGAAGGACCATTTGTCGATTCAACATATTTTGTCTTAACAAATTTCCAAGTTTTATACTCTAGAGAAATCAGGTAACCTCTCATCTATGCTTTCCAAAAACTGTAATCAGATCCATCAAACACCAGAATTGTCAATTTGTGCACCATCAGATCTACCTCAAGCGGTTAAGCTCTTCTTCGAGGAATTGAAGCTTTGATACCAATTGTTGAATAGTCTGAATAACTGAGAGGGGGGTGAATCAGTTATAATAAAATATTTTTCTTGACTTTAATTAATCCGAGCAAAATTAAATCAATTAGATAATGATCTAATAGATATGAACATGAAATAACATAACAACACCATGCACAAAGAACACCATAATTTATGTGGAAACCCAAGAAGGGAAAAACCAGAGAGAATGTTAATTCTCAATTATAAAACATCGGTTAAGGTGAGACCGGTTAAGGTGATTTTTACAAAGGCTCACTGCCAAATTGCTCACTCCATGTAAGGCTCACTGCTGGTGGGCCCACTACCCAACTATTACGGCCAAAGATAAAAAGGCTCACTGCCAAAAGAGAAAGACTCGCTTCCAACATAAAACATCTCACTTCTAGAAGAATGATGAAAGGGAATCCACCGCTAAAATAACTGTCACCAACAATGACACTAGATAGAATCTCACTATCTATTGCCTCCGATTATAAACTTTTGCACAATGTCTAGATTTTAGATTTGCATTCACCACACTTTCTTTCATCGAACATAATAAACTTTTACTTATACCAATCCATGCCTTCATAATCTCCTAAGTTGGCCAAAAACAATTCCATTCCATGCTTCCAAAAACTCTTAAGTCGACTAAACACAATTTGAATTAGGTCACCACAAAACATTCCTATGGTGGAAATGAATGAAATGTGGACCACACATAACCTCCTCGCTCAAATAAACACACTACACATCAACCATGATATCCAAAACCAAAGAATAGGATATACATGTTATAATGCAAACAATGTTTTGGGGCACTCTAACCACTTTCCAAATCAATCTAGACCTAGAAGAGTGTACCTCATTATGTTGCAAAATGAATGGGACCAGGACAAGCACAACCAAAGATAGATTATCACAACACAACATCTGGAGCACGACAATCTGGATAACCAAAGCATCAAAACCGAACCTTAATCAATCAACTGAGATATGTTGACATCAATGACAACCATTAATGACAACAAACACCAACATCGCATTCCAATAGGATAAAGATAGATTCCAATTCTACATGTCAATGTCAACAACAATGAAAATTGGAGTAGGAGGAAAATCTGTTGGTTTTATAGGTCGTGAGGGTTTGAGTCCCTCTATCCCTAGGCATCTTTATCTAAGAGGTTTATTTTATTTTATTTTTTAGATGTGTTAATAAGAACATAAGAAAAATTTAAATCACAGAAGAAGTTTTAATTTAATGATCAGTTTGTGTTTGCTTCTATATATACATCTTTTTATATGTGTATGTTTATAACTGTATATAACATATATGTATGTTTTTATTTGCATCATTACTTCTACTCTTTCAAATGTTGTCTTTTACCTTCTTTTTTTTAGTTGATAGGAGTTTGGTTACTATGTTAGTATGATGCCTAGGAGAACAACTAGGATAGCTCAGTTGGTAGAGAAAAAGACTAAAAATCCTTGTGTCAACAATTCAAATTCGGTTCCTGGCATGTATACTTTTATAAGTATGAAAAAAGATTAATAGACCTTATTCTACTCTATCTATTATTAGTTATTTAGAATAATCATCAGTGATTCTATGGTATTGAATTAATAGGGAATTCATCCAAGTTATTTCAAAGGGTTTCGGAGAGTAATAACTACTTGAAATAACTTGAACTAGAGAGAAATTTTCTCTATTTCATTCTATGTATATCTTGTAAAGAAAATGGTATAAATAGGCCTGTTAGATAGTTTCCAATTCATCTAAAAGCTAAAAAAAATGATTACGATTAATAGAAAGATTGAGATAAAGTAGCTTCTACCTTAGCATTATGTAAAAATAAAACTAGATTAGGATAAAGACCAATACTTATGATTGGTAGAAAGAGATAGATCAAAATAAAAAGTTTGTGTGGTCCTCAATCCTTAAAATAAGGTTCTGGGACATTCAAAAGTTTATATCGATAGAAAATTTGATGTAACATAGATAAAAAATAAATGGGAGTTAATATAATTCCAATTGCCACTATTATAGTAATAATGATTCGAAAAATCAAAGAAAATTTAAGATTTGTAATGTTCCCAAAAATATCATAAATTTGTAAACAAAACCACTCATTCTTGGCAATGCAAGAGAAGCCATTGAAAAGATACTGAACATAGTAAAGATTTTAGGCATTGGTATAGCGATTCCTCCCATTTCATCAAGGATTAGAGTACGTATCCTATCAAAACTTGTTCCTACCAAGAAAAAAAGTGCAACACCAATTAATCCATGAAAAATTGTTTGCAAAATGGCTCCATTGAGCCCTATATATTTTGTGGAACCAGTTCCTATAATTAAAAATCCCATATGAGATATTGATGAATGGACTATCTTTCTTTTCAAATTGCGTTGACCCATAGAAGTTAGAGTTGCATAGATAATTTATACTGCTCCTATTATTATCAACCATGACAAAAAAAAATAATGAGCATGAGGTAGCAATTCTATATTGATCTGAATCAACCCATATCCTCTCATTTTCAATAGAACTCCAGCCAAAAGAATACATGTACTATAATGTGCTTCCTCGTGGGTATTTGGTAACCAGGTATGTAAAGGAAAGATTGGAAATTTTATTGCATAAGTGATAAAAAAGCCCTAAATATAATAGTATTTCAAGTGTGATGATATAATCTTTTTTAGCTAATAATTTGAAATTGAATGTTGTCCTATGAGATCCATAAAGACCCATACTTAAAGCTCCCATTAAGATAAAAATGGAACCACCCGCAGTATACAAAAGAAATTTTGTGGTCGAATATAGATGTCTTTTTCCCCACATATGGATAAAAGTAGGTAAACAGGAATCGGTTCCAACTCCCACTTGAGAAAGAAAAGTAGAATATCTCGAGAAACAAATAATCCCAATTGACCACTATACATTACCAACATCAAGAAATGCAATAATCACATATTTTGAGTAACTAGCCAAGCAACTAAAGTAGCTAAAGTAGTTACAAATCCTATAAATAAAATAAGTTTGATGGAAAATCCATCAATTCCCAATTTCCAATGAAAATGGATAAGATTTATCTAGTTATATAATCCTCTTCCAATTGGATTAATGAATTATCAAAATGATAATGATAATGGAATATATATGTCATTAAAAGTAGATCTAATAAGCAAATACATAGAGTATACCATCGAATCACTTTATTTCCTTTATGGGGAAATAATGGGATTAATAACCCCATAGATATGGGAAAAATAAAAAATTATTGTTAACCAAGGTAAATTACTCATAATGAAGAGAAAAGAGACTTTCGATATCAAAACCCATGCTTTCAATTTTGGGTCGAGTATAGGTTTTGATCAATGAAAGAAGAAAAGGAGAATGAAAAATATGTATGGGATGGATCTAACTATTTTTCTTTTTTTTTTATGGATCAGTAAGCTAGACCCATACTATGAGTTGTTTCATGCCATAAATAAACACATACACTTAATAAATTTGTTGGACAAGCTGATTCACACCTCTTACAACCTACACAATCTTCTATTCTTGGAGAAGAAGTAATTTGCTTAGCTTTACAACTTTCCCAAGGTATCATTTCTAATAAATCTATGGGAAACACTCGTACACATTGGGTACAACCAATACATGTATCATAAATTTTGATTGAATGTGCCATTGGATCTAAGAACTCCATTAGTTATTTTATAAAAAGTTTTTAATTGAATAAGATTTTTTAATATATGGCTAATGATGATATATTATGAATATCAAGAAAATCAATAATTGTATTATTGGTGATATAATGAATAGATTCAGATTCTATTTGTTTGTTTTATATGGAGACAAATTTGTTTAATTTTCAGTTCTCTAGATTTGATCGAATCTGGTCTAATTGTGTTATCTAGATCATTTGGATAGTGAGTTAAATATGAATTATGCTCTTGATTGATTCCAATACTTATAATAAATCTCTCTAAAATAAAGAGAAGAGAGAGATCTAGATTTATTTTTAGAGAGATAGGCCTAGTATCTAATTGAATAGGAATAGGTCTACAAATTCTACATATGGAAGGAGATCTCTATTGCCATTTTGACAAATTAAATTGATCGATACAAGTTGATTTTCTGTTATGATATATTGCCAGAACAATAGTCAATCTAATAGCTACTTTAGCAGCAACAATAGCTATAACAAAGATCAAGAATATATCCCCCTTTACTTGCTTACTATCAGAATAATCTAAAAACGTTACTAGGTTTAAATTAATCGCATTGAGTATTAGTTCAAGACACATAAGTTCTTTAACCATGTTTTGACTTGTTACTAGTCCATAAATATATATAGAGAATAAATAAACACCTAAAATAAGTGCATGTTTGAGTGTAATAGAGGAAATCCTCGTACCTCAACCTCTTCAGATACAAACAATAGTTTTAATAAGTTTCTCATTTTCCATTATCAAAAGAACAAAAGGATTCTTCATGATCTATGACTTGATAAAACAAAAATTTATGCTACTGATATGCATGAGAGATTTCATTTTCAATTTTTTTCTTCTCAACAAGCTATAGTAATAGCTCCTTTAAGAGCAACTAGAAGAATTACAAAATAAGTTCGAATGGAAGAAAAAATATAGTGGATAAATGAGCCCCAATACATTGAATATTGTTTGTTAAATCCCGTTCTAACATTTGATTTAAATTTTGAGTCAGAGATATTTTGAACCATGATATGTTCAAGATAATAGTAATTAATGAACAAAAAAGACTTGTATAAACTATTGAAGTGATGCTATTTTCGACGGTCTAGGGAGGGGCATAATTGGGATATTTCAGATCATTCATCAACATCACGAAAAATAGAATCAAAATATTAACAACTCCTATGTAGATCAAGATTTCTGCAATAGCTATGAAATTCATGTTCAATATATTATAAAAAAGGGATTGACAAATATGAATTAGCCCCAATGTAAGGAGAGGCCGAAGCTAGTTATTTAGTCAGAGATGATTGCTAATGATATTGATTATTATTTGAAGCATTCTTTACTGTGCAAATTTACGGGGATGCAGGTTTCTTTACAATTTCTAGAATCTTGAGCTCAACGGACTTGGTTGTCGGAGGGTGAGATGGATCTTATGCTCTTGGCGAATAACTATTTTATGGTGACTTTTAATTGCATGACTGATCGCAATAAAGATTTTGAAGGTGGTCCCTATTTTAATAACCAGATTGGGTTATTTATTGAACCTTGGTATGCGGGTTTCAATCCTTTAGAGGAGCTCCCGCGGTTCCCAATTGAGTGTTAGCAGGAGGATATCTTGCATATGGTGGCTTCATTGCTGGGGAAACTAGTTGGATCTTCTCAAGAAACTCAGGTTAAAAAGGTAATGAACTTTTCCCGTATTTATGTTGAAATTTATTTAAGTAAGCCTCTACTAGATTCTTTGGATATGTGTGCAGGCTCTTATTCTTGGGTGCGACAATTAGATTATGAGACTCTTCCCTTTTGGAGTTGTCTATGCCATGAATATGGCCATTTGTAGTGATGGTTCCCAAGGTATAATCCTATTGAGTCTCAGTCTTCCCAGCCTCCTCGTAATCCTCCTAGGGTTGATAAAGGAAAGGCTCCCATTCTTGGTGATGTGGTTGGTGTAGATGGTTTTTCTCTAGTTAAGGCTCGTAATAGGAATCAAGGTCAAAAGAGGACCTTGAAGGAGAGACATGATGAAGATATATTTAATAGATTTGAGGTCTTGGATGATATCATTCAACAAGAGGTGAATCCAGGCATGTTACATATGGATCAGGGTGCTTTGGTAGTAGTGTAATAGGGCTTTATTGCAAATGCCACTCAAGCTCCACAGGATGTGGGTGCTCTGCAAATAGACATGGATCTTCATGTGGAGGTTCAGGAGAGGTCGGTTCCTCCTGATGTAGTGAAGTTGGATGGTGGGGAAGGTTCTCCTCCAATGTTGAAAGTGGGTTCTAATGTGGTAAAGGGTAATAGGGCATCTCCTCAACCAGGCCTTCATCAAAAGGATCTAAATAAAGGGGTGGTGGAGAAGGCATCCAAGGTTGGAAGAAAGAAAGATCTAGAAACGATTAAATTGATGGGGGAGACTTTGGTGGAATCAAGGTCAGTGAAGACTATGGATTCTTATTTTTCAAGCCCCTTGAAATGATAGTTCTCTCCTGAAATGTAAGGGGCTTGAACAGTGGCCCTCGACAAAAAGTTGCTCAGGATTTGGTGAGAAGTCATTCTCTTGATGTTTTTTTTTTTGCAAGAGACTAAGTTATCTATTAAGAGCATGATTGGTTTATTTCCTAAGCTATGGGGGAAGGGTGAATTCTATTGTATTGGAGCTCATGGATCTACTAGGGGTGTGGCCTGTTTATGGAACCCTTTGAAGATTCAACCTCTATGGTGGATGTCCTCTAAGTCTTCCATATCTGTGATTGTTTCAAGATTTGAGACAGGGGAAATCTATCATCCTTTCTAATATTTATGTGCCTACTGATTTTTAGGGTAAACAATTCTTGTGGTCCCATTTCAATTTTATCTGAAGCTTCGCTCTTTACCATCCATGGATTATGGCTGGTGATTTCAATGTTATTTCTGACTTGGTAAGAAGTGTGGTGGTATTGTGTCGTTGGAGCCTTCTGCTTTCTTACTTTGTGATAACATCTGGGCTTTGAACCTTGTTGACATCAGGCCCAGTAATGGTCAGTTTACTTGGAACAATCAGAGGATAGGGGAGAATTGTATTGCAGAGAGACTTGATCATTTTATGGTTTCTTTCTTTTAGGTTGGTGGTTTGTGGTATACTAACTCTAAGATTTTGGATTGGTGGGGTTCAAATCACTGGCCTATTAAGTTATCTATTTTTTTTGCTCGTGTTGGTCAGTCTCCTTCCTTCAAGTTCTAGCTTATGTGGTTGTGTGATCTTTCTTTACAGGTTTATGTTGTCGACTGGTGGAGGAATGGTAGACCCACTTATGACACTACTATGTATACTTTTGCCAAATTATTTCAATTTGTTAAATATCAGCTTAAACATTGGAATCAACAGTGTTCTGGTAATATTTTTCATGCTAAAGTTGTTGCTCAATCTGAGTTGGATGACATTACTAGGGAGATAAGGGAGGTTGGTTTGTCTGAGGCCTTGCTTCAAGAGGAGGCTAGGCCTGTGAAATCCTTGAAATAATGTGAGTTGTGTGAGGAAATTTACTAGAAATAGAAGGCTTGAGTAGAGTGGCTTCGAGAAGGTGATAAAAATACTACTTTCTTCTTCAATTTGGTGAAAGTCAGGAGACATGGAAATTTTTATTCTTGTTCTCGTGAATGACAAGGGTGAGAATTTTTCCTCCTTGCATGACATCTCTAGAGAGGTTGTGCAATACTTTGCTTGACTATTTAGGGAGGACTCTCAGGGGGGTTCAACAGAGGAAGCTCGGGTCCTTTCTTGTATCCCTCCTTTGGTTACTAGGGAAATGAATGAGCATCTTATTGGCTATATTTCGCTTGAGGAGTTGGAGGAGACTATTTTCCAAATGAAGAAGGGGAAAGCTCTAGGTCTCGATGGTTTTCCAATTGAGTTCTTTCAAGAATTATAGGATATTATCAAGCTGGATTTATTGGAGGTGGTCCAGGAGTCTCAGAGGAATAAACAAATGCTACGTGATTTGAATTCTACTTTCTCTGCTATCATTCCCAAGTGTGAGGGGTTTGATCAGTTAAGTCAATTCCGTCCTATTTCTCTTTGCAATGTGATCTACAAAATTATCTCTAGGTTGATAGCTGATAGGTTGAAAAAATGGCTTAAATGGCTCATTTCTGAGGAGCATAGTAGTTTTGTGGCGGATCGGCAAATTCTGGATGGGGTGGTTATTACTACTAAAACCATTCACTCTATGGATGCTTCTAAAGATAAGGCTATTTTCATCAAGATGGATATACTAAAGGCATATGATAGAGTTCAGTGGTCCTTTCTTCAGAATATTTTTGGTGCTTTTGGTTTTGCTGAGGAGTGGCTACAATGGGTTATGCGTTATGTTACTTCTACCTCCTTCTCTGTTATAATAAATGGTGAGCATACTGAGCTTTTTGATGCCTCTCGGGGCCTTCAACAGAGGGACCCCCTCTCCCCTTATTTATTTATTCTTCTTGTTGAAGGTCTAGGGAGACTAGTTAAGAATAATGTGGAGTTAGGTCTCATACATGGATGGAGATGGGGAAATGGTCCGCCTCCACAATATCACTTACAATTTGTGGATGATATTGCTTTGATGGGTATGACTAAGATTAGGGAAGCAATAAATTTGTGCAAGGATTTGAATGTTTGTCTTGCTACTTTTGGTCAGTTGATTAATGAAGATAAATCCTCCATTTACTTCTTCAACACGATAGTGCCTATTCAACTGAGGATTGCTCATATCTTGAGGTTTCAAATTGGTTCTCTTCCTTTAACTTATCTTGGCATTCCTATATCTTCTGGTAGTCTCCCCAGGGAGTCTTGGTAGTATATTCTTGACAAATTTCATGTGAAAGTTAATCATTGGACTCATAGGTGGTTGTCCTTTGCTGGACATGTTCAGTTGCTTAAAGTGGTGGTGTAGGCTCTCCCCATATATAGATGTATGATCTAGGTGGATCTGATGGGATTTGCTAAGGAATTGGATTCCTTGGCAAGATAGTTTTTATGGGTGGGTAGCTTGTCGTCCTCTAAATGGAGCCTTTTCAGGTGGGAAATTGTTTGTAGTCCAAAGAAGTTTGGAGGTCTTGGCTTAACATAGTCGACTTTGATTAGGATGGCATTGGCTACAAAGCTGTATTGGAGGTGGTGTGTGGAGTAGGATCACATTTGGGCCAGGATCTTATCTCATAAGTATCTTCAGGGGATTCTGAAGGAGGAAATTCCCAGGTATCCTTTGGTGGGGAAAGGTTCGATGATTTGGGGCACACTCAAGAAAGGGGCTGCGTTGATTAAGGAAGGTTTATTCTGGATATGTAAGAGGGGGATAAAGGCTCTCTTTTGGTTTGATTCTTGGGATAGTTCTCCTCCCATTTTTTCTCAATAGCCTAATTTGATGAATCCTTTTCAATGGTTCCTTCCAATTTGGTGGTCAAGGGTGAGTGGTTTTAAATATTTCTCTTCTAGTGGGCAGTTGGAGGTGGTGGGTGGAAAGCCCTAGCGATTGGCCTGTTGTTGGTTTGGAGGAGGAGTGTGCTGAGATTCATAGAATTTTATCTAGTAGACATTGTAGCTCCCTCAAGGATGGGGATATTCTTGCTTGGTATCCTAATCCTAAGGGTGTTTTTATAGTTGCTAGTGGGTATCAAGAGTTGCTGGCTCATAGGTTGGATGGGGTGGAGGTTCATTGGTGGAAGTATGTGGAATAATTTCTCTTGTCCAAAGTGTAATTGCTTTGTGTGGAATTTTGTTTGGAATAGATGTTTGAATTGGGATAATATTTAGAAGGGGGGTTCTCAGGGTCCTTCTATTTGTGTTTTGTGTAGTGTTTGGGAGGAGTACTCTTCACACTTGTTCTTTCGATGTCCCTTCTCTTTGCAGCTCTGGCATTTTTGGTGGGGTGTTTGGAAACACCCTTGTGTTCATGCTTCTTCCCTGGTGGAATTCTAGAGTAGTTTGGGTAGGCCTCCTACTTTGATTTCCTTTCCCCATATTATGTGGTGTATTGGGCCTACCTTCATCCTTTGGCAGATTTGGATGGAGCGGAATTATAGGATTTTTCAAGAAGAAAAGTTATTGGTTCAACAAGTTTGGCATATAATTGTGGGTATGATCTAGGAAACAGTGGAAGCTAAATGTGAAGTGATGTTTCCTTTAGTTAGAGAGGATGTTGAGATTGTGGATAGACCAGGGATTCAGGGGTTGTCTTTAGCCTTTTCCCATGTCAAAAGAGGTAGACATGCAAAAAAAAAGATTCAAAGGAGGGGTAGATGGCTGCCTCCTCTAGAGGGTTTCTTGAAGATCAATACTGATGGTTCCTCTAGGGGTAATCTTGGGCCTTTTGGGATTGGTGGTGTTGGTAGGGATTGTTCGAGTGTGGTTGTTTTCTTCTTCTCTATTCATAAAGGGAAACCATCTATCAACTTTATGGAAGGATTGGTGATGGTTGGTGCTTTTGAGCATGCCTATGCTTTGGGTTGGCATAAGATTATCTATGAATCTGACTCACAAGTTATTCTTAATTTACTGATTGAGCAGAAGGTATATGATGTTTCTTGGTAGCTTGCTATGGTGTTGTAATAGATCTTGCAGATTAGGTCTATGATGGAGATGGTGTCTTTTGTACACATTTCATGGGAATGGAATAGGGTTGATGATTGTTTGGCTAAGTGGGCTTCAGAGCATGGGGATGATTGGAAGGTTGATGGTTGGGGGCAGTTATCCCCTAATTACTGTCATGATTTGGAGAGGATCTTTGTTGATGATGTGGATGGATATGATGTGGGATGATGTTGGTTCTTGCTTTGGTTGGATGCTTCTTTCTCGGAGCCTTTGGTTCTTCAAATCCTTTGTAATGTTCTTTTCTAGTTATTAATAAAAATGTTACCCCTCTTTTTTTTTTAAAGAACTAGCCCCAATGAAAGAGCAGAATGAATTATATTAGCAAGTAATACTACTCCCATACCTCCTAATATAAGACTTAGCATTATAAGAGACAAAAGAATATCATATATTGATTCAGGTCGATTCATTATGCACATAATAAGTTTGGATATTATTTCATCCCATTCATTCAATAGAAAGTGACCCCATTTACCTATATGCTATATTGGATTTGTACTTGAAATATTTCATTTGATATGGGCACTGATTCATTAATCTATAGTTCAATAATAAATTATGATCAATCATACATGTGACATTATTCATGGAATTTCAATAGGATTTATAATTCCTGAATTTTCAAAAAAGTATTTTATTTATCAGATACTCTTTGATCAAAACTCAATCTGAATAGGGGTTGGGGCCCTAGCTTGGTTGGCTAAATATTTCCTGTTGTAGGAGGTTGGTCATGAGGTCTAGTCTCCCCCACCCTTGTGGTACCGGAGGGCGTGTCGCGCCAGCGTTGCCGATCATGTTAAAATTTTTACCAGTCACACTACAGTTTATAGGGGGTCGTGCTACCTGATTCCTGCAGTCTAAAAAAAAACTCAATCTGAATAATTGTAAAAGTGATCGAATAATTAAATTTTTCCATAGTTTATTTAGACATACTAGGTTAATATGCTGAGCTTGGAATTATTTGAATTGTTAAATCTTCAACAATCGATATAGGTAAATGACCTAACACGATATGATCATAATTTAATTCATGATGATCATAGGTCGAAAGTTCATATTTTGGAATTTGTGGGACAATATTCAACACAATTGCCACAAAAGATACAAATCCCAAAATCAATACTATAATTTTCCAATCATTTTTCCCAATATCTATTCTGATTTTCCAATCCACAATAGGTAGATTTATTAGGCATACACAAACACATACTTCACAAGCAATACATTTATCAAATTCAAAGTGGATCCTTCCGTGAAATCATTCTGATGGGATCAATTTTTCATAGGGATATAGAATAGTAATAGTTAAACGATTCATGTGATATAAGGTAACCGTCAAACCTTGA
The DNA here is from genome assembly GCA_007115665.2 of Sequoiadendron giganteum. Classification (NCBI taxonomy): domain Eukaryota; kingdom Viridiplantae; phylum Streptophyta; class Pinopsida; order Cupressales; family Cupressaceae; genus Sequoiadendron; species Sequoiadendron giganteum. Next base: position 489,259,857 of record CM021109.1, on the reverse strand, counting down.
CCAATGTGTCTTGTAGCTTGTATTGTTTGTCCACTAAAATTCATAAACCTAGCTACCATGGAGAACATGTTTAAAATCTCCTTGAATAATCTTTTCATCTAAATTTCTTTCTCTTCATAGATTGGATCTATCAAATTTGGATATATTGTAGAATTGAGAATATAGAACCTCTTCACGAAGAAGAAAATAAAGTTAGTCACAATAAAATAAGTTGGAAAGAAGTTGTTAGTAATAGATTACCCAGAGCAATAGGTAAAAGAAATTTCCACCCAAGATCGAATAATTTGTCCATTCTTATCCTAGGCAAGGTCCATCTTGCCGTGATAGAAATAAATAAGAACAAATAGGTTTTAGCTAATATAATTAGGATCCTGATTGTTATATTAATGACCCAGCTAATTCAAGAAATAGAATCCCATTCAAAATTTTCTAGAATGAGTATGAATGGAATTGATAAGTTTCATCCACCCAAGTAAAGAACTATTACAAAGAGTGAAGAAGCTAATAGATTTTGGGTAAGAAGTAACTTAAAATAAATCAAATTTGATACATGAATATTTATTTTGATAACCCTCTATCAATTCTAAATTAAAGGGAAATCTCTCACATTCTGCTAGAAATGAGATGAAAAAATCTAGAAACCCTATAGGTTGGTACCACAAATTCCATCCTAAAAAACCATATCTGTATTGCGCTTCAACTATATCAATTGTACAAGTGAACTATTGGATAATTATAGTTGACAGAAACATCACTATTTTCATCTCTATTCCAAAATTGTATGTGAAAATTTCACTTCATACGACTTCTCAATGGTCATCAAGATATAAAGAACATAATAAAAAAAACACCAGAATACTCATAAATTGAACTAATGAGATTTCGTCTGCTACAAATAATAGGAGCTTTTGAGCCTATCTCAACCTTCACTACTTTTTTGTGGGAGAAAGAAAAATGTGTAAAGAATTACTTCGTTCTAGATAGCCATTATTTTTTAAGCAAATAGAAACATATTCTAGATTGAGGTTTTGAGGAAGTACTACTTGATCATCCCTACCAATGTCAAGTCCTTATTGTTATCCCATGTTTATGAAAACATCTCTGGTCTAGATATTGGTTTCTTTTTTTCACTAATATTTTTTATATCTTGGTGTTTCTCACCATCTACCTTTGCTTAATTTTTGGTATATATGGCAGTAACTATGACAATAACTTCATACTTTTTTCCTTTGCCTCCCCGTTGTTGGGCCCCAATGACTAATATATGAACAAGGATGCACATTTTTCACTGATTGTGCATGCTCTCACTCTTGTACATGGGGGATGGGACAATCATCTTACTGCAAGATTTATAAACTATTTGATCTCACCCATATGACTATCTAGATTTTTTATCAGAATGAGGAATCAATATTCATCCCATTCACTTCTATTTTCCCTCTTTTTATTTCTACTACTAGCGAAAAAGAGAGAAAAATAAATATCATATTCTAATGAATCACACAGAGATATAGATAAGATACATAAAGCTAAAGGAATTTCGTAACTAATAGCTTGAGCAGTAGCTTAGAGACCACCTGAATAGAATATTTATTATTTGATCCATATCTTGCTATAAGAAGTCCAAGGGGAGAAATACTTGAAATGACAATCCAAAAAAAAAACTGCCTATACTAAGATCAATTATAATAATGTGGCAACCAAATGGAACTACTAAATAGCTTAAAAAAATAGTTATGACCACTACCGCTGATCCAATACTAAATAACCAAATATCCCCCCCAGATGGAATAATATCCTCTTTTAGCAGTAGTTTGATTCCATTTGTCAAAGCTTGAATAATTCCCAAAGGACCAACATATTCAGGTTTAATTATTAGTTGTATTCTCGTAGATATTTTTCTTTTGAGCCATACAATAACTAATAATCCTATCGTAATTACCAATAGAAGGATGAGTATGTCAATTAGAATCCATATAAGACTAGAGATTGCTTTTGAAAATCCCAATCAAGAAAATAAATTGATAGCGTGTTCTTCAAGATCTGCTATATTAATCACCATTTTAATGATCAACCTCTCCCATAATAATATCTATACTACCCAAAATCATCATGATATCGGCTAATTTCATCCTTTTAACCAATTGAGGAGGAATATGCAAATTAATAAAACCAGGTGGTTGGATTTTCCATCTCTAGGGAAAAATATTATCATCTCTATAAAAAATTACTAATTCACCTTTGGGAGTTTCTACTCTCACATAATGTTTTTGTTTTGATAGTTCAAAAGTAGGGGAAGCTTTTTTACTAATAAATCAAGATTCAAAATCGTTCCATTGCAAATATTTTCCCTTATTTAAATGTCAAACCTCTAAATTCTCATATGGACCTCTTGGAATTAATTCTAGGGCCTAGCTAATTATTTTTTATAGATTCTTTGATTTCCTCGATTCAAAGCAAATAACGAGCTAACAAATCTCCTTTTTGCCATTGGATTTCCCAATCCAAGTCATCGTAACATTCATAATGATCCACTTTACAAAGATCCCATTGGATTTTGGAAGCTCATAGCATGGGTCATGATAAACTCCAATCTATTGCTTATTCTCTACTAATAATGCCTACTCCCTCCCCTCATTTCAAAAAGATAGGATTGTGTGTAATAAGCATTTCATATTTTGTCACTTTTGAAAAGAAACAATAGAAAAATATAAGCATTTATCTATCCAACCATAGGGTAAATCTAAAACTACTCCTCCAATACGAAAATAATTATGCATTATTCGCATGCCTATGGTAGCTTCATATAAATCATATCATTTCCCTCTCTCTTAAAATATAAAAGTAAAGAGTCTACACACCAATATTAGCTATGAAAGGTCCAAGCCATAACAAATGAGAAGCTATATGACTTAACTCTAGCATAATCACTCTAATATAGCTAGCCCTTTTAGGTATTTGAATATTTTCCAATTTTTCTAGCACATTAACCATTATCGCCTCTTTCAATATAGTAGCTAAATAATCCCATCGTGTTACATAGGGGAGATATTGAACAATTGTTCAGTTCTCAACAATTTTTTCCATCCCTCTATGTAAATAACTTAGTATAGGTTCATAGTCAATATAATCTTCACCATCTAGAGTAACAATAAGTTGAAGAACACCATGCATTGATGGATGATGAGAACCCATACTTACCATCATGAAGTCCTTCTTTGTAGCAACCATAATCATAACTCTTCTCCGTTTTTTTCAAAAATCAATGAGAACAAAAGAAAAAATGACTCATTAGGATTCAAAACAAACCACAATTGGATTTGAAAATTTTGTTTGAAATTAACACGACCCATGAATATTTAATTGACCGATTAAATTTTTATAATGAAGTCTATTTTACTTGAACAGATAAATCATAAGTCGTTTACGTTTACCCATAATTTTCTACAAACCTCTTTGGGAAGAGTAGTCTCTTCCGTGCAAGTCCAAATGTTCAACAAGTCTTTTAATTTGACTAGTTAAATAACATACTTGAGATTCAACAAATCCTTTTTGTTCTCTAGGAATCAAAGAGGGGCGAACAAACAAATTTTTGATCGTAATTTTTTTTCCGAAGTTAAATATTATTTATTTAATTTAAAGAGAGAAAAGAATGAGGATTTTTTTTTCATGGTCTATATATTCCTACATTTCAATCGAATTTCTCTTTGGCATAGATAAATAGTATACAACTTTCATAGAATAAAGCTTCCAACAAGATTTAATGTCAGAGTTTATCCGAGATTATTAAAAAGAATGATGCGCTTTGATCCTTTTCCATTGGGAAAGAAAAAAAAGGATGACAAAATGATTTATAAATTCCCTGTAGTGGAACTAATTATAGAATCATGTCCCTTTTGCCTGACCATCCTTCCAAGTATTTCTACCTCGAAGAGATAAAAAGATTTGGATTGCTCCTCTCTAGGGTCTTAGAGAGGTGTACTCTATTTGTTGATGTTACGCATCAAGGGGATCTACGGGGGGTCTATGGGGGCCAAAATTCATCTATGGAGGGCCATATCATATCTGGCATATACTTTTCCTCTGCTATGTACATCTCCTCCTCTACTATGGAGGAAGAAAAACCCTTGGGTTTTCTTTTTGGTGAATTGATAGGAAATATCTTGCAATCACCATCACCGTAAAGCTTAATCTTAGAATAAATATACTCACTCTTAATATAAGAAAGTGCTTTTGCTACAGCTTGATATGCTTTTTCTTCCAAAAATTGTTATGATTTTTTGTTTTCGATTTAGAGGTATGCTTATTTGGGACCTCCATAATATGGTTTTAATTTATTTATTAGTTCAATGTGAAGGAAATTTGAAGAACAAAAACTTTAATGCAATTCCTCCAATTAGAATTGTTGAAAATTGAAATAAATAATGTATTTGCACCTTGTTGTTCTTTTAAAACATATTTTATAAAGGATCATTTCATATTTTATAATATAAACCTGAACTCTTGCCACAATACAAATTAAGAATAATTTCAATTTTTACATACATATATACTCACGAATTTTAAGTGAATGAAAAGCCACCATGTCATTTTAATAGATTCAGTTATTTCTTATCTTAGGAATTCAAATTGGTTTAATCTTCTATTAAGTTCTAACTACTATTCATCTACAATAGAAAATTTCACAAAATAAAAATCTGTGTATAGATGACTAATAGTAAGTACCTAGATTGAAAAAGAGTTCCTTCTTGCTCATCTTACAAATATTTGATTAGTATTAGTATTGATCGGTTTCAATTTGGTATTTATAGAAAAAAAGATAAAAAAGGTCACAATAAATATGAAATTGATAGGATTCCATCCCATATTCTATCGTTCTTCTTTATTCATGATTTGTTGTTTTTATTTTATTCTTTTCAGGATCTAGTGGATTGGAAACCAAGAATGTGGAAAATATTGAGAATAATGATTTAATCTCCCTATGGAATTTATATACAAATATGCTTAGATCATGCCTTTCCTTTCACTTTCAGCTTCTGTACCAATTGGATTAGGATCCTTATTTTTTCCAGGATCAACTAAGAGTGTTTTCCGTACGTGGGATCTTATTAAAAAATTTCTGTTAAGTGTAGCTATGTTTCTTTCTTTCAATTTATTCTTGCAACAGATTACGAATGGTCTTGTCTATCGCTATTTATGGTCTTGGGTTATCAATAATAAGTTTTCATTAGAGTTGGTATATTTGATTGATCCACTTACTTCCATTATGTTAGTTTAAGTTACAATAGTTGGAACCATGATTATGATCTACAATGATAATTATATGTCTCATGATAAAACATATGTGAGGTTTTTTGCTTACCTTATTTTTTTCAATGCTTCTATGTTGGGGCTAGTTATTAGCCCTAATTTATTACAAATGTATCTTTTTTGGGAAATAGTAGGAATGTGTTCCTATTTATTGATAGGTTTCTGGTTTATGCGACCCAATGTGGCTAATGCTTGTCAAAAAGCATTTATAACTAATCGTGCAGGGGATTTTGGACTCTTATTAGGAATCCTAGGTTTTTATTGGGTAACAAGTAGTTTTGAAATTTCAATATTTGTTTGAAAAAATAAATTATTTGATCACCATTGATGGGGTTGGTTTATTTTTTGTTACTTCGTGTCCTTTTCTCTTATTTTTAGGTCCAATAGCCAAATCTACATAATTCCCACTTCATGTATGGTTACCTGATGCTATAGAAGGGCCTACTCCTATTTTAGCTCTTATACATGTTGCTACTATGGTAGCAGTAGGAATTTTTCTTGTAGCTCAATTATTTCCTCTTTTTAAAGCTCTACCTTTAATAATGTATCTTATCTCTTGGATAGGTGGAATAACAACCCTATTGGGAGCTACTATGTCTCTTTCTCAAAAAGATCTTAAAAGAGGCTTGGCTTATTCTACTATGTCTCAATTAGGTTACATGATGCTAGCTCTAGGGATAAATTTCTATTGAATCACTCTATTCCATTTGATTACACATGCTTATTCCAAGGCATTATCATTCCTAGGATCCAAATCAGTGATCCGTTCCATGGAACCCATTGTTGGATATTACCCTAGTAAAAGTTAGAATATGGCTCTTATGGGTGTTTTGAGGAAATATATGCCAATTATAGGAATCACTTTTCTTTTAGGGACACTTTCTCTTTCTGCTATTCCACCTTTTGCTTGTTTTTGGTCTAAAGACCAAATTCTTAGTGATAGTAAGTTATATTCCCCCATTTTTGGGGGGATAACTTGGTTCACAACAAGATTAACTTCCTTTTACATGTTTTGTACATGTATTTACTTACTTTTGAAGGGTAATTTTGCATGAATTTAGTTAATTCATATAACAACCATATTACATTATATTCAACTTCTATGTGGGGAGAGGAGGAATCTAGAATATTAAGTAGAACAAGAGCGAATTCTATGTCGAATCAGATTATTGGAAGGAATAATTCCTTTTCCAAAAATGCATTTCAAATTTTGAATAAGGGGAGGATTATGCAAAAAGAATAGAGTTTTGGTTGTCACTTATCCTTTCTTCCATAAGGGATCTTTTGCATATCCAAAAGAATTGGGCAAGGCAATGTTATTTCTTTTAGTTGTATTGGGAATATTTACTCTATTTATTGGATTGATAGGAGTTCCTTTTTTTCAAAGCGGAATGAGTTGACATATTATCTCAATGGTTTACTTCATCGATGACCCATTTTGATTAAAAAAAATCTAGAGAATTGGTCTAAATTTTTCATAGATGCAATCCCCTCAGTTGGTATAACATTTCTCGGTATATTGATGGCCTATATTCTATATAGACACATTTGCCTATCACAAAATGTATATCATAAAACAAATCCTCATATGAATATTATTATGGACCAATCGATTAATATTATATATAATTAGTCTTATTATCGAGCTTATATAGACATATATTATGACATAATCTTGGTTAAAGGTATATGAGGATTAGCTGAAACAAGTCATTCATTTGATCAATGTGCAATTGATGGAATCCCAAATGGAGTAGTTTTTTAGGTCTTTTTGTAGGGGAGGGAATGAGATGCTTAGGAGGGGGACACATATCTTCCTATATATTTTAATCTTTATTTTGTATATTAATATCCATATTAATATATTCTATTCATTTTGATAATTTCTATTTTCATTCTATCCATAAAAAATTAGAATGTTTATAAATTATGCTCTTTATCAGCATAAATGCATATCACATAATCCTTTTGAAATATCATTCCCTAGATTTATTCTTTAAGATAATAGAATATTGTTAATTAATATGATTCATTGATTTCATCAACTCATTTACATGGAATAGATGGATATGGGGATAGAAAAATATAAGATGACAAAAAAACTTATTGAAATTCTTGCTAAAAAAGGAAAGACAAATAGGTGAGTGATTGATCCGGTGAAGTTACGATCACTGATATGAGATCCATTTTCATACTTTACCACTTTAAAATACTTCATTTAACAAAATAAAATCCTTGAGTATATCAAATAAATTACTTTTTTGATTATCCCTAAACCTAATGCGAGTTCTTCTCTTTTTATTTATGTTCACTCATTTTTATATTGTGAAAAAAAGAGGTTAGGAGGTTTACATTTATAATATATTAGTTGAAGTGTCATTTCATACCCACCATAAAAGATAAAGTCTAACATGCCGTTAGAAGGTTGATATGTATCAACGTTTCAATGAACATTCTATCCTATAATGGAGGACAAAAACTCATAATTTCTCACATTGTTAGTAATATATATACATATATATTTAACAATAATAAGAACGAGTATATGGTTTGAAGTAAACAATAAAAATGACCAAATTTTCTTTCAATGTCTTTCTTTGCTATATCTCTATCATCTTATAATGTTAGTAGTTTATAATAAGCAAAGTTGTTAATAACTTCATTTTGCTGGTGGTTGTTCCCTTAGCTTTAAGTCATTCTTACTTAAAAATAAAAACAATGTCTCAATAATAATGACAATTTTTTATCTTGTCATAAAAATCTTTTCTCTTGAATAAAAATAACAACAATATTTTCTCAAATATCTAAATACAATAAAATAACAAGTAGTCTATATAGATAGATTTATATAAATGGCAAAGTAGTATAATCTATAAATACTACTTTGTGCAATAGATAGATTATATAGATGACAAAGTACTATATATATAGATTATATACATGACTTAATAGAGTATACATATATATATTCTATTAAATAGAGTACTTAATATTATATAGATGATAGATAATTCATGAATCAACTTCATCCACGAAGAAGGGAACTATAAGTAATAAGTAATGAAACTCTGAATTTCATCAAGAGTTTGATCTTGGCTCAGGATGAACGCTGGTGGCATGCTTAACACATGCAAGTCAAAAGTGAAGTGGTGTTTCCAGGTGTTGTCCCCTCCCAAGGGCAGGTTCTTAACAACATCACTAAGAACAAAACTAGATTGGTATTTGCTAGATGTTGTGTGAATGTTGCAATGAGAAAGGTCTTCCCAATGTCCATCTCTTTGGATTCAAAATTTGCATGATGGACTCAATATATACAATATAAAAACACATTATTTTATCAAAAATATTCAAAATTGAGTCATCTAATTAATTTCTATCCTATGATGGAAAAAGAAAAGGATAACACTAAAATGGATAAGCATCATAAAGGAAAAATTTGTGAGTCAAATATTTTTGAAGGGACAACCAATGTAATCCCATAGGTTACCATAAATAACAAAATGATATAAAATATTGATGAAGGTGAAATAAAGCCACAAAATCTAAGAAATTCATAACAAAATGTTTTACCTCCATAAAGGTTTCCCTCAACTCCCATGGAAAAAGAAGTTGAGGAATCATCAACCATTATCGATGAAGACCATAGACACTCAACCATGACTCCTTGTGAAAGTATTATCTCACAAAAGGAGGATATTGGTAAGAATATTGAGGTTCCTACTTTATCCTTTTCACCTCCAAGAGGAAAAGGTAAGAGCACCCAAAAATCCAAAGATGGAAGAAAACCCATAGATGTAGGAGTAGATCTAAGAAATAGTAGGAAATCCATCACGAAAACAAGATCAAAGGAGGTTACTTGAGAAGTAGTCAATGAAAGACAAAATACCCTAGAGATTTCATGCTTCTAGAAGTTAAGAATTGAAATTATCATAGAATATAAGGGGGATTGGTAGCCCTAATAAGAATAACACCCTAAAAACTCTTTGAAAGAAGTGAACCTAGATATTCTACTATTACAAGAAACAAAAATGTCTCTTAATTATCTTTTTATCAAAAATATATCTTAATTATCTTTTTGTTATTAGTAAAAATCTTTGGTAATTTAAAAAGTTTCAATTTGTGGCAATGGAATGTGCATTAAGAAGTTTTAACACAATGTGGAAACCTTCGTCGACTGAAGGTACTCTTATTTCCATACATAATAATTTTCTTAATATTATTTTCTAGCATAAATATTTTGGAGATTCTTGGATTTTAACCAATGTATATGTGCCTAACACTAAATCCCTTGGAAAATAATTATAGGAGGAACAAATTATTTTTAAGAAAGATTATTTGAATCACATATGGATGGTAGTAAGGGATTTCATTTCTCCTCTTTATCCCTCTAAGAAAATGGGCGAGTTTCCAATTATTCGAATAATATGGTGAATTTGGTTATATTATTTTAGTAGGGGGTCTCATGGATATTGAGTTATGTGGTTCTAATTTCAATTGGTCTTGTAAAAGGGCAATAAACAACCTTATTTAGGTCAAATTGAATAGGTTTAGTACTTCTTCAAATTGGCCAATTTTGGACAATTGTGGCCTTTCAAATCTCACAAGAATGAGATCTAACCATACTCCTCTTTTGTTTAAATGAGAAATGAGTATTAAGAAAGGAATTTACCCTTTTAGATTCAAAATAATGTGGAATCTCCATGTCACACCCCATCTTGTTGTTATTGATTTACTTTTACCTTCACGAGTAAATAGGATGGTAAATACAATCATGATTTTGATATGTTTGTAAAATAAATGGAATACTGAAATAGGTATTATGTGAAAGTGTTGATAAATGATTTGAAAGAGTAATTATGTTTACATCGATGATGAACATGTATTGCTATATGAATATGCTTAAGTTTTATGATGCATATGGATTTATTATGAATGTTTAACTATCATTATAAAATGTGCTAAGATGGTTGCAGGGACAGGTTCAATCCTCCAAGTGGAGGGGAAGTATCACTTAGGAGAAGTGATTGGTCGAATAACCTTTATGAAACCTATCTGAGCTTATACACACACTCACAATAGAATGGTTGAGTCAAGTGATTGTGTTGGGAATTGGTAAGTCATCCTTAGTATGATAGGTTTGCATTAGTAAGGGTCTTGATTACCATTGACTGCATTCTTGGATGATGTTTATATGTTTGGAGCTTATGAGTTCTTCCTTATATTACTATGCTTGATTAATGAGGTGAACATATGTTGAATGTATATATGTGTATGCATACACATTTCAACAATAAACCATATGCATGGAGGAACACGTGCATGGGAATACTTAGGTATATTTACCTATGCATGATTATGAACAAGTTGCTTATGAGTATGGTATTATCATAGGGACAATATGACATGTATGTGTATATGTATAAATACATCACACATATATCTCCTATCGATAAGATAGTAAATGTGTATGTGCTTGATTGTGCAATCAAATGTATATATATAAAAAAATATATACATATATACATATGTATACATGTATCGATACATACAAATGAGTGACAAATGGAAATGTCCATATGGATATATCAATATATGCATACGCACGTATACATGTACATAGAGAAATATAAATGTATTTATATATATACATTTGATATGTTTATTATGTGAATATTAATTTTATCTTATTCATTTATATATATCAAATGAATACATACTTGATTGACATGGTATTAAATAGAGGTTGAATTGTATATATGCTATGCATGTATTATAGGCCGAATAATACATATGATGATATAAGATAAAGGTCGATATATATGCAAAGTATTATGCAGCAACAAAGGTCGATATAGAAGTAAACCATAGTCGATGCTATGTGAAAATGCATCTTTAAATTATAAACAACGAATTGCTTAAACTTGGACGCTTTTATATAAAGTCATAGAATATTTATGAGCTGCATTATAAAGTGATTCAAATGCATGAGAATAGGATAAAGCAGCAACATGAAGTGTGCTAAGTCAAACATGATTGAAATGCTATAAAAAGGGGAGTTGGTTCATCATTTCCCTGATAATGAAATAAACTATTACCAAGTTGACTTTGTATGAGTGTTGCCTGTAAATTGTAGAATATTTCAAAGAGAGAAATCACGCCAAAGAGATAGGGAGGTTGGCTGCAACATGGTGCCAAATTATGAAAGCTCTATTTCCTATAGAAGTCCATTTTAGATGCAATTCGATTGTCATCATTTGGGCATGTGCACATTTGAATCAGTTTTTAGCTGTTGTCAATGGAAAAGATCAATCTGTAGTATATTATGTTGAGTTTACACTCAGATTTTTGCCATCTTTTAGCTAAGTGAAGTGAGTCGACTTGCATGAAGAAAGGTGTTGACTGGCATGCCTTTTCTATAGGTTGCAATGTCTCAAGTTTTTGTATAAATAGAGAAGCTAGTTCTCTCATTTGGGATGCACTAATCTACAAATCTATTTTGCTGCAAATATTATGAGAGCTACAATTTGTGAGAGCTAGAGTTATTTTGTGAGAGTATAGTGTTGTCTTGAGTAAGAGGCTATAGTGAGGAATTGTTGCGAGTTGGTAAAGTAAGCTAGCAAATTGTTGAAAGGTTATGCATCAAGTCAGTCAATTGGTTAAGCATATTACATGCATGAGGATCTAGTCTTCTCTTATTTGTCTTTATTTATGAAAGAATGAGATTTGAATGCTTTATATTGAATTGCTTGAGATTAACTAACTTAGGAGTCATAACATTTTCTTTGGAAATGAAAATAAGTTGTTTTATGATTTTCTATGAAAGTGCTTGTATTTACTCCATAATAGGAGGGATTATTTGTCATCGGTATAAGTATCTTAGGAATGCCGAAACAAGAATAGCTTAAGGGTTATTTATAACATGAAATGTATCAATGTCACAAAGTGACTTGACACTATTGATTTATGATGTTAGTAAACCTTAGGAATGATAAGGTTTAGTTGTACATCAATAGTTTGGAAGAAATGATAGGATGAGTCATTGCTAATTGGTACTGTTTGGTCACTTGATCATATGTCACTCTCAAATGAAACCCATATTTAGAATAACCTAATTGGATCAGGAAGTTTATTCGATTAAAGAATGAAGCCTTAGGTTAAGATTTACCTAATGGGTTGGTCATTTGGTCTTGATTGGAACATATAGGGTTAGATTAACCTATATGATCAAACTAGTCATTGGTTAATGACTTTATCCTAAGATTAGGATGTATTAAGGTTAAAACCCACCTTTGTGATTAAGTTCAATCACTTGAGTTTATGGAATTCCATATGTTTGGGAAAGGTAGGTGGGAATTACTTAGTGAGTTAGAGTTTCTACTATATTATTTGCATTACACTCTTAATACAAAGTTATAGTATTGACAAGAGTAGATTCTTTGTTTAAACCCTTTAAATTAAGGAGATTATGCTCTTGAATGGAATCATCTATTGATATGATTATTATTTGATTGAGGTCATTCATTGATGTGGATATATTCTTGATGAGAATCACTTTTTCATGTGATATATTACTGATTGGAGTTAGTTACTTATGAATATTTAATCTATGAGTAGATGAAGCTTATGTAGCTATACTTTAGATTATAACGTTATACTTGGGACTAGGTTGTCTTTTGAAGTGAATATCTTGTTTATGCAAAGTTAATTTGTAAACTAGAAAAGCTCATATGTTATACTTGGGTTTGGAATATCCATTGAAGGGGTTAACTTATGCTTAGGCTTTATTGGTAGAGATACTAGTGTGTTTTGGGAAAAAGGGATTAGGTTATTTTTTAGGTTAGGGATTACCTATGGAAGTAAATTACCTAGGCATAATATAAGAACAATCATAATCCAAATCAAGCTATAAAAGTGTATGTGAATAGGAAGACCGTTGCTTGAACTACTGGGTGAGAATACTTTGGCCAAAGTAGTGTAAGTTTCCACTGTTTACATTGTCAGTTCATTGTGTTCCTTTTATGCATTCTAGTTCAAGATTTTCATACTCATAGGGGATACGACTGTATGATAAGGTTCTGGTTTGTAGGACACAACACTAAGCTCAGATAGGCTATTGTTATGAGGTTTACCAACCAATCTCTTCATCGAAGGGTAGGGAAATATTTTCATATGTGAAATATGTGCAAGGGACCACATTTGAGTCCATGGTTGGTGGAAAAGTTCTTGAGTGATGCTTCTTCTCATTAGTTGGTGGCCAAGGTTTGCGAATGTTTGCACTAGCATTGGGGATAGTTGGAGTGTATGCACTAGAGAGCGGGGAGATTCAGAAGGTATGCACCATTGCACTGACATCAGGGCTAGATGTATATCTATTTCCAAGAAAATCTCAGAATAGATATGTATGTATCATGTACCCATTTATATGGAAGGATGTAATCTTGATTGATAAACTTGAGTTTATTCAATATGCAATCTATGGAAGGATGTAATCTTGATTGATAAACTTGAGTTTATTCAATATGCAATCTATGTTATGGGAAGATTTGTGAAATTACAATGGAATGCAATGGAAGTTTGAAATAGTGTTTATTTCAAATGTGCATATAATTTACATTATGGAAAAGAAATTTTTTATTGCTATGTTATGACATCATTATTTATTCACTTGAGGTGAAAACATTGAAAATTTTCTGAGTAGAACATCGGGGTTGTTACACTCCACCTTGATATTAATTTTTTATCAAAAATTGGTGGGACATAGAGGTAGTAAGGATGCAATGTTCAAGTTGATCAGCAAATTAAAGAATGTTAAGAGGAACATTGAGCTCTAAAATAAAAACTCTTTTGGTAACATGTTTGAACAAAACATGAAGGCCAAGAAAAAAACTCAGAAAATTCAACAAGCAATGGATAATAATGGAGCGTTAGAAGAAATTTTTCAGGAAGATAAATAAATTCTTTACAATCTACATAATATCATTGAAAAATTAAAAAAATACTTGAAACAAAAATCTAGAATCTGGTGGCTCAAAATAGATGATATAAATACCAAGTTTTTCTACCAATCAAATCTTAAGCATAATAAAATAATAAAATTTATGAGCTATTTAGAGAGGATGGGACTAAAATATTTAAAGAGTGAGAAATTCAACATAACTCTATTCCTAATATAGACCTATCCAAAGAAGAGGATCTTTTGGTTATTATTCCTTTCTCTTTATCATCAAATGATGTAGGATGGGGTTTTAAAGGAGGTTAGAGTTGGTGTCTTCTCTTTTAATCTTTACAAACCCTTGATTTGTGATGGCTTCCCACCAACCAACTTCTTCTAGACATTTTGATATATTGTTAGTAAAGCTATTATAAAATCCACTCAAAAATTCTATATTGGTAGGAATATCTTGAAGGAGATTAATAATACATTCTTGATCCTCTTTCCTAAGAATATTTTTTTAAATAAAACAAAGGATTTCCACCTAATAATATTTTTTAACACAATCTACAAAATTAAATATCCAAGTTTTTTGTGTTGAGAAATCAACTTTTCCTAGATAAAATCATCCATGTTAAAATATTTTTATCCTAGGAAGCTAGATTTTAGTTTTTATCATCTTGATTCACAAGATTTTTCACTCCATGGATAAGAATGGGAAGGAAAGCATAGCCCTTAAGTTGATATTTTGAAATCTTATGACAAAAGTCTCTTGTGATTTATTATTAAAATAATAATAGAGATTTAGTTTCCAAGGAGAGATCTTAAACCTTATTAAATGTTGATTCACTAACTCAATATTTTTGGTGCTTCTAAATGGATCTTTTAATTTCCTCTTTACTTCTAAGAGAGCCTTAACCAAAGGAGATAATTTATCTCCATATTTATTTATCATTCTAGAGATGAGGTGCTCATTATAAATATATCTCAAAATATCAATAAAGGTATTAATTAAATGTTTCAAGCTTGCATCCTTCTTAATTATCAACTCCCATCCAAATTTTGTAGATGATATTATTCTTCTAGGGTTAGTCATTATTGTTGAAGCTAAGGGTTTGAAAAATATTCTTTCTCAATATGGTATTATTTTTGGACATCAAATCAACTTGGAAAAAATTGGGTTTTTTTCAACATAAATCAAGTCCTACAAAATTAAATTGATAATACTATAAGATGAAGCACACATTATTTTCCAACAACATACTTGAGAATTCCCCTAAGCTTTGGGAGAATTCAAAAGTGTACTTGGAATGTTCTAGTTGAGAGAATTCAAAGGAATCTTGTTGCTTGAAAAGGTTGAGCCCTCTTAAGTCAATTAGGTAAATTACAACTCATCAAAATCTCACTCCAAATAATCCTTGTGTACTTATTATCCCTATTTAAAATTCTAGATTTCTTGGCTAAAAAAGTAGAGAAAATCCAAAGAATTTTTATGGTTAGAAACTAGGGATGAGCAGAGAATTTCCCTCATGGCTTTGGATGGGTCTACCTTTTAAAGAACCATGGTGTTCTAGGGCTTCAAAAAAATTTAAAAATGAACAAGGAATTGCTTGCAAACATTGGTTAGGAAATATTGATATCAAATATTGAGTAGAGTGACAAATTGAAGGCTAAATACTTGAGTAATCAAAATGATCCCTCTCTACTCTCTTCATTCAATCTCCCTACAGGTTTAGCAATCTAGAACAATATAATGAAGTCAAAATAACTATTAAGAAAAGTTATAAACTGGAAGGCGTGTAATGGTGAGATTATCCACTTCTAAGAGGATCCATGGCTTTTCAAGAGCCTCTTGAACTCCTCCATCCTTGTGCTTGTATCAAAGAAGAGATTTGTGGAAGATTTGGATGTCTGTTGTCAAATACTAGAACTAATCCACGTAAGATATCTCTTAGAAGATCTTTACAAATATTTCAGTATTTATGATATTTAATTATCAAAATCAAACATTTACAATTAAATTTATTTCCTATTTAGTATGGGATAATTTGGTCTATTGCATTGACTAAATTGTATTGGGTCAAAAATTAATTTCAATTTGTTTGAATTTCCTACCATATAATTCATTTGGATCTCCATATGGAATCATATCTCATCCGTAAAATTATGTTTTTGGTGGGCCTCCTCTCATGGTAATATTGTTGTTGTTAACAATATTTAGAATAGGGCCTTCTCCCTTGATAATGTGTGTATTTTATGTAAAAAATAGAATAATCTATTAATTAATTTTTAATTGTCTCTTTACTTAGAATATTAGGAAAACTATCTTAATTAGGTTCAAAACCTAATGGGTTTGACCTTAAGATGGATAGTTATTGGAAATCAATTGGGTTTCTCCTTTTAATCATCCTACTATCAAATAAATTTGGTTGTAGTCCCTTTCACATATTTTTTATGGTATTTAGAAGGAAAGAAATAAAAAAGGTATTTAGAAACAAAAATAGACCCTAGAATGTAGTGATGATACAAATATGCCAATATTTTTAAGAAAATATTGATTCTTCCCAAATCAAAAGGCCTAGAATGTTCCATACAATTGTAGAAAAGTTACTTTAAATTGGAATATAAAATCCACTTTGGATAATGTTTATATTTTTATAATTTAGAAAAGAAGAACTATTGTACAGATACCCTCGAATATGGAATGGATTAAGATCAATTTTTATTTTTTTTCTAAAGGAAATCTAAGGTAGAAAAGAGGGAGATTGCTTAGAAATGGTAAGGGGGTTGATTACTAAATTTGCTAGAAATTTGATGTTCAAACTAATAATAATGTAGAAACCTATGTTTCTCTTCTTGGAATAAAGGTGGGAAAAAATATTAACATTGTAAACTTAGTGATTGAGGATATTCTAAGAATAATATGATATGTTGAAGTCTAAAGCCTTTAGCCACTAGTCCTTAAATAATATGATTGTAGATATTAAAGACTTTAGGAAAATTTTAGGAACATTAAAATTTTACATATCTATAGAGAAAGTAACTAGGTGGTAGACCTTTTAGCCAACATGGGTTGTCTGATTGTCAACTATAATTACTAGCTAGAAGTAAAACCCATACCTCAAAATAAAAAATAAAAAATAGACATGAAATTGCTAATCTATCATGATGGAAAGTTTCATTTTATGGGGATGAGAGTCCATGTTTTGTTATAAGCCAAGGTATTAGTAAGTACCAATGCAATAATGATGGTATTTATGAGAGAATTGAGTTAAAGGGTTTTGACAGCTTTCATAGCAAAAAAATCTTCTTTTATTTTAATGATAAAAATTGGGTCAACAATAATAGAATCGAGGCTTCCAAAGATATTGCTAAAATGGGTAGTGATAGGCTTCAAATTAAGCCATATTCTTTGTGATCTTGTTCATAAAAATACTAGCATTTATAATATTTTAAGAAGGGGAGCTATGCTTTATTATCTAGAATCAATGAGTAGTAATGGCCTTGTTTATCTGACGAGTTTGTGAGATATTAGAAGGCTAGAGTGTTATGTGTTAGGGTTATTTATTTCTCCATTTATAAGGAGTTAATAGCTCAAGCCAAAAGGCTTTAGACTGAAGGTCTAAATTTGTAAAAGACCATAAAATCAAAGAGTCATGAACATATGGATACATTCCTCAAAAAGGGAGAAAAGGTCACTATATCTTTGTTGGTAAATAAATTCATAATAAAATAAATATTTTGAAAACTTAACTCTTTTACACCCTAAAAGAGTAAAATTTGTGTCAACAATTGGTAAGGTTTCTATTTTTAGTCAACAGGTCTACCTTTATGTTTGAGAGAGGCAACTCCCTTGTATGATATGATTTTTATTTTAGTGGCATTTTTAACCCAAAAGCACCTAAATATTATAGGAAAAAATGTAAAATATAAAATATAGAGAAATTGAGCCAACAAACCTACATATACCAACTCAGACTTCTTGCATGTTTTATAATAGTACTTATGAAAATTATTGTAGCTTAAAGAAAATATTTTTAAAATACTACAAAGATTTATGACATGAAACAAGAAAAGATGAATACTCCAAACTTTCCAAGATTACATGGCATAAATAACTTCACATGTGAAACCTATTGGTTCCATAATCTAATTTTGAAAAGAGTATAGAGAAATAGTTATTCACCAAACATAAAAGAAATAAATAACTCAAAAATTGTATGAATGACACGTTTCAAATATTCTCCTTTCTCATTTATTTGTAAGAAATTATACAAGTTTATTTTGCAAGTTCAAATTATGATGAATCCCCAAAAAATCCTTTCAAGAGGACGAAGTCTCATATATAGACTTTTTTTATAACTACCTTGATAACTAACTTTTTAAAATTAAAAATTTACAATAAAGTGAAATTATCTTTGATTAAATGTAAAGTTATAAAAATAATTACATTTAAGTCATATAAAAATGACCCAAATTATAAACCATGAAATTTAAAGTCCTTGAAATATATTAATTCTTTTGAAATTGAACATTCTCTAGCAAAGCTTTTGATTTATTTGCAAGCATCGAGGTGGCTTTATAACTTTTATATTGGCTTACCACATGCGTTAAAGCCTTGGTTTTTGGAACCACTATATTGAAAAATAATATCTTCCACGTCAAAAGAGAATTCTCAACTTCTTTGATTTTCATTTCAATGAACTACAATTCTTTCTTGAAGCTACCTATTGTATAAGACAATGTGGATAATTTGGCCATAGTGTCCGTATTATATTTTTCTTGAGTGAAAAATCCTTTTGAGTAAGATCTTTAAAATATTATTTGAGTTTCTAAATATCCTCCAAAGCTAAGTCATTTTCCTTAAGGATTTTTATTTCCATATCTAGACAACGTACCACAATTTCAAATTTGATGTTCTCAACATTATTGGAGAGTTTATTTATCTCATTAATCGCTTGTATGATAAATGAGAGTTTTCATTCGATACTCCTAATCCATGTGGTGATATCATATTCTTCAATTTTTATTTATTTTTTCATTTAATAGTGTATTTGTGTCAACCTTTAACATATCTTCTATATCTCTTACTGCTAAATGCTAGATAGATTCTTCTTTTCTTATTGACTAGAGATCATTATTTAGTTCATTTAAATTCTTTTCCTTGATCTCCCTATATATAATTATGTCTCTTTCAATGCAAAATATTCCATATATAGTCACTTTCTCAACCCAAGATTTAAATGCTTTTCCAAATGATTGGTATTTGTTAAACCTTTCCATTGCACTTTTATTAATACCCTATATATTTCAATCATCTGTAACCAAAGGCCCATCTAGTGGTTGTGTTGAAATATTTAAAATATAGGAAGTTAACACTTGAATATGTTCCTTAAGTTGTTCCTCGTGGCCTTTTCTTTCTCCATTCTATGCACATGTTTTGTAGTTGAAACTTGAAAGCTATGTATGTCTCCTTCATGGGTTGAAGGGTCTATGCTAATTTTTGAAACCTGATAATCATTTTTTGAAGCCTCCTCTTGATCTTTGTTATTAATTGGTTTATCTATCTCCAAATATTCTCCTCCTAAATAATCAAACATTAACCTTGAAGTGATATGAGCATTTTTAGGCTTGGGTGAAGCACTATGTAACAATTTAGCAACAAAGTTGAAATTAGGTTCAATAACATCTTGATATTTCATTTTCTTGTAAATTGTTTCTTTGTCATTGGGAGGAGGATGAAATATTAGATGGGCTTAAGGTGAAAGTTGAGGAAATCGGTGGCAAAATGATTTTTGTTGGTAATGTTAAAGGAGTATCACCAAGTGATGGAGGTGGAGACATATGGAAAAAATAAATTTGTATTCAAGGGGTTTAGAGGTGATAAAGGGGATTGTCGTGATGAGGATACATTTTATTCGAGAAGATTAGTATCATCTTATTGGATTTCCTCTTCATAATCAAGATCTATCTAATGCATTTTCACCTATAACTTGGCTCTTGATTTGGGAGGATCTTGAGCACAAGAACTTTTAAGCTTCACTTCTTTATTAGGTTCTTCATCATATCCTCCACTAGACCTAATTGTATTTGACCTCATTTTATTAATATTAATTATGGTTGTAGATGTTGTACTAGATTTTTCAAATTATTTTGTTCTCCTGGAAGTTGATCTTAAAGGCTCAGTAGCATTTCACTCATTTCTCTTTGCATCTAACCACTTCTAAGTTTTCTTTAGGATGAATCAATATCTTTCCTTGATATCCTTTATTTTCTTTTTACTCTAGTCAATGGGAGTAAGAGGCTCAAATTGAATGAATTCTAGGTAGGCTTGATCAATCATTTATGAAATGTCTTATTTTACCCCCTCAACATCCCATTCCAATTCATAATCTTTGATTTGCTACATATTTAACCTATACCAATCCATATTTCTCAAAAATCATTTTCATAATCTTCCTAGTAATATTCTAAATGACGGTGGTGTTGAATTTATTTACAAGATATAAATTATTCTTTACATAACCTTTGTTTTCATAAGGATATCTCATATTTAATAATTTATAGTATCGTTTATCAACGATATTTCTATGTTTTATACTTTAATCAAAGATGGGAAACTATAATAGGACAACCCTAGTGGAAATGGGTATCATCCTTCTTCAAATCCTTGCACTTTTTATTAACCGATTCTATTTATAGATCTTCACAACTCAATTAAAACCAAATGATCAAATGGATATCTGGGAAATCATACTTGGAGATTAATCAAATCCACCTATTCTTATGTAAGAAAATCTGGGAAATTGAATAAAATAACTTCCAAATCATTTAATTAATTTTGTAGCTTCGGCAGAAAATATTTGGCCCAAGTTAGCGTCAAGCTCCCTAACTGTAAGCATAGTGAATGCATCGTTTACTTTTATGAAATTGTTATTGCTAAAATTCAATTGAATTATACGAAGAAATAATATATTTGAGTCATTTCTCATAAATCCCCACTTCATAAAGTCTAGGCCATGGGTGCATACTAGTAATTACATAAAATAAATATGAGGTCATATAAAACTCCTATGTATTCTAGAAATTGATAATTGGTTATGCAAATTTTTATGATTAATTTCCCCAATCTACATTTTGAGATTCATAACCTATAACAATAAATGAGATTCATAACCTATAACAATAATGAATTGGCACATCTAATATTCAAAAGAATTTGTTTCTTCCTCTCGGGTATGTCTTGAGCCCGAGAGGGAATCGAGTGAGATTTATTGAAGGTGGAGGTGTGACGAGGACCACTCGAGTATTTACAACAACCACCATAATTTCCATATTTGTGATCAGATTTCGACGGTCAGGAGGTTTTTAATCAAGCATGGCGTCTGATTATTCTTAGGGATTTGTTAGAGTGCATTCACTTCAGAGGTGATTGGTATCCATCTTGGCATGCTTTGCACAGGGAATTAGTTGAAAGAAACAAGTTGGGAGAATTTGAGTTCTGTTTCAATCGGTTCTCACCAACTAAAACTTTATTGCATCATGGGCTTGTCAGGCAAAGATCCAAATCTTCTTACGGGTGCTTTGACTGGTGGTTTAATGCCACCATTTTTGTTAATCTTTTGTACCATAGTGGTGGGAGAGATATTTTTTCTTGTTGCTTCCCTCGTCCTCTAAAAGGGAATTTCGAGCCCCTCCTAGAATCATCAGAGTCCGAGAATAAAATTTTGCATTGATTGTTCACTATTTTCCGTAAGGAACACTTAGGAATTCAGTTTCAAGGGAATGCCCATTTGGCACCTGACCTTAACATTTCTATCATTTGAATCAATTAATAGAAAGCATAAAGCATCAAATTGTGCCCAGTTCGCCTTTGTGGTGTGTTTCACTTTCTGTTTATACTAGCTTTTATGCTCTGTGTCACCTGTGAATGGATGTGATCTTAATAAATAATCATCCGAGTTTCAACTTTTATGGTGTTTAATATAAATTTGCAGTTAACTGCACCATGTTATGTACTCTTTCATTGCTACAATAATTTATGTTAAGTGTCATGCTATGCTTGTGAATAATCTCTACAAGGATTCGAGACATTAGTAGGATATTCTAGGTGTATCACACTCTGCTAAACCTTAGTGGGTGCTTCCTACAAAAATATCTAAATGCTATGCTTTGTTCTTGTTCAAGCCTTAAGCATTTCATTCTCTTTTCACAATGAAGGGTCTGTGGCACTCTGTGTTCATTGCTTAAGAGCGTGAACTCTGGTTATCCAAGTGAGAGATTTGAAATGTTGTAAAAGCTTCGGTGCATTGCCTAGTTTAGATTTGTTTACATTTATTCCTTCTTCCCCTTTTCTCTCCAAAAATGAACAAAGAGTCAACTTCTAAAATCTCAGAGGTTGTCTAGTGGAGCGTAATTCATCCCCCATCCACTGAATTTCCCATAAGGTTGTTTCCTTGTAGCGTAAGCTTTAAGGATCAACAATGTGTCAATATCACAACTACAACCAATTAATCCCAAGATATGTTCTATTTTTATGTCTCACACAACTCTCTTTCATTTAGATGAAGGTTTAGGAACTAGTCCATAGAGATATGAAAAAAGATTAAGCCACCTATAATGTGTCAGGATTCCATCTCGCTAAGACTTAAATTTCCATTATTTAACCTGATTACAACATGATGCATTTTGATACCCATATTAAACTCCTCAATTTTAGTCACACAATAGACCAATTAAGAGACATAAGCCAACAAAAGAAAAAGATTACCCCAAATCACTCAACTATGAAACCACCAAGAAAGATATGAGGTTGGCACTTTATGCTTAGTGCGATTATAGGTGCCACTTGCCAACAACAATGAAGTGGAATTGATCTTAGTGTATATGGATTGCCAAATTTGGCCACAAGATCAAAGTAAAATTTTTACACAAAATGATATCAATCTGATCACACCATGGAAAGTACACAAAATTTATGCACTTAAAAAAAAAAATCATCCAAAAATGTTACCATAGGAGCAAGAATGAAGCCTCGAAAGTTATCAAAATGAGAATGACTTAGCAACACCTATGAGAATCTACAATTTATGGTAAAACCAAGCACCAAAATTAAAAACTAGTTGCACCACTACAAAGAGCACACAATTCTACCCCAAATAAAAAAAACTCTAGAAAAGGGGTTTGTATGACCAAGTTACGGGCCTCTAAAGTTGAACTACAAAATGAAAAACTCCAAAGGAGAGGGGGTCCAAATTTTCAAAGCCCAGTTGACATCATTGCTTACATAGTGTTGATGTTAGCAGATGATAGACTTAAAATTGATGGTTAGGGGCCATCAAAATGGAACATGCCCCTGGAATATTTTGGGTTAGTTGATGTCGAAGGAATCTGGGAATATTCACATAAATATGGAATATGCTACTTGCAGAATCTTTTTGATACCATTGGAATATTCTTTCCTTCGGACAACAAAAAAGATGTGGTGGGGCTAAAGGGATTTGTGTGGGCGAATGAGACTTCACCGAATGGCATAGGTACAATGTACCTACATAGGCCAATACCTGCATATATGTAGGTATGACCTACAATAAAATTTTGTAGAAACCTTTGATTAAGTTTTTAAAAAAATTCCAAAAAAACTTTAGAAAAATTTAACCCAAATTTTTTTTGATGCCCCTTTTTTTGTGACCTACAAATCATACTGTCTATCTTTGCGACGATTCAAGTTTTACGATCATAAGACCAAATTGGGTGAATTTTTTCCTTAAGCCCGGGGGCAAGTGCTCTAATTTTGATGACTTTTCAAACGATCTTGGGGTTTATGGTCCTTTCGAACACAACGAAGGGGTGATTTTGGCCTAAAGTGCTTTGAAAATTTAGCTACCTCCTAGATTTGGTAACCTTTATTGAACTTGAAACGCTTGTAAATCAGACAATATATGATGAAATTTGATTAAACAAAAGGAAAACCTAACTTTCTATGACACCCTAGATTCAATGGTGAGGTCCTTGAAACCTCTACTTATACCCAAAAAAATTTTCATGCCAAGATTGGTCCCTTAGATCTAGGAAGAAGTCTGCAACACTGAAGCTCTGATACCATGTAGGATTTTATGGTGAACTCGTCAATACTCTAGGACCACCTAGAAGACAAAAATAACTTCCACAAGAGATAAATGGAAGAAATATCATGCTACATATGATTATGGATGCAATATTGCTAGATTGAATATGTTGACATTGCACATATGATGCCTTGCTTATATAGGCAAGGTGTGATGATATACCAACATTAAATAACTATGTCATAATTAAATGACATGAGTCAATACTAAATGAACTAGGACAAAATCATACAATAAAATGTAACTAGATAAGATTTGATAAGGTCTTATCTAGACAACTAAGACTTCTAGAGAAAGCAACTAGGACCTAAGTGGACTTAACATGTAAATAGGATCTAGATAGGTAAAAAACCTATTTACACCAAAATTTCCCCTAAAAATGACATGCTATAATAAAGAAAAACATGATCCCAAATCCACGTAAATCCCTAAGTCCACAAAGGAGCCCATTGTAAAAAAACCATATGGACCCCAAAGCAACAAGTTGTGATGCATCCAAAAGAAAAATCCAAATTAGCATCTAAAGTTGCTAATCCAAGAGCCAAGCATCCCGATCCTCTATCTTCTACGTCAAATTTTGGTTCTTATGTTCCAAAATCTGCTATCATATGCAATCTATAATCCCCAAATCCTACATCAACTTCTCATCTAATCCTTCAACAATTGTCATGACTTGTGCCATTATTGGTCCTAGAAACACCCCCCCCATAAAACTTACATCCCATCCTCCCATTCACACTTTCCAACACCTCATTCCTTATCCCCCATATCTCCCCCATCAAATCCATGTGTTTGCATAATCCACCCATCTTAACAAGGTCATACCAATATCCAACAGTCACTTCCAAATGGGCTCCTATCACCTTGGTATGAGAATAAATGCTTGAGTTCATATTCCCTCTCACTCCCCCATCAACATCCCAATCCACCTAATATATCCTCTCCCATCCTCATCCACCTAATGTTTCCTCCTTCCATCTCACATCCATAAAATTTCCCAAAGATTTTAAAAAATAGTAGAGAATTTTTTTGTTAGATGGTGAAAACCTAGAAAATATGTACCTTAGAAAAGTAAAATGATGAAAACCTAGCAAATGTGTGTCATATACAAATCCCCCAAACCACTTTATCTCTATACTTTGTCAAAATATTATTCTAGCTTCCTATCCATAATATCCTACATCCCACTTACCTATCCTACCCATCATACCATATCCATTACAATCCATTCATCATCCTTCCAATCTTGATAAATATAAGAGAAAGTATCTAATATTCAAAGATTCAAAATTTCAAAAACTTCAAAATTTTCAAGCATCCAATCCTTCAAAGTTCTTTCAAACTAGAATAACACTTTTCACCTGAAATACCATTTTGTACCTTTCTTTGATAATAGGATGTAACTTCTTCCATTCAATACTGCAGAGTCCATTCTTGTACACATAATTTCCAATAGATCCAACAATGTGAAAGAGGATGACCAATCTATGGATGAACATTGTTTTTCACTATCTTCTGCATTAGAGAGTATTCCGAAAAGATGTTCTAACCAAACCTCAACAATTTCCTTAAGAAGCTAGAAGGTCTTCACTACATCATCCCTTTTCCTCTGCACAATGATCATTTTAGCTTGTAGTTCACCAACTCTCTACCTTTGCTTTCCCTCTTTGTCTTAAAAAATATCAAACTTCTTTCCAATGTTGTTCACCTCGGATTCAATTGCTTCAATTCTGCTTCTGAAATTATCTATTGCAACAGGCCACTAGAGACAATACTTGTATATGTCCACCATTTATTTTATGTACTTCTTTGTCTCCATGATTAGCCCAGACATCCTTTGCTTTCCTTTAGAACATCTCTTTTCAACCAAAACTTCCAACTTGCGTCCTTCCGGACCTTCAAGCAACATTCTTTCTTCAACTATTTCAACTAAATGTTTAGGTAAGGAATCATAAACGATAGATACATCAATACCTTTACCAAGTAGATATTCAACTAAAGCCTCATCAATTTTAAGTCTGTCAATAGGCAAGGCCGTACTCCATAAATTACCAGTTTTCTTTATTTTCCCTTTTGTCAACATAGTTCGGATGTCATCTAGATCGAAAGATTATGATCCAACCAGAGATTCTTCTTTTTCTTCCTTCTCTTCAGGAATAACAATGATATTTTCGGAGAGGGCTTTTCTTTTCTTCGATTCTAGAGTGGAACCACTAGTGACTACTTCCAATTCTTTTGTTCTAGAGGAAGAACCTTCCTCAAATTGACTCAACATAACTTCATCGGAGAAAATACCAGATGAGATAAGCTTGCTTTGCACATCGGTACAAGGTACCAGACCAACATGGTGACATCAATGACAATATAAGACATACTTCCAATAATTCTCTCATGTCATAAATACCTTGTTATTGGTATCTATTTATAGGCTTCCACACACACACAATCGAATTTAATCCACCCATTATTTCATTTTTCTCATATAATCCAAATGGTCCTCACAATTCAAGATTACAAGTGAATCCTAATCCATGAAATCTATGTAAATCATCCAATCACATCCCTGGTCTTTTTCCTAGCCTTGTTGCAAGCCTTGATCCAAAACTAATCATCATAATTGCCCGATGTATCCTTCCCAATCCTTATGTTGTTTTGGGATATATCACTCCCACATCAACAACACTCCATCCACCATCAATCAATCATGACTTTTCAGCTTGACCGAGGTAACACCATATTTGTCTTTGAATTATGTTGTGCATTATTGTTTACACGTTTGTGTGCATTACCATTCATCTTACATATATATCAGTCCTTGTAACCTACTTTCCACATTGGTATCATGGTCTTCAATATCATGGTGCTATACAACATATGGTTTCTTGTGACTTATATTTTTCTATGCATGAGACACATTATCATCTTGGTGAATACCATATAGTACTATATCAAATAAAGAGTGCTCAATCCAATACAATATAATGATGCATTTTCATCCATCCCTTTTCTTCCTTCCATCTTCTTTATATCCTCCCATCACCTATCCCTTACCCCTCTTTTTATCCACCATGTTGCATCCTCTTCCCTTATATACCATGCACCCTCTCATTCATTTCAAGAGCACACTGATGTTATTTGAATCCACCTGTCCACTTGAGGGGGAATCCTCATCCTTACTCTTAACATTTGTTCTCCTAGTCACTCCTTTGAATAATTAGGGCATCTTACCTAATTTAACCATTCTATTCCAAGTGCTATGCTTTAATCTTCTTTGAAATAACGCTACTTCATGACATCGTCTCAAAGATGGGAAAAATTTAGACACCTAAAATTGACTTTTGTCATTACCTAACTATTCCCTCTATAATTGATTGAACACAACCTTGATTATTTAGTTAATTACCCTTTTCCCATCTTTTAATGATTAAATCATGTTTTATTATTTAATTAATAATGTCACTATTCACTTGCACCTTATTTCTAGCCTAAATCAGTTAATCATATTTCTTCTAATGTCTGTCTTAGGTAAATAAATCAAAATATTCATATAACTAAATCCCCATCCCCATCCCAAATAAATAAATAAATAAATCTATTTATTTAATTCACCATGTTCTACACTTTTCATTAAGTGGGTTAAAGTCCATTAAACCCTTAATTCCCTACTTATACAACCTAATCCTAGAACTCCCCTCAAATCATGGACATTCCTCCAAGGTGTATAGAGGCATGACCCTTTGTACATGTGACATGGTCTTGGTACCATGTCACATGTGTTAAAGAACTCGCCCATCCCTCAAGGTTACTCCAAAGTACACCTTCCATCTTGTCCACCCAATCTTCCCAAGGAGAATTTCCACCCTTTATTTTCTCATCAATCCCTCTCCCTCAATATCCTCTAATGAAATGAGGACACTTGTCCTCCTTTCATCTCCCCACAACTCTTAACTATTATGTTCCATTGATCTCATCCATTCATTAGCCTCTCTAAAAATCTATAAATTGGAGACCACCCCTAGCCATTTCAAGATCATCCCTTTATGTAACCTTATGCTATTAGCAAGAGCACTCACATCTATAATCCTTGAGCAAAACCACCACTATTTGGTACAAAAAAGGGTTAGATTGATGAGAATTTTGTTTGTTTTCATTAATATTTTCTAGTCCTTTGCTTAATTTGAGTGTTACATCGAATTGTGTGTAAATGGGCTAATCTATTTAGTTCATTTGCATACTCACTTTTCATGTACGTAGAATCCAAAGTCAATACCTAAACCATCCTTTCAATGGTAATTATTTTGGAAAAGTCTTATAGTGTAAGTACTAGCATAGTGCACATAACATGCTTTAGGATGTTGAAAGGCTACTATGTTGCTTCCAACCACATGAAGGAATTTTTCTTTAACACATGGTAGCCAATGAGTTACAATTTGATTGTAGACCTTGACAAATTTCTTGTAATAGCTAGTGAGACATAAGAATCCCTAAAGGCTTTTGAGAGTTTTGGGTTTCAAATAATTGTTCATGTATCCAATTTTTTAGGGTTTACCTTAACTTTGGCAAAGACAATATGCCCTAGATATTTGGCCAAAAGAATACTTGGAAATTTTTGCACAAGAATAGTGGCTAGAAAGAAGTTGGAGCCCACTTGATGAAGGTGAATGAGGTGCTCTTCCCAAGTCTATTGTAGATAAGAATGCCATCAAAGAATAACAAAATCAAAGAATACCAAAATGAAATTCTTGAGAAAGGGTGAAAAACCCTTGTTCACCAAGCTTTGGAATGTAGATAGGGGCATTAGTAAGGCTAAATTAAAGAACCAAAAGTTGATATATTTGAAAAAAGAAGACTTCCCATTCAATTCATCAAGCAACTCATATGTGTATATATATATATTTTATTATCAAAATAATATTTTTTAATGATCTATTGATTATAACAATTGTTGACATCATAGAATGTAAGATAAGGATAAGGTAAACACCATTAATATAAAAAACTAGCTAATACACCCTATAAAATGAGTTATTTTTAATGATACACTACATTTTTTGTATTATATTCTTCATTTGTTATTTTAAAACATAATCTATGTAGTTCAATGGTGGAAGAAGATGTTATTTATAAAGAAAGATATACTATTGGAATTTGAGGCATTTTTTATATATTATCATTACATTAATGATAACTGCATCACAAAATTGACATCAAAAATGGTGTAAGAGGTTAAGAAAGAAACATTGCTTTGCTATCATTTGTATGAGGAAATTCAATTTGTGCTTGAAGTAGGAGGCAGGTTAAAAAAACACAACATTATATATTTCTTGACAATTTCATGAGTCCAGATGAATTTTCGGATTTAATTTAAATAGCACACTAAACTTTTACTTGTTTAGGTGGTTCATTTGAAATCACACTAATAGGTGGATCTTACTGGAGAAGCTAGTGTAGTTTCAGATGAACCACCTAAACAAATCAAAGCTTAAAGAAGCTAGTGTAGTTTCAGATGAACCACCTAAACAAATCAAAGCTTGGAGTGTGTTATTTAATCCTGACCGAATTTTGGATATTTCAAGATGATCAACGTCACAAAAAAGCCACATGATAGGTGACATGTCATTCAAGGACTTCTAGGGCGGACAGCTGTGGAACGTTTCTGTACGTCGATTGATTGGACACCAACGGGGATGCTTTGCTTTAAGGCCAAGTTTGTCGGTTCTGTGGATGCTCTTTAATGGCCGCTATTTGCCCTCACCTGTCACTACTTTTAATGAGTCCTCGATGGGTATCAGAGAAGGCAGACGAATATTTCTGACTGCGTTGGCAGTCTCATTTAATTTCTTTCTGGACTGTCCTGGGCGGTTGGGTCGCCATTGGTTTTGGTGGGCGTTTTGATGATGAAAGCCATTCTAGAGATTTTCTGCGAGAGTAATTTTTGGCTCTGTAAGATTTGAATATGCCATTTAATTGTTTCTTGACTTAGGAGTATGTATGTCTATAAATTTGTGGCTATGGAAGAATATGCTGGAGGCAATTCCAGCTTTATAACAATTGCTTTGATCAAAAACCTCAGTTTTATCAATCCAAATCCATTCATTAACCTGAAAAGTAGAAGATTCTTGTCTGTCACTGTGCATCCTTCCCACATTTATTTAAAATTTAAGGCAAAAACTGCCAGACACTATGTTTTCTCCTTAAATATGTAGCAGAGCTCATGACCGTGAAATCCATGGATCTTCCACTTTTGAGGGATTAATTTATGCTCTTTTAGTTTATACTTTAGACATGATCAAAACTCAGAAAAGTTTTATGAATACTTACTCTGTAATTCAATTGAGTTCTTATAGCATTTGGAAACATTTTCATTTGTTCCATTGCAATGAGAATCATAGTGGAGATAATTGTCATGGATCCTATTCAACATAGGAAACACAAGGATGGGATTAATAATCTTTTAGTTATATTGATTGGCCGTATCCTTATTGCCATACCTACCCTCTTTTTGTAATTATGTCTATTCCCTCTCACCATTTCTTCCCTTCTATTTGTAATGATAACTATTCAGTTTGACCACCTCTCTTAGCTGGTACACTCTTTTAATGAGCAAATTACCTCATTTTGGAGTAACCTTAAAGATTGGATAAAATTATGTCTTAAAGTTTATGAACACAAGAATGGGATTAATAACATTTTAGTTATATTGATTGACCGCATCTTTATTGTCATACCTGTCTTCTTATTTGTAATTATGACTATTTACTCTCACCATCTCTACCCTCCTATTTGTAATGATAACTATTCACTTTGACCATCTCTCTTAGTTGGTACATTATTTTGATGAACAAATTACCTCGTTTTTAAATGAGTGGAGTAATTTTAAAGATTGGATAAAATTACATCTTAAAGTTTATGAACACAAGAATGGGATTAATAACTTTTTAGTTATATTGATTGATCGTATCCTTATTGCCATACCTGCATTCTTATTTGTAATTATGACTATTCACTCTCACCATCTCTACCCTCCTATTTGTAATAATAACTATTCACTTTGACCACCTCTCTTATTTGGTACACTATTTTGATGAACAAACTACCTCATTTTTAAATGAGGAGTAATTTTAAAGATTGAATAAATTGAGTCTTAAAGTTTATGAACACAAGAATGGGATTAATAACTATTTAGTTATATCGATTTCAGACGGTATCCTTATTGCCATACCTGCCTTCTTATTTGTAATTATGACTATTCACTCTCACCATCTCTACCCTCCTATTTGTAATGATAACTATTCACTTTGACCACCTCTCTTATCTGGTACACTATTTTGATGAAAAAATTACCTCATTTTTAAAATGAGTGGAGTAATTTTAAAGATTGGATAAAATTATGTCTTAAAGTTTATGAACACAAGAATGGGATTAATAAATTTTTAGTTATATTGATTGACGATATCCTTATTGCCATACCTATTTTCTTATTTGTAATTATGCCTATTCACTCTCACCATCTCTACCCTCCTATTTTTAATGATAACTATTCACTTTGACCACCTCTCTTAGCTGTTACACTATTTTGATGAACAAACTACCTCATTTTTTAAATGAGTGGAGTAATTTTAAAGATTGAATAAAATTATATCTTAAAGTTTATGAACACAAGAATGAGATTAATAACTTTTTAGTTATATTGATTGACAATATCCTTATTGCCATACATGCCTTCTTATTTGTAATTATGTCTATTCACTCTCACCATCTCTACCCTCCTATTTGTAATGATAACTATTCACTTTGACCACCTCTCTTAGCTGATACACTATTTTGATGAACAAATTACCTCATTTTTAAAATGAGTCGAGTAATTTTAAAGATTGGATAAAATTATGTCTTAAATTTTATGAACACAAGAATTGGATTAATAACTTTTTAGTTATATTGATTGATGGTATCCTTATTGCCATACTCGCCTTCTTATTTGTAATTATGACTATTCACTCTCACCATCTCTACCCTCCTATTTGTAATGATAACTATTCACTTTGACCACCTCTCTTAGTTGGTACACTATTTTGATGAACAAATTACCTTATTTTTAAAATGAGAAGTAATTTTAAAGATTGGATAAAATTATGTCAAGTTTATGAACACAAGAATGGGATTAATAACTTTTTAGTTATATTGATTGACGGTATCCTTATTGCCATACCTGCCTTCTTATTTGTAATTATGACTATTCACTCTCACCATCTCTACCCTCCTATTTGTAATGATAACTATTCACTTTGGCCACCTCTCTTAGTTGATACACTATTTTGATGAACAAATTACGTCATTTTTTTAAATGAGTGGAGTAATTTTAAAGATTAGATAAAATTATGTCTTAAAGTTTATGAACACAAGAATAGGATTAATAACTTTTGAGTTATACTGATTGATGGTAGCCTTATTGTCATACTTTCCTTCTTAAAGTATTTAGAAATATACGCAGTGGTAGATTAGTAGGATTTATTGTGATCTAATTATTAATCTTGAGGTACATAATAACTAAATAAAAATGAAAATTAATATCCTTTTCACACCTTTCCAAAATGTTCGAATGAAACTTTAAATAATATTCTCTCTTTCCCTTTGTTGGATACAAAATGATTTTGAAATTATAAAAATATAGATTTTTTTATGGCTAATACTTATTATATTAAGTTTGGACATCTTTAGAAGTATAATCAATATTTATAAAATATAAATTATCTTTAAATTTATTTCTTTTTATATAATCATTAAAAATATTTTAAATTATCACACTCATTAAAGTATTAAAGACTATTAGAAATATATAAAAGTGTTATTAAATAGTCGATAAGCATAGATATTTTAAAACTTATTAACTAAACACTAAATAAAATAGATTTGCCAATTTTTTTTATAGTTTTTGCTTGATAAGATTATAAATATTTATAACTAAGAATAATCAACACTTTAAATATTGCTACTAATTATGATTAGAAGAGAGGAGCCATTATCCATGCACCATAACTCCATAGCCTTCAAGATCTTAAAATGGTTCACTAATTTTATATAATTTTTTGACACACTTATATATTTAAGTTAATATCTTAAAAATATTGTTTTAGAGTCTAGGTAGTTATGATGAATAGGGGTTGATTTGTTATTTAGATTGTGGTCATTTGGAAGTGGTGATTGGTACCTATGGAAGGAACATCTCGATAATCATGCTCTACCCCTCTTAAAAATAGTTCAATTAATTTTATTTTAAAATCTTGAATAAAAAATTGTAATCTCTTCATTTTTTGACTAACTTATTTTTATCATCAAACAAGCGTCCATAAAAATAATTTTTACACCCATTGAATTAAACACTCAAACCTTAGTCTTAGTCTCTTGATTCATTCTATGTTCAAGCTACCCATAATTCCCTCTCCAATCAACCTTCATAGTGATTAGTATACAAAAAAATAAATTAGGACACCATATACAAAGCTACCCTTTTCATTTTGTAGGGTTTCTTTAGTATGATTATAAAATTTTCAACCAAGTGAGCTAGATCTTGATCCTACATGCACTTGATGCAAGTTTTTTTGTAATTATATGTGATGAGTGCCACTATCTTATTTCCTAAGATATTTTTTCTAATAATCACTATGACAATAGGTAGCAATACTCATAAAGCCACACTAAAAAATAACTATCATTTATTATCTATAAAAATTATTGAAATTCTCATAAAATAATGCTCATTGGTTTTAGAGTTTATAATCTATTTTTCTAATGCTCATAAATCCACTCAAAATTCCCTCTCCCTTTCTTGTTTAAGTCTTGTTTCAACTTTAATGTGCGGTTGTTGGTAGAGGTAGAGGTAGAATTTTTGCATAGAGTGTTGGTATCATATGACTTTTCAAGGATCATCCCCATCCAATTTTGGTTATATTTAGTCTATAATAATGATTATACAAGCCTCTTTTGACGGTCAATATATTTTGATCTTTTCTTCCCTTATATTAGTCATTGTAATCTAAGGCAATCAAATAACTCTTTTGAGGAGGCTTAATTAATTTAAAAATGAGCATAAATTTCATCAAAAAATATATTTTCATTCTTATGGAAGAACGATCCATATAAAAATCTTTCAATGTAGTACAAATGGAATATCACTCTAGTCCATCGTAGTTTTTATTTCTTATTTGTATAATTTTTCTCACATAAATATTAATGAAAAAAACATATCTAATTGTTTCCTTAGCTAATTCCATTCCTTCTAACTTAAATGAAATCCTAAAAAAATGTCTACTTTGAATGTATTAGATGCACCAGGCAAATGAAGGGTGTGGAATCATTTGTACATTAAAATAATTTAATCCCTCATCAACATTCAAACCCTCGTTAGCCTTTAAACCATTATCATGCATTAGCATATGGAACCTCTTAAAATGGGGTTTTTATTGAGTGTTATTGTATGGCTTAGGACATAGAGCACACCCACTTTCAAGATGTTCCACTCAAGGATAACCCTAGAGATCTCAATGCAAACGAGAAAGAGATCTTGCAATAGGGTTGTCCTAGGGGCTGAATGTAAACTAATGAGGGGTTCACCACCAAGTTTAGACTTGGAAAGATAAATGAAATGCAAGATGCAACACTAAACCCTAATTCAATGCAATGATCTACAAAATGACCTCGAAAAGCAAATGAAATTGAACAGAAAGTTGTGATATGAATTGTGTGCACTTAAGAATCTGAAGATGCTTGAATGGAGATTTGGAAAACTGGAAAATTTGACTTTAATGCTAACTGGGACTCATTCGCCAAGTTGGGCGAATCAGTCCAAATTCTAGGTTTCTATGCGGGAACAAGAATCTGGCAAATGGGTATTTGAATCTACAAAAAAATAAATTTTAACTAGAACTGGGACTCATTTGCTAGAAGTGGTGAATCAATCCAGTTAGGGTTTTCTGAAGCTTTAAAGTCTGATCCTACTCTTCCTAGTCTGCTCAATTTGCCTCTGCAATTTTCTAGGTCTGAATCTCTGATTTGCAACCTGTAGGTCTTCTCCAAGGTTCTCCAAGGCTTGATGACAACTTTGACAACTTTGAATGACTTGGCAACTTTTCTCCAATCTTGCTCCTTAGGAAATCTGCAACCTATACTTGCAAATCACACACAAAGGAGAGGGAAAAATGTTGTTCGGTTAGTGGATGGGGGTTTTCCTTGGTCAAACCCCTTGTTGGTAATTAAACTTTGAAATAGAATGAAATATGAATGGAGAATGATGAATGAACAAAATGAGATGTTGCAACTCACCAAACCCTAGCAATAAGAGGCTACAAACATGTATGAGATGGCTCCAATGGATGTAGATCTTGACTCTAGCTTGAAGTTGATAGATCTTGAATGAAATGCTTTCTTGAATCATAAACCCTACATCACAATTGTTAGCTCAAAAAAAAAAATGATGCATGAAGTCCTTGACATGATGGTTTGTGCTTGAATGCTACTCTAAAATGCTTGATAATCTACCCTTGAATGCTCTTGAATGCTCGAATGCTCTTGTTAACTCAAACTTGCTATAAAGATCAATAATTGAATGCTTTGGGGAGAAAATAAGAGAAAAAAACTTGTATTTATACTTAATTATGCAAGAATTCCAGAAATTACAACACTACAAGATGCCATCAGATCTAGGAGGATAAAATCCCACCATAAATTTGAATTAATTTTGATTTTGGGCCACACGAGACTCATTTTCCCAAGGTGGCAAATGAGTCTCACTAGGCATAATTTTTGGGCCCAAATTTAAAAATGCTTAGAAATATGTGAAACCAGGTTTAGGACAAAAAGATCTAGGTGGGACTCATTCACCCAAGGTGGCGATTGAGTCCTAGATCACTAAATTTGGGCCATTCAAACCTGAAACACTTGAATTATGATTGGGTGATGATTAATGTAGGGATTATCCTTAAAAAGATGCATTAAATGAGGCTTATGGATGCAAAATAGGGCCAATTAAAGCATAAGAAAGCCCAATTATTAATGAAAACCCTAGAAAGGGTAAAGTGTGTTACAACACTTTACAACACTTGAAATAAGACAAAATTAAGATTAAAAATAAGTTTATTAGGTTTAGTTAGTTAGTAAAACCTTAGAAAAGCATGAAAGTGTGTTACAAAACTTTACAACAGTTTAGCAAGGTACCATTTAAAATTCATTAGTTCACAAGGGCCCAAGACCTAATGTGAATGTATCAACCACATTACAACACTAAATCAAGGCAACATTAAGCCTAGTTAACAAGGAGGGCCCAAACAAGCAAGGAAAAGTAGAAGGGATACTTTTTTCGTTGCTCCACCATAATGTAAACATATGAAACAACAATGCAAACACATCTAAACACATAAGAAAACTAGATTTATGTGGAAAACCTAGGAAGGGAAAAACCATGGTGAGGATTAGCTCACATATATATGAATAGAAACATCAAATACAATTAGGCTCACTACCCCAAAAAAGAAGAAAGGCTCACTACCAAAAGGACTCACTATCTAGAAGAAAGAAGAATAAAAGAATATTGTTACACAGAGATTCACTATCTCAAGGAAATAGGAGAAATCCACCACTACAACTCTATGCCATTCACAACCTTTGGCTCATTGCCTCCAATAACTTCAACCACACTGAAAATGTAGACACCTTTTGCTTAGTGCATTCAAAGTCATAGGAATTAAGCTTGTAATTAGATCAACACACTTGATCACATTCACATCTTTCACAAACCCTTACACTCATCTCCAACAATTCACCTTGCATTTATACCATCCATGACCTAAACAACCTGAATTAAGTTGGCCTTAATGAAATGTATGCATCTCAAACATGGAACACCAAATAGGTCAGCACCAAACACCTTCGTGGTGGAAAGAAGTGAAGGTAGACCACACCAAGGGTTAGCTAGGACCCAAATCTGCACCGACATGCATCATCGTTCTTCCACAAATAGCTAACAACCTCTACAATTAGCGCTAACACCTAGGTCAGCCAAACATGAACTAACACTAACAAGAAACCACATCCAAACTTCTCCAAGTCCTAAAACAGAATTTAGACCATAAATAGACACTTCACAACATCCACAAAACACCCTAAAATATTATAGCATCATCAAAATATTTTGCAACACTACCACAACTACTTGAGACAAAATACTCTCATCCTGCACATCACGATGCACTACCACTGAACTCCAACATAAGAGCTAAAATCGTAGAGAAAATAAACACCAAAAACTCAAAGGGAAGGTAGATATAGACAATATAAGCATGCTAACAAATCTACAAGACAAGAAACCTCAACACAAAGAGATGCAGATCAATATCATCTCTCCCAGATAACCTTCTTTATAGATAGACACACTGTTAAACACAACTTCCATTGTTGTATGATCTAGAACCTAAGACTCTAGATATAACACCTTTGAACATATTTGATCATCATATCAAAACCACATAATCATATATTCAACCATGAAGAAATGTGGAGCACAACATTCAACACACCTTTATCACACTACACACTCTTTTATTCATTTTTTTTAAAATCACTTGGAAACCAAGTGAACTAGTTGCACCAACAACACCACAAGAATCTCTTCAACATATCTACAACATATTCAACACCAAAAATATCCCCATCTATAATATCTTCTCAACACCACAGTAGAGGTTGACATTAGTGACAATACTGAAGACAACATAGTGCAAAACACTCACTACTGACATCAATGAGAACACTACACCAATCTTCTTGACCATACTAGATGTTAACATCAATAAAAACACTTGCAACATAATTTCAACAATCTCCCTCTTTTTCATTGATGGAAACACCAGTTCTAAAATACCATCAACAACAAAATCAACTATCATTGAAGCAACAACTCTGCATCAAGCAACACTCCCCCTTACCGAGGAAACTCTTACACTTATTTTCTTGTATTCAATCCCCATATCTTGAGGAGTTATTCACACAACACCCTCCCTCTATTTTTTAGACTTCACTCTCCCCCTTTGACATCTACATACATAACTTTGACACCACTTGATCACTTATCTTTAGGTGACACCAACAAGCAACTGTTCTCTTGCACTTGTACATTTTGCACTACTCATTCTTTACTTCTCCCTCTACTGCTTGCTCTTTTTTGCAAACTTCCCTTAGGGACACAAGACATGTTCCATCTGACTACACCAATCAGAACATTACTACCTACTCCCCTCTGAGAGGCAACTTCTAGCATTAGTCGAGGACCAAGAATGTATCTTGAAATGCTTCCTGGACAAATGCACACACTTATGCATCTAATTTAAAGGAGGGGAAATAACCCCTAACTTCTATTGGAGATACTCAAAATTATCTTTTGGAAGAGCCTTTGTAAAAATATCTACAACTTGATCTTTTGTAGGTGCATATTATAGTTTCACCCCATTCTCTACAACCCTCTCTCTTAGAAAGTGATAGCAGATAGATATATGTTTTGTTCTTGAATGCATTATCTATTTATTTAAAACATTGATAGCACTTGTATTATCGCACAAGATATAAATAGGTTCATCATATGATACTCTAATATCCTTCAATGTTTTCTTCATCCACAACACGTGTGCAACATGATGCTCTTAGAATATACCCTGCTTTTGAATCTTGCTTCTTACTCAACCAATAAACCAACCCGCTTCCAATAAAGAAAGCACCACTACTTTTACTTCTTCTATCATATGTACAACCCACCCAATCTACATCTGTATATGCAATCAAAGAGAAATTAGTATTCTTGGGATACCATAAACCAAAATATGAAGTGCCCTTCAAGTATCTAAATATCCTTTTAACTACTACAACATGTGATTCTTTGGGATCTTCTTGAAATATTTCCACAAGACATACTGCATGCATGATGTCAGGTCTAGTAACAATTAGGTATAGCAGTCCACTAATCATTGATCTATACTTGATTTGATCAGCCTTAAGAGATTCATCATTCTTGCTCAATTTACAAACAATAACCATAGGAGTAAGTACCAATTTAGAATCCTCCATTCTAAACTTCTTCAACATTTCCTTAATAGATTTTGATTGTGAAATGAAATTACCCTTTTCTGATTGATTGATTTGTAATCCAAGGAAGAAATTCATCTCCCCACACATTGCCATCTCAAACTCTTTTTTCATCTCTTCTACAAACCTCTTGCACACACCTTCATTTCCTCCAAAGATAATTTCATTAACATACACTACCACAATAAAGATTTGTTCTCCCTCAACCTTGAAGTACACGTTACTATCTATAGTACCCTTTTTGAATCCTTGCTGCAACAAGCACTTATCCAATCTTACATACCAAGCTCTAGGAGCCTATTTGAGTCCATACAATGCCCTCTTGAATTTGTAGACCATATAAGAATCATCTAATAACTAAAATCCTTCAGGTTTTTTAATGTATACCTCTTATTCCAACTCACCATTCAAGAATGCAGACTTGACATCCATCTAATATACCTTGAAGTTTTTATGTGTTGTAAAAACCAAAAAAAATATAATGGCTTCCATCCTTGCCACCAGATAAAAAGTTTCTTCAAAATCTATTCCTTCCACTTGTGATTATCCCTTACACACAAGTCTTGCCTTGATTCTAACAAATTTTCCATCCTCATTCAAATTATTCTTGAAAACCCACTTAGTTCCTATCACATACTTGTTTACAGGTCTTGGGATCTGGTGGAACCCTAATTTTTTTTTCATGTTCCATTGGTTCAAATTACATTTTCCTTGGCATTCTCTTGGCCTGTTAGGGTTTATGGTTTTGTGGGAGTTTTTTTACTTTGAGTATGTTCTCCCCTATCTCAACCTATGGTCTTTCGGTCTACTCTTTTGTTGACCTCCTATAGCCTGTTCCTGGTCATGCTAAAATAACTTGAGCCATTGAAGCCCATGAAGTAACTGACCCCTATGACTAGGTTTGAGAAATACTTTTATTTTATAAGGTCAACTGATCAACCTTGTTTGGCCTTTACATCCTTTGAATAATTTGGTTTAAGTCCTTTGAGGATGTTTCTTACGTTGTCCTAGGTAGTCCCCTTTCTCAAAACAACTTATGAGCACGTGCAAAATTATCCCACGTAGGTCATGTATATCACTTTTTGTTATCGCTCATCGCAGATAGCTTTGTGAATGCACCACTTGTATTAGTGATGTGCGATGAATGGTGTTTCCTTTGTATCACGTATCGCGAGTAGGTTATGTATCTTGAGTTTTTCATTAATGATGCATGATACGTGTGTTCCTTTCATTATCGCTTGCTTTCTTTATCGCTAATTTCTTGTGAGTTTTGTGTCATGAATTGGCGATGCGCGATAACCCTTTGTGCTCTTTTCATTTTCTTCCATCGCTCATCGTGGATTGGTTGTAAAATTTGAGCCTCAAAGTAGCGATGAGTGATGCGATCATGTGTTCCAATATTCTATCGTTAATTTGAATTGCTCTTGTGAGTGATGTTTCTTGTGCCTTCAATTTTCAAGCAGGTACACTTGGCTTGATCTTGTTCCATCACCTTTTCTCTCCCATCGCTAATATGATATGGAATTTGAAGTGTTAATTAGTGATATGTGATGGGAAATGAACACGATCAAAGGTGGGATTTGATCCAATGACGGAGATCTCATCGCAAGGATGCTCACATTGTTGATAGGACTCGTAAGGAATGAAATGTACCGACGATGAGTGATGGCCCCAAATAAGTGGTGGCCTCCAAATAAGAGGCAACATAGAAACATCTTGCAGACATCGTTTAAAGCAAAGGAGAAAGTAGCGATGTGAAAGGAGAGCCTCTGATATGGTTTTAAAGGGATATGATCAATGACCAGTGTTTAAACATGAATGACTAAGTGTCAGCTCGCTCGCGCGAGCTTTCCATCAACCATTAATGGTGTTATGCTCCATTTCCTAGCCATAAAGAAGGTAGTTGGATTGTTTTCTAGACATTTGGAATTTCTCAGGAGCGGAGAAGATAGCCAGAGTATGAGGAAGCAGTGCGAGGAGCTCCAATAGGAAATTACAAAAGCATTAACATCAAATTTTCACCTAGGTAAGCAAATTGTCATATCTCTTCTTGTAAAGTATGTTGAATTGTGCTAGTCTGAAAATCAGTAGGGAGTTGGAAAGATAAGTTTTCTTAGGGTTTACTTATTGTGTGCCCTTAATTAGGGTGGTAAGGATTGCATAAGGTTTGGGGGTGTTTTGTTCTGCAAATCTTTGTCTTGAAATTTAAAACTTGATAGGTCTCTTTAATTAATTAAAAATTGTAAACCCTAGTCTTGCCACATTTCAAAAATGAGCGAACCAGAACCTAGTGAGTCTAGCATTAGGCCTAAGAGAAAACCCAAGAAGAAAATAGTTAAGAGGCCTAGGACACAGGATGTTTCATCCACGATTAAGTGAGAAGCACCTAAAACATCTAACCCTACACTGGTTTTCCCTGCAGTGTCTACAAGGTCAAAGAGTGTGAATAAAACTTAGGATAGATTCATGGAGGGTGCATCTAGAGACATAAATGAGGGTGGGTCATGAATTGGCAAGAGACCTACGAGGCAAGTTGCTGTGACAAGCAAACTAATTGACATGGCTGGTGAAATTAGAAAACTAGCCCAGCCTCAGAGTGGATGGCAATTGTTTTTGTATGCTTTTAATAGAAGGTATGCTAAGAGGCTATCCTGTTAACTATGGGGCCTTAACCTCGAGAAGTTGGTAGTACCTAATGTGTTTGTGGAAGTGGATATGATGATTGAATTAGTTGAGCATTATGATCCCACATAGAGGAAGATCAAGAGTGAAAATGACCTCTAGTCCTTAAGGTGACAAGGGATAAAATTATGGAGGTATTTAGCTTGAACCAAAATTATACAGTTGGCATCAAGCATGTGGTTTTATATGGTGAGTATGAGCATAACAAATTTTCATTCAGGAACAAATTGCTTGTAAGGCATAGAAAGAGAAAGGAAAATTTAGCCCTAAGGATATAAAGCCCTTTGAGTGTGAATAATTTGTTAACTATTTCAAGAACACATATTATTGTTTCAATCAAGTTTTGGCTCATAATTTTGATGCTAGGATAGCCACTAACTTTTTGGTGATGGTGAAAGATATACAAAGTCCAAATTCAAACACGGGTTTTGATTATGCTACTTATATTGTAGAGAAAATGCATAAGGATTTTATCAATCTAAATAAGGAAACTCTCCCTCTATCTTTTCCACATTATTCTCTATTGATAAATATGCTTCTATTTGTGGGTCAAGAAAAATGGAAGAAGAAGTTGAGATTAAGACATAAGGATAATGAGAATAATGATTTTTCAGTCCAAATGTGGACACATATTTGGGACCAGGATTGTCCCAATTCCAACTATTTGATGTTTTATAATGTCATTAGGTTTGCTATTATGGAGATTTTGGGTGTGGCACCCATTCATAGGCTTTCAAAATTATTCAGAGACATCATGCGCCCAAATGAAGTGGCAGGATCAACTACAAAGCATAATTGGGTAGACTGATTTTTGCACTCAAAATATAGTCTAATCAGGGATTATGGAGAAAAAGTAGCACAACATTGCTTACCCATATATGTCTCTAACCGATTGGAATTTATGGAGTTGATGTGGCAAATCCATTTTATGGACCTAGAATTGTTCAGAAAACCTAGGAAGGGCATTATGGTAGTGCCCCAATGTTCCTTTGCCTACTTTAAAGCTACTGCCATGGAGGTTTATGAGAAATTTGGAATCATGGTGAATAACCTCAAGTTACCTGTTGATGAGGTTAGGAGTTTTGACCTAGAAGGTTTTGTGCATGCAAAGAGAAGAAGCAAGGGTTTATTTGGGTTCTCCCACCATTTCTTGTACATAGATGATGTGTTGAGAAACTTGACTAGTGATGGGGCTGTTATATATAGAAAAAAGAAATGGACAACCGTATGTGACATTGAGGAGAATACTATGAAGATAAATGCCTTCTATGTGAGTCCCTATGATGTAATAAAAAGTCCTTTTGAAAGGGATTTTAAAGAGCTAAAGGATTACCAAAGTAGTGATTTTAAGGCAAAGGTAAAGGAGGTTACTGATAGAGCACAAGCTCTTTTAGAGAAGCAACCTCAAGCTATGGATATTTCAGAGCATCTTGCAGATTTGCAAGGAAAAGATGTTTAAGTAATTGGGAAGGAAAAAATGGCAGAGCATGTGCTCGGTGATGAGGAAGTGGAGAAGAAATTCTCTCCTCCCAATATTGATGATTCTCTTGGCTCAGAGGTTCCCCAGGATAGAATTGTCCAATGACATTATAATGAAGAGGCTGATGACAATGATTTTTTTAATGGCTAATATTCGCCAATTGGCTAATAGTTGAAATTTGGG
Source organism: Sequoiadendron giganteum (assembly GCA_007115665.2). NCBI lineage: Eukaryota > Viridiplantae > Streptophyta > Pinopsida > Cupressales > Cupressaceae > Sequoiadendron > Sequoiadendron giganteum. Next base: position 489,216,017 of record CM021109.1, on the reverse strand, counting down.
AATCCAAAATTTGCTAATAGTTTGAGCTATAACATGACTTGAATCGCCACATTTTTACAAAATTTTATCATAGTCTTATTTAAATCACCAAAGAATTTATTTTATTAAAAAAATTTAACTCAAAAATTTGCCATAATATTAGATACATGATTAGATCAGATTAGCCTAAATTTTATAAATTATAGTAGAAACATATATTAATTTGTTAATAGTGTAGACATTTAAATTTGACCACTTATATTTGGCCAAATTTACCCTTTTCATCTAAATATCCTTATCCACATTAATTAAATAATATTGCCATTATTTTATTAATATCCCTAAAGTCTTCTAAATCCCTAAGGTATTTAGTTAAATGATTAAATACTTTACCCTTTATCCCTTTCTTCCAAGGAATTAAATAAATAACCCACTTATTTAATTCCCTTTATGTCCCATCCACACTTAATCCTAATTCATCTCCTAATCCCATCATTAACATCCCTAATCCATGATTAGGATGTGTCACATCCTCCAGTTTTTGCAAGTTGGCTCCTAATCATCATTAGCCACCTAACTCTCTTCTAATCCTTCATTAACTAGTCTAATCAATCCTTTACTCAACTCTTCCCACATCCCAATGGAATTTTTAATTCCATTTTATTCTCCCAACAACCTTAAATAAATTTTTTAATTCCATGTCCTCTTCTCCATGTGAATTTAAAATTCACATTTATTTATCCCATGCATTTATCTTCCCCATAATCTCCCATAGGTCACATCAGTCAAATGGTGTAAGACCCCTCTGTTTTGCTTCTTGTTCAAGTTGCTTTATGCTATGTTTGGTTGCAGTTACTTTGATACTGGATACATTTTGTTATGATGTTTTGATCGCTACTATTGAGCGACAACTATTATTATGGGATGTAGTTATTTGATTTTTGTTTCACATGCATTATGGATTAATGATGTTGTAGAGTTAACATGAAATGTTATTATGAGATTACTGGATTATGATGGAAGTGTCAGTTTCGATGAGTGTATTGGTGAAGAGGACGGTTTCGCATCACTCGCTTGCGAGCGCCCTACGAATCTGTAATTTCTTCTTCACGGTGTGTATTATATGCTGGATATATTGTATGATGTTGTTTATTTGGTTGCAGGATTGTAGGTACATGACATCGACTCCACCTGGTTTCACAGGTTTGAGCGTGTCGATCCAACGGTTAAGTTGAACGGGAGATAGTAGCTAAGTAACATGTGTCAAGTTTACACCCTAGCCTTAGTGTGTCGTCAGTTGTGTGTGTCGAGTCATTGTCTATCTTGCTTTGATGTTATTTAATTCTGAAGAATTCTTGATTTGGAAATAGATATTTAGAATAATTGCATTTAAATCATGTTGATGGTTATTTAATTTAAATAATGCAATGTGGATAAAAGTTTATATTTAAATTAATTAATTATATTTAATTTATTTAATTAATTAAATTTAATCCATGGGGGTTGAATTTAGTTATTAAAATAATTAAATTAATTAATTAAACGTGATGTAAGAGAATGAAAGGAAATAAAAGAATTAAAATTAATTTTAGAATTTAATTTCAACGTGTGAGAATTAAATTAGAAATTGTAATTAAATGTTTGTTTGGGAAATTGGTTACAACTTTGGAAATTAATTTATTATTTGAAATTGCATTTTAAATTGAAAGTGGGTTTTCGAAAAGTGAAATTGAAATTGAAATTGAAATTGAAAATTGAAATTGAAATTGAAATTGAAATATCTAATTTGCATGTAATGTGAATTAGGGTTGTAAAAAATTGAAATTGAAATTGAAATTGAAATATCTAATTAATTTGCATGTAATATGAATTAGGGTTGTATTAGGTATTTTTGATTTATAAAGAATACATGTTTTAATTTTAGGGTAGCAGAAAGAGATTTAGAAAAAAATACATTTTTACAGTAGGGAAGAAATTTTGGAAAATTTGCACAAGGGTTTGAAGAAAGTTTGATTGTAGAATTGATTGAAGGAAAGATTGTTTGCATTTGTTGGATTTTGGATTGGATTCATTAGAGGATTGAAGAAAATTTAGGAAATCTTTGGAGGAGGCTTGCATCAGAAATTCATCTCTTCCTGTACCTTCTTGTACTAAGTTTTCCTCTTTGTGTTTTATTGTTCTTGATTATTTTTTTTAGAATAGTAATGATTAAAGATTTGTTTGTTAAATCTGTTTTAGAAAATAAATTTGATATTAGAAGAAAAAAATTAAACAAATTTACAGCCTTTGCTTGTGAAAATTCTTGAGTGAAAATTGTGAAAACCTTAGTTGAATATAAATTATTTGGGGAAATCGATTTTGTTGTTATTGAAATCAAACATAGAGATTGAACAATGCATTTAAAATGTTTTTAAAAAATGAAACCTTTTGTTTATTATTAAAAAACGGATTTTAAAATCTGCAGTACAGTTATATTTTTCATGGTAAAATGGTCTGGTTGTGTCACCTATAACTTTAGTTATACAAATTGGGTTGTCAGAAAATTTAAAGGGTTTTTGCATTTTGAAATTTTCTTATCCCTTTAAAAAAATCGCAAATACCCAGATCGTAGTTTTTGAGTTATGCTTGAAACATGAGACTGCTGTTAAGTTATTTTCCCATGGCTGTTCTGAAAATAAAATAATAATAAATTGATATTTATAAATATTAATAGTTTATGTATTGTTATTATAATATTAAAATATTATTTAATAATATTTTATATTATAATATATAATATTAAAGTATTATATTTATTTATATTATTTTAAATAAAATTTGTATATTAGATTAGTGGAATTAAAATTATAAACGTATGGAAAAATTATTGTTTATTTTAAAATGGCATGTTAAAGTTTAATTGAAGGAATTAAATATTTTATTTAAAGAATGCATAATTTAAAATTTAATTGTGAGAAACAATATGTTATTATATTAAAGTGACTTAATGTTTTAAATAGAAAATTGAATGAGACGTAAGATTTGGTTAGGAAATGGAAAGAGTTTACTTGCATGGATTTGTGTCGATTTAAAAGTAAAAATTAAGAAGTTGTTTTATTGATGAGGCCACTAGGATTACTTGTGCCGGAGCCTATGAAGAATGCCTAGAGGAGATCTCATGACAAACCTTGCGATGAAACTCTATCTAGGACAACTGTTGTTAATTGTTTTATGTGTATGGTTATTTGAACATACTTGATCTACTTTATGTCTGGAAGCAATGTGACCTATGTCAGTGATGTTGGAGTTGTACTTATATTGTACTTGTATTTTACTTGAGTTGTACTTGATTCGTACTTGTATGGTGAATGAGTTGTACTTGTTAATTCATTTGGTTGGTTATAATAGTATGAGTCAGTATGAGTCTGCTTTTGGTTAGTGGATTGTAGATCTTTGTCCTTGTTACTTTGTTACTATCTCCTAGCATGGGGGGTGGGCCTTCGGGTACCACATTGGTAGGGTGGAACATGCACCAAAACCGTTGGGTCTCCATCTATCTTCAGTACTTGGTGGTGAGACATCCAGATGGACAGCTCGTGGTTCTTGTTGTAATTTCTTGCATTGTAATATTTCAGTTTGTATATGATACTTTATCCCTCTTTTGTAAGAGGTGGAGTTATGTAATTGTAATACATTTGTACTAGTGTCTCATTCTGGGAATGAGTGATGTAACTATTGGATTAAGATAATGTTTATGAGATTGTATCTTGGTTGATTATCTTATTATGTTATGTGGTATTCTTATGATGTATGATATTTATTTCATACAGTTCATACTGCTATGGTTATATGTATTATATATGTGTGGGTTAAAGTAATCTTAACCTTGTAGCCTTAGAGGTTGTTATAAATTAGTAAGTGAATGTGTATGTTAAATGCACTTTATAAAAAAAAAATTGGTTCGCTTATGATGTTAATTGCAACTTCCTTTAAGGTTACTTGGCGGGGCATTACAAATGAGACAAGGACCTAGTCTTATCCATGGGGTATTTCCAATCATGTGAATTTAAAAGTCACATTTATTTCTCCAACAACTTCTCCCATCCCCATGGTGACAAGAGAGGACTTTCTAAAATTTCTCACTTGTCACCATTAGCCTCATATGGGGACTAGGACTTCCTTTTTGAGGAAATCCTCTCCTAATCCCAAGGTACTTGCAAGTACCTTCACCTCACATGACCTTTTCCACATCATTTGTCCTCTTTACACCTCACATGCCACACAGAAAGATGTGAGGAATTGTGAGGCCTCAACTCACCACAACCCTCCATCTTGTCCATGTTGGTTAAATCTTAGCCTTCTATTTTTCTTTAAATTGGAAGACTTGGTCTCAAATTAAAAAATAAAGATTAGACAAGAATTAGATCATTTTGCATTCACTCAAACAACTCAAGCATTCAAACACTTAGCACTTAGCACTTGCATCCTCCATTATTGCAGCCATATTAGCTTTCATTGCATCCAACTACCATCCTTATCACAACACCCATTTCCATTATTGCAATCCTCATCCACTCCCCTCCATTTTTCATACACTTTTGCATTCATTTGCCATCAAGGGATCATACAATCAAGCATCATCAAAGGGCCAACCAACTTATCAATCCAAGCAAAAGGTATAACGTTTCATTTTTTTGTTGTTTTTGTTTGGATTCAACTTTGACTAATCTTGAGTGTTTGTTTGTGTTTTTTCTTTTGCATTTCATTTGGTTTTGCAGCTTAAAGTAGAAAATCACTTGCACACAAATAGTATATCATAATTTTTAGTTTCTTTAGGGCCATATTTCCAATATTTAGTTTCCACCATTGATTTACAATATAATCTAATGGCCCTTGTTTCATTTCATGAGGTAAAATATACCTATGACATGTAATTCTCAGGGGCCCATAATTTTGGGCCCTATGAGCAATACAAATTGTAGGTACATTTTACCTCACAAAATACAATGAGGGTTGTTAGATTAGTGATCCAAAAGAAATTTTGGACCCTATGAGCATTAAAGATAGTGAGTGCATTTTACCATGCAGAATATAGTGAGGTTCATTAGATTATATTTTAAATCAATGGTGGCAAGTAAATATTATAGTCTACCCCTTAAATCCATTGATAATTCTCACCCTTTACCCCCTACTTTTCCATAAAAATTATTTTCTTAGATTGGATGGATTCACCATCATAAGTAATGCATTTTCCTATTATTTTTTAATATTCACCAACATTTTCTATAAAATTTTAGTGATGTAAAAAGAATCACCAATAAAAATAATATTTTTCAAAAAAAAGGAAAGATTCGCTAATAGAAATTAATATTTTTTCCTAAAAAAATGAAATATTCGCCAAGATTTTATCTTTTTTTGAGGGGGTTTCTTAAAGTTATCACTAGCTGATGATGATCCAAGGATCAAGGCCTGTGATGAGTTTCTTGTGGATGATGCATTTGTGCAAACTAAGGAATTCAAAGAATTCATTGTTCAACAAAGAAACAGGTAAATGAAGGAAATGATTGAACTAACAAAGGAAAATGTTGATCCTTCTCAACAAGAGGAAGTTGAGAAGGCAGATGAAGAAAAGATTATGGCTGAGATTGCAACTATTACTCCTGCGAAGGCTAGAACTATTGTCAAAGAAAGTGGAATGATGTTACTACCAGGGTGCACCCTCACCTCAACTATTGCATTTGATGCAATAAGAAGAGACCCTCAAGCTTCTATATCTAAGGGGCATTTCAACAACAAGGTATTTGGGTCTGGTCATAGTCCAAAATTGCATACTCTTGCAATTTGGTCCATGACACCCAATATTGAGAAACATGAGGTCGCTAGGCCTATTGAAGAGGTCATTGGTTCCATGGTAGTGAAGAGAGCTACAAATATGACTCCTGTCCAAGCAACTAAGTTAACTATTCATGTTGCAATGCTCGGTGTAGATACGACACAAATTTCTCAAAAGAAATATGATTCCTTGTTGAAGGAGTAGAATAAGGCTTTGGATGCAATAAATAAGATGAGAGCCACTGTTTAGGCTAGCCAATCAATAAGGGCATTGTCTTCACCATCGTCTTCTTCTTTAGACTTGTCTATGCAAGAGAGGGAGACCTCAGCCTTAAGGATTAATGATTTGAATAATCAGTTAAAGACAAAGAAGGAAAATGTCAAGAAGGCCAAATTTGAAAGTATTAATGTGGTGAATGACATTTTTGACGATGTATTGAAGTATAGAGTGATCAAATTGGTCAATAGAACTGATGATGTGTGGGCTGCCTATAGGAAACATCCATGAAGCAAACATAAAGTATTTGCAGGTTTAGGAAGATTTCCAAAATGAATGGAGCAAATGGAGCACTAGGGTAGGGGCTTTAAAAGAAATGATGTCTAAGATGCAAGAAGATCTTGAAGCTCCTACAAATTTACCTGAAATATTACAAGCTATTGACCTGCTAAATGAAATGCAAGATTTTCATGGAAAGTTAGGCATGCAACTCCAGAACAAACTGAAAATATTTAGAGAAATGGAGGAGCAGGGCATGCCCAAGATAGTGAATAATAAGGGCGAGTTAATGGAGGAGCAGGGCATGCCCAAGATAGTGAATAATAAGGGCGAGTTAATGGAGTTTGCTGAGTGGAAGCATGAGTTGGGAGAATGGTTTCTATAGGCTAAGATGGTGTTTACTATAACTGATTACTCTATGTTGAACCCTCACATTGACAACATGGTTGGGGTTGAGATGAGAAAGGATTTATTTGTTAAAGAAACCAGATTTTTAGACGATGCAAGGTATGCTCAACATAATGCAAAGGTACAAACCTTGATGGATACAAAATGGCCCACTAAATATGATTACAACATATGGTTGGAGAGGTTCAAAGAATGAACCTGTATATGAAAGGGTGATGACATACATGGTGAATAACAAACAAGGGAGAAACAATGCATAGCCTGAAGTCAACATAGATTAGGCTTTTGTTGAAGTACTACAAAATATTGTTCTCTCCTAACATAAAGATTGGTGGCATAAGTACTGACTTGGATAGGTCGGTTGTCTCTCTTTTTGTTTCTTTTCATGCTTTATGATTTTGCTGACAGGATGTGCACATGGTTAACAATTTTTCCCTGTTAGGAAGATATTTTGGTTTTGTTACAATGAGTAAAAGATGCCTTTTGAAAGGCGGATGTATCTTCTTCAGTAAATAGAAATGAATTTTGTTTTATACACTTTCCTCCTTATTTCAATGATACAAATATAACCATTTGTGGAAATCTTGAAATTCAAATTAAAATGTATGTCAAATGCAAATGAGTCTCTAATTGTAATTTGGCCCGATGCTTGTTGCTCTCATGTGTCTATAAATGATAATTCATGACCAATTACATAGGTCTTTTGATGTTTAAGAAATTTTTAGCTCATGTATGAGTAATTATGATAATTTCAACCACAGAGAAATAGATTAGTGTTGAGTCTTAGGAATGTATTCAGATCTATAATAGGCTTAATTGTTCTACAATAGAAAAGATATATGAATGATAACTGCAAGTCCCTAGATTAGTTTCTCTCCTCTATAATTTTGGCTTTAGAATTATGAATAAAGGAATCAAGGTTCATTTATTCATCTTCAATCACTCTGATTGAATGTGTGATTTCATCTTTTGCTTTAGTCCAAAGACATAAGTAAGTGCTTAAATGAGATCATAGATCTGTAAGTGAAATTCAAGGATTGTTAAGAAGTTTCCAATTCTAGACATATCGATTTGTGTGTTACAAATTAGTATGCAATAGTCTACAAGTACTTGTTTTCATTTGATAATGTATTATAGTTTATTGCATATGTGAATCCATCGCCCTCAGATAAGGCATTAATCCCTTTTTTTGGTAATCTTTGATGTTTGTGAGCCACCTATACCTGAAAAAGAACATAAATCTTTACAAGAATTTATAACACACTTGTAATTGTAGTATAGTGGCATTAAGTACTACTCATTCCTATCTGTAGGTAAAATTCGTTAAAGGGTTTGCCAAATCCTTAAGGAATTTTGTCTATTTGCATTTTCTCATTCCTGACTCTACTGGGGACATTGCTAGTCCAACGTCTCTAATTCAGATTTGGTATGATAGAGTCAAGTATTTCATTGTTCTTCATTGCTTGGAGAGCAATTTGTTAAAAAATTCTATTATGTAAGTCACGTCTAGTTTTATGCTTCAAAGTTCGGTTCTCTCCTCTAGCTTGTGTTGAGCTATGTTCAAAGTCTTCTCTAATATTGCAAGTGCAACCCCAAAGTGCGATAAAATTTTATTTCCCATTATTTTGGGTGGCGACTCTGAAGTCTCTCATGCCAGTGCAAGAATAAATTCCAAGAGAGAAAGTGAGAAAGATAATTTTGAGATACAATTTGGCCCCATGAGGAAGACCAAAAGTTACACAAAGAAGCATCTTGAATAGATGATGGAGTCTAAGCATTCAAAGGACAAGCAACCCACTTGGGTGAAGAAACGTGCTAAATCGAGTGTCAGCTGAACTTCCCGCTGATGCATCTCTGAATTTTAATAACTAAGTAAATAGTGTAAATATTCATGAAGAAGCATGTGAAGTTGAGGTTCCTAATGTAGATTAGGGGAGTTTTCCTTTCAAGGAAGTATTTGAAAATGAACTTTATGTGTCAAGAGAAGAAGATAGGTGGGAATTCTGGGAGAAAAATAAGAAGTTCTCAGAATCCTTAACTCTAGGGGTTGGGTCTATTTTTAATGGTGGCAATTTTAAGCCAAGAGATGAATCCACTAATGTATAATTGCACCAATCCCTTGAGGGATAACCAGCTAACCCTACCTTTTTTACCCCTAAGCCAAGTGAGTCTGGAGATATCCTAGAAGATGAAGAAGATATAGATAAAGATATGCAAGTCTTAGAAGAGGAAGAGATTAGGCTTAAGGAAGAAGAACATAGGCTTAGGGAGTTGGAAGAAAGAAGAGAAAATGAGTTGAAAGAGAAAGAAGATAGAATTAAATCTAAAATGCTTGAGAGAGATGCTCAAAAGCAAAGAATAGAAAAGATGAAAGAAGTTGCCAAGTAGAAGATACTTTATGAAAATGCTTCTAAGTTTACTGCTAAAATAACTCCTGATCCTTGTAAGGTAACCATATCAATGGGAACCTCTATTGCTAATAACTATACCATGTCTATTACAACTACCAAAGCCTCATATCCATCTATTGCTATTAATAAATCACATGTAGATCAAGGGAAGAAGCCCATTGACCCACCTGAGAAAACTACCTTTAATAATTTCAATACCAACACCAATACAAGCACCAACACTTCACCCAACAATCCTTTCACTAAAAATATTAAGATTGGTCTTACACCATCAACTGCACCCCCAGACCCCAAGATCTTGAGATTGCAGTTGGAAAATGAAAAGTTACTCCAAGAATTGAAGAGAAGTGAAATGGAAGCTTCAAATGTAGAAATAAATAGGAAGATCTCTTTCCTTAAGGTCTCCATACTTGATCTAGAAGCTTCAAGCTCTGGAAATACAAATAGTGAATCAAAAAAGAAGAAGTTTGAGGGACACACTACTAGTGGAGGTGGTGGTGGAGATTAGGGTGGTCGAGGTGGAGGAAATAATAAAAACAAGAATTCCTATTCCGAAGAGGGAGATGAAGGTGATGGAAAGAAGAAGGGAGGTGGTGGTAATGGTGGAGATGGGGGTAATTGAAAGAAGATGAGTCCACGAAATGTGGAATTTTTTGCCTTAGGCAAAAAAATGATTTCGACATTACAAAAACGGGATCCCAATTTTTAAAAATCGGGATCCTGTTTAGGTTCAGGATCCCGAGCCTAAATTCAAAATGGGATCCCATTTTTTAAAAATTGGGATCTTGTTTGCAATAGGGTCCTAAGCGGACACATGCAAAACAAGATCCCGATTATTAAGAAATGGGATCCCGATTTTTAAAAAGTGGGATCCCATTTTTTAATAATCGGGATCCCGTTTTGCGATGGTATTTATTATAAAAAACAAAACTCATTTCATTTTCTGCTGCACGGGATCCCAAATTCGACTGTGGACAACGAATGTTCAACAAACACCAGGTACGCCACCATCCCTTTTTTTGTGTTTTTTGCATTTAAAAAAAAAATATAAATACAAGAATGTGTATTATTGTGTTTTTCTTCAATTTATTTTTTTCGTTTTTTTCATTTTATTTCTTTGTAAAGTAGAAATAAGTATTTGTATAATTAGATGAAAAAATGCAATGAACCCTTGAATAAATTGAATAGAAATCAAAAAATCAACATAGATTGAACTTGGAAACAAAAAAAAATGCATTTGAAATCTAAATTGTTGAATCAAACCAAAAAAAAATGTTGTTGAAAACCCTAATTGAACTTGGAAACAGGAAAAATTGCATTGACAAAACCCTAAATTGAAATGAAATTAAAAAAATTGCATTTGAATCTAATCCTAATTATTTTTTGAAACCCTAAGTTCAAATCAAACCAACAAAAATAGATTTCAAAACCCTAGTTTCAAATGAAACAAAATTGTGACAGGCATTAATTGAGAATGGAATTAAAAAGTGCATTTTAGTTGTCTAATTGTTTTTTGAGAACCCCAGGTTCAAATCAGGCAAAAAAATAGATTTTCAAAACCCTAGTTTCAAATGAAATTAGTGCATTAAAAGCTCTAATTGATTAGTTGTATAATTATGAATTCTTGTATATTTATTTTGATATAGTTGATGTATTTGTTGGATTGTTTCTTCTATCAAAGTTTAAATAGAATAATATTATGATTAATTGTTTTAATTATTTATATTCTATGTTAGGAACTAGACTTGGTCTACTACCATATTTAACCTAGATTTAATCATGAGATATATCTTTTCTATCCCCCTTTAACTAACCATGGAGATTTTATTTTTTTAATTAATAATCATATCTCATATTCAGGATTTATCTTTCCCCTTTAACAATCTCTTTATTCTATCTTCTCCCATTTTCATATCAAAGTACACTTAATATTTAATTAATTTATATCTATAGATTCTATAGAAATATATACAAGTTACTGAATCATTTATCTAATGGCATTTGTATCTAATGCACTCTTTGTTATTATTTGTATCCCATCATCTAGATTATGGTTAGGGTCTTTTGAGTAAAAACTATAATAATGAAAATACTCATTATATTATTTTAAATTGATAACTTGGACCTTGATACATCTTGTATTTATATTGATGCAAAAGTCATTGAAGTAAATTTTGAGATAGGGATATTTTTTTGGAAAGCATGAGAAATTAACATAATAAATGTAGAAGTATATCTAGTATAGGTGTTTATATGTACATAGTTGACACCGACAACATAGGTGAATCATTGTTAGTTATTATTAAATCATGAACCATTACTTCTAGAAAGACTAAAAACGAAATTTGTGGTAGCTTGGACTTCTAACTTGGGTCTAGAATCTAGTGTGGAAAATTATAAATTTGATGAGGTAGGGGATACTATAAAAATATTTTTATAAAAAATGAGCTTGAAACATTTTATAAAGTACATTAACAAAAGTAAGAAAAAATTTACATTGGGTAATATTAACCAAATAAATGAAAATATTGAACCATAGGAGAAGACCTTGATACATTTAACCCAATATAAATAGAGGGACTAAGCATAGTTATTTGTATTAGTAAACCAATATGTGGTATAGTTTATGAAATAGAAATTATAGACATGATTATCAAGAAATTATAATGCTTGATTAAGTAGCTAGTGAAATTACATTTCTAATTGCCCTAGGTTGTGCCTCTATGTCAATCAATTATTCTATAATTTTTATTCTCTTTGAATGTATCTTACTCTATTTTTTTAATACATTAACCTTATTTGTTTATCATATAATATTTATGATCAGATTATATAAGTGTCCCTTATATACTATCTATCATTCTATTTATCCCTTGGTTAAAGTTCAAAGCTTTGTCATACTTTTTATAAAGAAAATGTCCAATACTAACCCAAATATTTAACTTGAATCACTAGAAGGTGAAATATATGTTTTAAATATTGAAATGGTGTAAACTAATTAAATGTATAATCTTTAAGAGTAATCTAGGTTTTTACTTTTTTAGAATTTTTTCAAAATGATCTAAATTTATAGTTTCATAAAATTGAAACTATAATTTAGTTGATGATAAAACACTAAAAAACGAAGCTAAATGGGATTTCACCCTTTATTTTAAATTTACTTTTTTCAATCAATTATTTCTACATTTATGATGTGAATTTTTAGTTAATGAATTTATTTTTTCCTCATTTTGATAAACCTATATTTTTAATTAAATCATAAATATTTCTATCATATGTCACCTTCTATCTTAACTATGTATTCAAAATGGGATAAAAATCATTTTCACATAGAATACTTTCCTAAAGCCTAAAGCCACAATTTTTTCCTAGGCCCTTAATAAAATTTGGTTGCCTTCGGCAACTTCACCAAATTTTATTCACTTAATCCATGTCATTTTGTCCTAGGACCTCACTAGACATAGATCCCCTTAAGCCATCCTATCACCATAAACCGTAAATTGATGTCTTAAGGGGTCCTAATATGACATTTCTTAAGGGGATCAAATAAGTTCTAAAAATTTGGTGAAGTTTCCCAAGGCAACCAAATTTAACAATTTAATAAGAGCGTGCAAGATTATAATATGAATGAGATAAATCATGATCTAGGTTGATCGATTTATAGTTTAGGGTGATAGGTTGGCTTTAGGGGATCTATCTCTAGTAAGGTCCTAGGACAAAATGACATGGCTCAAGTGAATAAAATTTGGTGAAGTTTCCTAGGACCTTAATGAAATTTGGTTGCCTTGGGAATCTTCACCAAATTTTATTCACTTAAGCCATGTCATTTTGTACTAGGACCTTACTACATAGATCCCCTTAAGCCATACTTCAGGATGTCTTAAGGAGGATCAAATAAGTTCTAAAAATTTGATGAAGTTGCCCAAGGTAACCAAATTTAACAATAATATAAGATCGTGTAAGATTATAATATGAATGAGATTTCATGATCTAGGTTGATCAATTTATGGTTTACGGTGATAGGATGGCTTAAGGGGATCTATCTCTAGTAAGGTCCTAGGACAAAATGACATGGCTCAAGTGAATAAAATTTGGTAAAGTTTCCTAGGACCTTAATGAAATTTGGTTGCCTTGGGAATCTTCACCAAATTTTATTCACTTAAGCCATGTCATTTTGTACTAGGACCTTATTACATAGATCCCCTTAAGCCATACTTCAGGATGTCTTAAGGGGGATCAAATAAATTCTTAAAATTTGGTGAAGTTGCCCAAGGCAACCAAATTTAACAATAATATAAGATCATGTAAGATTATAATATGAATGAGATTTCATGATCTAGGTTGATTGATTTACGGTTTAGGGTGATAGGATGGCTTAAGGGGATCTATCTCTAGTAAGATCCTAGGACAAAATGGCATGGCTCAAGTGAATAAAATTTGGTGAAGTTTCCTCGGACCTTAATGAAATTTGGTTGTCTTTGGCATCTTCACCAAATTTTATTCACTTAAGCCATGTCATTTTGTACTAGGACCTTACTACATAGATCCCCTTAAGCCATCCTATTACCCTGAAACCTAAATCCTCAACTATAAACCGTAAACCCCAAAGCATTCATAAATTGTTCTATATTAATTTAGTTAATTATTTTTTCATTCAAGTAACATGCCTTAGACATAAATTAGGCTTACACATTTTATCATTTGTATTCAATTAGGCCATTTATATTGAATGGTTTAAGGGTATTTCATAAACATGTATCTTACATTTTGAAATTACAAATCTAATGCAGGTTCACTTATATCTTAGAGATCACATGGATCGATTCAATAATATTTGTAATCCACCTCCACACCATCCATCTCCACCACCTCCACCCACTCTTCCTCATAACCCCCCACCTCCACCACCTGAAATTGATGGTGCTCGCTTGCAAGCATGAATCAATGCCAATGTTAGAACCATCCAAGATCAAATCAACATTATTCAAAATGAAGAATGTATCCCACCACCTTTGAGGATGATTGGATCTAGGATGCAAACCTTTGTTGATGTTAGGGCTATGGATGGGATAGATGAGCATCGACAATGGCTAGAGGAGAGGAGAACTTCCGATTCTGAAAAGGAAAACACAAAGAAATGAAGAGATGCAATAGAGAGCCACAATAATTTCTAAATTAAGACAATGATCTTATAGTTATGAATTTATGAATTTGGTTCGATGGATATTTTGTGCGATGAATTTATTATTTTGGTTCGATGGATATTTTTAGTGACATGAATTTATGAATTTGGTGGAATTTGTGAACTTATAATGATGAATTTATAATAGTATATATTTTATGACTATTTACTAGATCATGATTTCTCCTATTGGAAAAATGTAATATATATATGCATTAGACATAAAATGAGATATTTGTGAATGTTTCAAGTTTATTTTTTAGTATGTAAATGTATTAAAATTGCATAGTTCTAGATCTTAAATTTTCAAATTTGTATGTATGTACATAGTTTAGTTGAATGATGTATGCATGCAAATTATGCATCATATTTTTTATTTTAAATGTATGTACATGTTAAATTTTGAATTTTGTATGCACATGCTCAAGTTCAATCAATGTATATATGTACTTGTAATTTTGTAAGTTTGATGTATGCATGCAAATTATTCATCACATTTTTTATTTTAAATGTATATACATGTTAAATTTTGAATTTTGTATGCACATGCTCAAGTTCAATCAATGTATATGTACTTGTAATTTTGTAAGTTTGTATGTTAATTTTGTATAATTTTATGTAGGTGTGCACACTTATATCTGATATCATAGATCAATTTAACATTGGTGATATCCTCAATCCAGCACCTGAGCCACCTCCACCTCCTCCTCCACCTCCACCTCCACCTCCACCTCCACCTCCACCCCCTCAACCTAATATCCCACCTCCAAAACCTATTTCATCTGATGAGGCTTGCTTCCGAGAACACATAAATGATCAAATTGCATCCATTCATAATCAAATCAATGTTATGCAGAATCAAGCACTGATTCCTCCACACGTGAGACGTTTTGCATCTGCGATGCAAAATGTTGTGGATGTCATTAGGACAATTGATTCTGATCTAGATAGGCATCGATGAGAGAGAGAGAGAGAAAATGAGACAATTTTATGTAGATGGTCTCTCCTATAAACAAACTTTAGACCTTAAAATAACAAAATCCCACCTAGCCCCTTACTTTCTCGACCCTGTTACTCGTCAACCCATTCCTCCCAATAAATCTAGAATATCCATGAGGTGGTGTATACAACCACAAATGAGTGCACATTTTTGGGATCAATGGTATATGGTTTTTGACAGTCCACCACAGGATAATTAGGAGGTCCCATTGTATTTTTTGAGGAAATTATATGTAGAGTTTTTTATGGGCCAAAAGCCTAATTATTTTGATTTTAAATCATTTCAGGGTGTTCGTGGCGACATTCCACAATAGAGGTTAGGGGCAAGGGTTGATCCCCAACGCCCCATGCATGCACAACCCCTTTTCATTGCTCTTGGTCCTCTCATTCTTGCACCTATGCATCAACGTGCGGTGGTCTCGACATTAGGATCTCTTAGTACACTCGTAGGAGACCTTGATCAGTATGCTTCTACGATAGCGAGTAGGGAGCATAGAGATGATGATGATGGAGGAGTGTTTTATGGAGTTGGTCTGAGTATGACTCCAGGAGTGTCGAGGGTCCCACATGTATGTACTAGTTTCCATCAATTATGCTATGGACCCAATCAGGCCACACCTAGTTTGGGTGGACGTGGAGATTCTACTGGTTCATCTGATCACCTCAGTTCATTTGTAGAATTTCTTAAAATAGACCATCACCCTGAAGACACTGCGACACGGGTATAAATATGCATCTACATGTTGATTTTATAAGAATTTTAATGAATACATATATATATTATTTTGAAAGTTTGCAATAAATTTTAACAATCAAACTATTTGGTGTACAAATGACACTGATGATGGGGCAATCATCTACTCTGTGAGTACATACATCAAGACCAGTCCTAGTCGGCAACCCTTTTGGGGTATTTTGATTTCAATTTTCTAAATTATATATGAAATGATTTTTAACTTGAGTTTTAAATTTATAATTGAATCATGAACATATGTTTAAAATATTTATGTTGGTTTAGGGGAGTCAATCGGCTTCCATGTCGATTCCACCCGAGGGGTTGTTGAGCACTCCTCCACTATCAGGCGTCATAGATCAGGGGCAGGTACATTTATATTATAAATTGTTTAACTTTGTATTAGTATACTTACTATTATGAAATTTGAATTCACTATATCTATCAAATGTTCATGTATGTGCTTGTAAATATTATAAGCGTTAAAAATATCTACATGTATGTATAGGTTGATACAACAATGAGGATGGGCATCGGGAAAATATTAGATGTTGCGGCTACTCATGAGGCCTCTTATTTTTAGTTTGTTTAAAAAAGATTCTACACAAAATGTGCAAACTTGAATATATATATTTTAACCTAATTCAAATATACATTCTTTAAATTTGATCTTGTAGGACTTTGTTA
>CM021109.1:489024326-489199211 GCA_007115665.2 Sequoiadendron giganteum | reverse complement strand
GTGTTATGCTCCATTTCCTAGCCATAAAGAAGGTAGTTGGATTGTTTTCTAGACATTTGGAATTTCTCAGGAGCGGAGAAGATAGCCAGAGTATGAGGAAGCAGTGCGAGGAGCTCCAATAGGAAATTACAAAAGCATTAACATCAAATTTTCACCTAGGTAAGCAAATTGTCATATCTCTTCTTGTAAAGTATGTTGAATTGTGCTAGTCTGAAAATCAGTAGGGAGTTGGAAAGATAAGTTTTCTTAGGGTTTACTTATTGTGTGCCCTTAATTAGGGTGGTAAGGATTGCATAAGGTTTGGGGGTGTTTTGTTCTGCAAATCTTTGTCTTGAAATTTAAAACTTGATAGGTCTCTTTAATTAATTAAAAATTGTAAACCCTAGTCTTGCCACATTTCAAAAATGAGCGAACCAGAACCTAGTGAGTCTAGCATTAGGCCTAAGAGAAAACCCAAGAAGAAAATAGTTAAGAGGCCTAGGACACAGGATGTTTCATCCACGATTAAGTGAGAAGCACCTAAAACATCTAACCCTACACTGGTTTTCCCTGCAGTGTCTACAAGGTCAAAGAGTGTGAATAAAACTTAGGATAGATTCATGGAGGGTGCATCTAGAGACATAAATGAGGGTGGGTCATGAATTGGCAAGAGACCTACGAGGCAAGTTGCTGTGACAAGCAAACTAATTGACATGGCTGGTGAAATTAGAAAACTAGCCCAGCCTCAGAGTGGATGGCAATTGTTTTTGTATGCTTTTAATAGAAGGTATGCTAAGAGGCTATCCTGTTAACTATGGGGCCTTAACCTCGAGAAGTTGGTAGTACCTAATGTGTTTGTGGAAGTGGATATGATGATTGAATTAGTTGAGCATTATGATCCCACATAGAGGAAGATCAAGAGTGAAAATGACCTCTAGTCCTTAAGGTGACAAGGGATAAAATTATGGAGGTATTTAGCTTGAACCAAAATTATACAGTTGGCATCAAGCATGTGGTTTTATATGGTGAGTATGAGCATAACAAATTTTCATTCAGGAACAAATTGCTTGTAAGGCATAGAAAGAGAAAGGAAAATTTAGCCCTAAGGATATAAAGCCCTTTGAGTGTGAATAATTTGTTAACTATTTCAAGAACACATATTATTGTTTCAATCAAGTTTTGGCTCATAATTTTGATGCTAGGATAGCCACTAACTTTTTGGTGATGGTGAAAGATATACAAAGTCCAAATTCAAACACGGGTTTTGATTATGCTACTTATATTGTAGAGAAAATGCATAAGGATTTTATCAATCTAAATAAGGAAACTCTCCCTCTATCTTTTCCACATTATTCTCTATTGATAAATATGCTTCTATTTGTGGGTCAAGAAAAATGGAAGAAGAAGTTGAGATTAAGACATAAGGATAATGAGAATAATGATTTTTCAGTCCAAATGTGGACACATATTTGGGACCAGGATTGTCCCAATTCCAACTATTTGATGTTTTATAATGTCATTAGGTTTGCTATTATGGAGATTTTGGGTGTGGCACCCATTCATAGGCTTTCAAAATTATTCAGAGACATCATGCGCCCAAATGAAGTGGCAGGATCAACTACAAAGCATAATTGGGTAGACTGATTTTTGCACTCAAAATATAGTCTAATCAGGGATTATGGAGAAAAAGTAGCACAACATTGCTTACCCATATATGTCTCTAACCGATTGGAATTTATGGAGTTGATGTGGCAAATCCATTTTATGGACCTAGAATTGTTCAGAAAACCTAGGAAGGGCATTATGGTAGTGCCCCAATGTTCCTTTGCCTACTTTAAAGCTACTGCCATGGAGGTTTATGAGAAATTTGGAATCATGGTGAATAA
The DNA here is from genome assembly GCA_007115665.2 of Sequoiadendron giganteum. Lineage (NCBI taxonomy): Eukaryota > Viridiplantae > Streptophyta > Pinopsida > Cupressales > Cupressaceae > Sequoiadendron > Sequoiadendron giganteum. The sequence continues at coordinate 489,197,346 of CM021109.1, read as the reverse complement.
CCTCAAGTTACCTGTTGATGAGGTTAGGAGTTTTGACCTAGAAGGTTTTGTGCATGCAAAGAGAAGAAGCAAGGGTTTATTTGGGTTCTCCCACCATTTCTTGTACATAGATGATGTGTTGAGAAACTTGACTAGTGATGGGGCTGTTATATATAGAAAAAAGAAATGGACAACCGTATGTGACATTGAGGAGAATACTATGAAGATAAATGCCTTCTATGTGAGTCCCTATGATGTAATAAAAAGTCCTTTTGAAAGGGATTTTAAAGAGCTAAAGGATTACCAAAGTAGTGATTTTAAGGCAAAGGTAAAGGAGGTTACTGATAGAGCACAAGCTCTTTTAGAGAAGCAACCTCAAGCTATGGATATTTCAGAGCATCTTGCAGATTTGCAAGGAAAAGATGTTTAAGTAATTGGGAAGGAAAAAATGGCAGAGCATGTGCTCGGTGATGAGGAAGTGGAGAAGAAATTCTCTCCTCCCAATATTGATGATTCTCTTGGCTCAGAGGTTCCCCAGGATAGAATTGTCCAATGACATTATAATGAAGAGGCTGATGACAATGATTTTTTTAATGGCTAATATTCGCCAATTGGCTAATAGTTGAAATTTGGGAATCCAAAATTTGCTAATAGTTTGAGCTATAACATGACTTGAATCGCCACATTTTTACAAAATTTTATCATAGTCTTATTTAAATCACCAAAGAATTTATTTTATTAAAAAAATTTAACTCAAAAATTTGCCATAATATTAGATACATGATTAGATCAGATTAGCCTAAATTTTATAAATTATAGTAGAAACATATATTAATTTGTTAATAGTGTAGACATTTAAATTTGACCACTTATATTTGGCCAAATTTACCCTTTTCATCTAAATATCCTTATCCACATTAATTAAATAATATTGCCATTATTTTATTAATATCCCTAAAGTCTTCTAAATCCCTAAGGTATTTAGTTAAATGATTAAATACTTTACCCTTTATCCCTTTCTTCCAAGGAATTAAATAAATAACCCACTTATTTAATTCCCTTTATGTCCCATCCACACTTAATCCTAATTCATCTCCTAATCCCATCATTAACATCCCTAATCCATGATTAGGATGTGTCACATCCTCCAGTTTTTGCAAGTTGGCTCCTAATCATCATTAGCCACCTAACTCTCTTCTAATCCTTCATTAACTAGTCTAATCAATCCTTTACTCAACTCTTCCCACATCCCAATGGAATTTTTAATTCCATTTTATTCTCCCAACAACCTTAAATAAATTTTTTAATTCCATGTCCTCTTCTCCATGTGAATTTAAAATTCACATTTATTTATCCCATGCATTTATCTTCCCCATAATCTCCCATAGGTCACATCAGTCAAATGAGACAAGGACCTAGTCTTATCCATGGGGTATTTCCAATCATGTGAATTTAAAAGTCACATTTATTTCTCCAACAACTTCTCCCATCCCCATGGTGACAAGAGAGGACTTTCTAAAATTTCTCACTTGTCACCATTAGCCTCATATGGGGACTAGGACTTCCTTTTTGAGGAAATCCTCTCCTAATCCCAAGGTACTTGCAAGTACCTTCACCTCACATGACCTTTTCCACATCATTTGTCCTCTTTACACCTCACATGCCACACAGAAAGATGTGAGGAATTGTGAGGCCTCAACTCACCACAACCCTCCATCTTGTCCATGTTGGTTAAATCTTAGCCTTCTATTTTTCTTTAAATTGGAAGACTTGGTCTCAAATTAAAAAATAAAGATTAGACAAGAATTAGATCATTTTGCATTCACTCAAACAACTCAAGCATTCAAACACTTAGCACTTAGCACTTGCATCCTCCATTATTGCAGCCATATTAGCTTTCATTGCATCCAACTACCATCCTTATCACAACACCCATTTCCATTATTGCAATCCTCATCCACTCCCCTCCATTTTTCATACACTTTTGCATTCATTTGCCATCAAGGGATCATACAATCAAGCATCATCAAAGGGCCAACCAACTTATCAATCCAAGCAAAAGGTATAACGTTTCATTTTTTTGTTGTTTTTGTTTGGATTCAACTTTGACTAATCTTGAGTGTTTGTTTGTGTTTTTTCTTTTGCATTTCATTTGGTTTTGCAGCTTAAAGTAGAAAATCACTTGCACACAAATAGTATATCATAATTTTTAGTTTCTTTAGGGCCATATTTCCAATATTTAGTTTCCACCATTGATTTACAATATAATCTAATGGCCCTTGTTTCATTTCATGAGGTAAAATATACCTATGACATGTAATTCTCAGGGGCCCATAATTTTGGGCCCTATGAGCAATACAAATTGTAGGTACATTTTACCTCACAAAATACAATGAGGGTTGTTAGATTAGTGATCCAAAAGAAATTTTGGACCCTATGAGCATTAAAGATAGTGAGTGCATTTTACCATGCAGAATATAGTGAGGTTCATTAGATTATATTTTAAATCAATGGTGGCAAGTAAATATTATAGTCTACCCCTTAAATCCATTGATAATTCTCACCCTTTACCCCCTACTTTTCCATAAAAATTATTTTCTTAGATTGGATGGATTCACCATCATAAGTAATGCATTTTCCTATTATTTTTTAATATTCACCAACATTTTCTATAAAATTTTAGTGATGTAAAAAGAATCACCAATAAAAATAATATTTTTCAAAAAAAAGGAAAGATTCGCTAATAGAAATTAATATTTTTTCCTAAAAAAATGAAATATTCGCCAAGATTTTATCTTTTTTTGAGGGGGTTTCTTAAAGTTATCACTAGCTGATGATGATCCAAGGATCAAGGCCTGTGATGAGTTTCTTGTGGATGATGCATTTGTGCAAACTAAGGAATTCAAAGAATTCATTGTTCAACAAAGAAACAGGTAAATGAAGGAAATGATTGAACTAACAAAGGAAAATGTTGATCCTTCTCAACAAGAGGAAGTTGAGAAGGCAGATGAAGAAAAGATTATGGCTGAGATTGCAACTATTACTCCTGCGAAGGCTAGAACTATTGTCAAAGAAAGTGGAATGATGTTACTACCAGGGTGCACCCTCACCTCAACTATTGCATTTGATGCAATAAGAAGAGACCCTCAAGCTTCTATATCTAAGGGGCATTTCAACAACAAGGTATTTGGGTCTGGTCATAGTCCAAAATTGCATACTCTTGCAATTTGGTCCATGACACCCAATATTGAGAAACATGAGGTCGCTAGGCCTATTGAAGAGGTCATTGGTTCCATGGTAGTGAAGAGAGCTACAAATATGACTCCTGTCCAAGCAACTAAGTTAACTATTCATGTTGCAATGCTCGGTGTAGATACGACACAAATTTCTCAAAAGAAATATGATTCCTTGTTGAAGGAGTAGAATAAGGCTTTGGATGCAATAAATAAGATGAGAGCCACTGTTTAGGCTAGCCAATCAATAAGGGCATTGTCTTCACCATCGTCTTCTTCTTTAGACTTGTCTATGCAAGAGAGGGAGACCTCAGCCTTAAGGATTAATGATTTGAATAATCAGTTAAAGACAAAGAAGGAAAATGTCAAGAAGGCCAAATTTGAAAGTATTAATGTGGTGAATGACATTTTTGACGATGTATTGAAGTATAGAGTGATCAAATTGGTCAATAGAACTGATGATGTGTGGGCTGCCTATAGGAAACATCCATGAAGCAAACATAAAGTATTTGCAGGTTTAGGAAGATTTCCAAAATGAATGGAGCAAATGGAGCACTAGGGTAGGGGCTTTAAAAGAAATGATGTCTAAGATGCAAGAAGATCTTGAAGCTCCTACAAATTTACCTGAAATATTACAAGCTATTGACCTGCTAAATGAAATGCAAGATTTTCATGGAAAGTTAGGCATGCAACTCCAGAACAAACTGAAAATATTTAGAGAAATGGAGGAGCAGGGCATGCCCAAGATAGTGAATAATAAGGGCGAGTTAATGGAGGAGCAGGGCATGCCCAAGATAGTGAATAATAAGGGCGAGTTAATGGAGTTTGCTGAGTGGAAGCATGAGTTGGGAGAATGGTTTCTATAGGCTAAGATGGTGTTTACTATAACTGATTACTCTATGTTGAACCCTCACATTGACAACATGGTTGGGGTTGAGATGAGAAAGGATTTATTTGTTAAAGAAACCAGATTTTTAGACGATGCAAGGTATGCTCAACATAATGCAAAGGTACAAACCTTGATGGATACAAAATGGCCCACTAAATATGATTACAACATATGGTTGGAGAGGTTCAAAGAATGAACCTGTATATGAAAGGGTGATGACATACATGGTGAATAACAAACAAGGGAGAAACAATGCATAGCCTGAAGTCAACATAGATTAGGCTTTTGTTGAAGTACTACAAAATATTGTTCTCTCCTAACATAAAGATTGGTGGCATAAGTACTGACTTGGATAGGTCGGTTGTCTCTCTTTTTGTTTCTTTTCATGCTTTATGATTTTGCTGACAGGATGTGCACATGGTTAACAATTTTTCCCTGTTAGGAAGATATTTTGGTTTTGTTACAATGAGTAAAAGATGCCTTTTGAAAGGCGGATGTATCTTCTTCAGTAAATAGAAATGAATTTTGTTTTATACACTTTCCTCCTTATTTCAATGATACAAATATAACCATTTGTGGAAATCTTGAAATTCAAATTAAAATGTATGTCAAATGCAAATGAGTCTCTAATTGTAATTTGGCCCGATGCTTGTTGCTCTCATGTGTCTATAAATGATAATTCATGACCAATTACATAGGTCTTTTGATGTTTAAGAAATTTTTAGCTCATGTATGAGTAATTATGATAATTTCAACCACAGAGAAATAGATTAGTGTTGAGTCTTAGGAATGTATTCAGATCTATAATAGGCTTAATTGTTCTACAATAGAAAAGATATATGAATGATAACTGCAAGTCCCTAGATTAGTTTCTCTCCTCTATAATTTTGGCTTTAGAATTATGAATAAAGGAATCAAGGTTCATTTATTCATCTTCAATCACTCTGATTGAATGTGTGATTTCATCTTTTGCTTTAGTCCAAAGACATAAGTAAGTGCTTAAATGAGATCATAGATCTGTAAGTGAAATTCAAGGATTGTTAAGAAGTTTCCAATTCTAGACATATCGATTTGTGTGTTACAAATTAGTATGCAATAGTCTACAAGTACTTGTTTTCATTTGATAATGTATTATAGTTTATTGCATATGTGAATCCATCGCCCTCAGATAAGGCATTAATCCCTTTTTTTGGTAATCTTTGATGTTTGTGAGCCACCTATACCTGAAAAAGAACATAAATCTTTACAAGAATTTATAACACACTTGTAATTGTAGTATAGTGGCATTAAGTACTACTCATTCCTATCTGTAGGTAAAATTCGTTAAAGGGTTTGCCAAATCCTTAAGGAATTTTGTCTATTTGCATTTTCTCATTCCTGACTCTACTGGGGACATTGCTAGTCCAACGTCTCTAATTCAGATTTGGTATGATAGAGTCAAGTATTTCATTGTTCTTCATTGCTTGGAGAGCAATTTGTTAAAAAATTCTATTATGTAAGTCACGTCTAGTTTTATGCTTCAAAGTTCGGTTCTCTCCTCTAGCTTGTGTTGAGCTATGTTCAAAGTCTTCTCTAATATTGCAAGTGCAACCCCAAAGTGCGATAAAATTTTATTTCCCATTATTTTGGGTGGCGACTCTGAAGTCTCTCATGCCAGTGCAAGAATAAATTCCAAGAGAGAAAGTGAGAAAGATAATTTTGAGATACAATTTGGCCCCATGAGGAAGACCAAAAGTTACACAAAGAAGCATCTTGAATAGATGATGGAGTCTAAGCATTCAAAGGACAAGCAACCCACTTGGGTGAAGAAACGTGCTAAATCGAGTGTCAGCTGAACTTCCCGCTGATGCATCTCTGAATTTTAATAACTAAGTAAATAGTGTAAATATTCATGAAGAAGCATGTGAAGTTGAGGTTCCTAATGTAGATTAGGGGAGTTTTCCTTTCAAGGAAGTATTTGAAAATGAACTTTATGTGTCAAGAGAAGAAGATAGGTGGGAATTCTGGGAGAAAAATAAGAAGTTCTCAGAATCCTTAACTCTAGGGGTTGGGTCTATTTTTAATGGTGGCAATTTTAAGCCAAGAGATGAATCCACTAATGTATAATTGCACCAATCCCTTGAGGGATAACCAGCTAACCCTACCTTTTTTACCCCTAAGCCAAGTGAGTCTGGAGATATCCTAGAAGATGAAGAAGATATAGATAAAGATATGCAAGTCTTAGAAGAGGAAGAGATTAGGCTTAAGGAAGAAGAACATAGGCTTAGGGAGTTGGAAGAAAGAAGAGAAAATGAGTTGAAAGAGAAAGAAGATAGAATTAAATCTAAAATGCTTGAGAGAGATGCTCAAAAGCAAAGAATAGAAAAGATGAAAGAAGTTGCCAAGTAGAAGATACTTTATGAAAATGCTTCTAAGTTTACTGCTAAAATAACTCCTGATCCTTGTAAGGTAACCATATCAATGGGAACCTCTATTGCTAATAACTATACCATGTCTATTACAACTACCAAAGCCTCATATCCATCTATTGCTATTAATAAATCACATGTAGATCAAGGGAAGAAGCCCATTGACCCACCTGAGAAAACTACCTTTAATAATTTCAATACCAACACCAATACAAGCACCAACACTTCACCCAACAATCCTTTCACTAAAAATATTAAGATTGGTCTTACACCATCAACTGCACCCCCAGACCCCAAGATCTTGAGATTGCAGTTGGAAAATGAAAAGTTACTCCAAGAATTGAAGAGAAGTGAAATGGAAGCTTCAAATGTAGAAATAAATAGGAAGATCTCTTTCCTTAAGGTCTCCATACTTGATCTAGAAGCTTCAAGCTCTGGAAATACAAATAGTGAATCAAAAAAGAAGAAGTTTGAGGGACACACTACTAGTGGAGGTGGTGGTGGAGATTAGGGTGGTCGAGGTGGAGGAAATAATAAAAACAAGAATTCCTATTCCGAAGAGGGAGATGAAGGTGATGGAAAGAAGAAGGGAGGTGGTGGTAATGGTGGAGATGGGGGTAATTGAAAGAAGATGAGTCCACGAAATGTGGAATTTTTTGCCTTAGGCAAAAAAATGATTTCGACATTACAAAAACGGGATCCCAATTTTTAAAAATCGGGATCCTGTTTAGGTTCAGGATCCCGAGCCTAAATTCAAAATGGGATCCCATTTTTTAAAAATTGGGATCTTGTTTGCAATAGGGTCCTAAGCGGACACATGCAAAACAAGATCCCGATTATTAAGAAATGGGATCCCGATTTTTAAAAAGTGGGATCCCATTTTTTAATAATCGGGATCCCGTTTTGCGATGGTATTTATTATAAAAAACAAAACTCATTTCATTTTCTGCTGCACGGGATCCCAAATTCGACTGTGGACAACGAATGTTCAACAAACACCAGGTACGCCACCATCCCTTTTTTTGTGTTTTTTGCATTTAAAAAAAAAATATAAATACAAGAATGTGTATTATTGTGTTTTTCTTCAATTTATTTTTTTCGTTTTTTTCATTTTATTTCTTTGTAAAGTAGAAATAAGTATTTGTATAATTAGATGAAAAAATGCAATGAACCCTTGAATAAATTGAATAGAAATCAAAAAATCAACATAGATTGAACTTGGAAACAAAAAAAAATGCATTTGAAATCTAAATTGTTGAATCAAACCAAAAAAAAATGTTGTTGAAAACCCTAATTGAACTTGGAAACAGGAAAAATTGCATTGACAAAACCCTAAATTGAAATGAAATTAAAAAAATTGCATTTGAATCTAATCCTAATTATTTTTTGAAACCCTAAGTTCAAATCAAACCAACAAAAATAGATTTCAAAACCCTAGTTTCAAATGAAACAAAAAAATTGTATTGACAAAACCTTAAATTGAAATGAAATTAAAAAAAAATTGCATTTGAATTTAATCCTAATTGTTTTTTGAAACCCTAAGTTCAAATCAAACAAAAAAAATTAGATTTCAAAACCCTAGTTTCAAATGAAACAAAAAAATTGCATTAAAAACCCTAATTGATTAGATTGTATAATTATAATTCTTTTGTATATTTATTTTTTGATATAGTTGATGTATTTGTTGGATTGTTTCTTCTATCAAAATTTAAATAGAATAATATTATGATTTTTTTTTTTAATTCTTTATATTCTATGTTAGGAACTAGACTCGGTCTACTACCATATTTAACCTAGATTTAATCATGAGATAAATCTTTTCTATTCCCCTTTAACTAACCATAGAGAGTTTATTATTTTAATTAATAATCATATCTCATATTCAATTTTTATCTTTCCCCTTTAACAATCTCTTTATTCTCTCTTCTCCCATTTTCATATCAAAGTACATTTAATATTTTATTAATTTATATCTATAAATTCTATCGAAATATATACAAGTTACTGAATCATTTATCTTTAATGTAATTTGTATCTAATGCACTCTTTGCTATTATTTGTATCTCATCATATAGATTATGGTTAGGGTCTTTTGAGTAAAAACTATAATAATGAAAATACTCATTATATTATTTTAAATTGATAACTTGGACCTTGATACATCTTGTATTTATATTCATGCAAAAGTCATTGAAGTAGATTTTGAGATAGGGATATTTTGTTGGAAAGCATGAGAAATTAACATAATAAATGTAGAAGTATATCTAGTATAGGTGTTTATAAGTACATAGTTGACACTGACACCATAGGTGAATCATTTTTAGTTATTATTAAATCATGAACCATTACTTCTAGAAAGACTAAAAACGAAATTCATGGTAGCTTTGAATTTCTAACTTGGGTCTAGAATCTAGTGTGGAAAATGATAAATTTGATGAGGTAGGGGGTACCATAAAAATATTTTTATAAAAAATGAGCTTGAAACATTTTATAAAGTACATTAACAAAAGTAAGAAAAAAATTACATTGGGTAATATTAACCAAATAAATGAAAATATTGAACCATAGGAGAAGACCTTGATACATTTAACCCAATATAAATAGAGGGACTAAGCATGGTTATTTGTATTAGTAAACCAATATGTGGTATAGTTTACGAAATATAAATTATAGACATGATTATCAAGACATTATAATGCTTGATTAAGTAGCTAGTGAAATTAAATTTCTAATTGCCCTAGGTGGTGCCTCTATTTCAATCAATTATTCTATAATTTTTATTCTCTTTGAATGTATCTTACTCTATTTTTTTAATACATTAACCTTATTTATTTCTCATATAATATTTATGATCATATTATATAAGTGTCCCTTATATATTATCTATCATTCTATTTATCCCTTGGTTAAAGTTCAAAGCTTTGTCATACTTGTATAAAGAAAATGTCCAACACTAACCCAAATATTTAACTTGAACGCTAGAAGGTGAAATGTATGCTTTAAATATTGAAATGGTGTAAACTAATTAAATGTATAATTTCAAGAGTAATCTAGGTTTTTACTTTTTTAGAATTTTTTTAAAATGATCTAAATTTATAGTTTCATAAAATTGAAACTATAATTTAGTTGATGATAAAAGACTAAAAAATGAAGCTAGATGGGACTTCACCCTTTATTTTAAATTTAGTTTTTTCAATCAATTATTTCTACATTTATGATGTGAATTTTTAGTTAATGAATTTATTTTTTCCTCATTTTGATAAACCTATATTTTTAATTAAATCATAAATTTACATTTACTAAAATCATAAATATTTCTATCAGATGTCACCTTCTATCTTAACTATGTATTCAAAATGGGATAAAAATCATTTTCACATAGAATACTTTCCTAAAGCCTAAAGCCATAATTTTTTCCTAGGCCCTTAATAAAATTTGGCTGCCTTGGGAAACTTCACCAAATTTTATTCACTTGATCCATGTCATTTTGTCCTAGGACCTCACTAGACATAGATCCCCTTAAGCCATCCTATCACCATAAACCATAAACCGATGTATTAAGGGGTCCTAATATGATATTTATTAAGGGGATCAAATAAGTTCTGAAAATTTGGTGAAGTTTCCCAAAGCAACCAAATTTAACAATAATATAAGATTGTGCAAGATTATAATATGAATGAGATAAATCATGATCTAGGTTGATCAATTTACAGTTTAGGGTGATAGGATGGCTTTAGGGGATCTATCTCTAGTAAGGTCCTATGACAAAATGACATGGCTCAAGTGAATAAAATTTGGTGAAGTTTCCTAGGAACTTAATGAAATTTGGTTACCTTGGGAATCTTCACCAAATTTTATTCACTTAAGCCATATCATTTTGTACTAGGACCTTACTACATAGATCCCCTTAAGCCATACTTCAGGATGTCTTAAGGGGGATCAAATAAGTTCTGAAAATTTGGTGAAGTTTCCCAAGGAAACCGAATTTAACAATAATATAAGATTGTGTAAGATTATAATATGAATGAGATTTCATGATCTAGGTTGATCAATTTATGGTTTAGGGTGATAGGATGGCTTAAGGGGGTCTATCTCTAGTAAGGTCCTAGGACAAAATGACATGGCTCAAGTGAATAAAATTTGGTGAAGTTTCCTAGGACCTTAATGAAATTTGGTTGCCTTGGGAATATTCACAAAATTTTATTCACTTAAGCCATGTCATTTTGTACAAGGACCTTACTACATAGATCCCCTTAAGCCATACTTTAGGATGTCTTAAGGGGGATCAAATAAGTTCTAAAAATTTGGTGAAGTTTCCCAAGGCAACCAAATTTAACAATAATATAAGATCATGTAAGATTATAATATGAATGAGATTTCATGATCTAGGTTGATCGATTTACAGTTTAGGGTGATAGGATGGCTTAAGGGGATCTATCTCTAGTAAGGTCCTCAGACAAAATGACATGGCTCAAGTGAATAAAATTTGGTGAAGTTGCCTCAGACCTTAATGAAATTTGGTTGTCTTGGGAATCTTCACCAAATTTTATTCACTTAATCCATGTCATTTTCTACTAGGACCTTACTACATAGATCCCCTTAAGCCATCCTATTACCCTGAAACCTAAATCCTAAACTCTAAACCGTAAACCCTAAAGAATTCATAAATTGTTCTATATTAATTTAGTTAATTGTTTTTCATTCAAGTAACATGCCTTAGACATAAATAAGGCTTACACATTTTATCATCTGTATTCAATTAGGCCATTTATATTGAATGGTTTAATGGTATTTCCTAAACATGTTTCTTAAATTTTGAGATTACAAATCTAATGTAGGTTCACTTAAATCTTAGAGATCACATGGATCAATTCAATAATATTCGTAATCCACCTCCAAGCCATCCATATCCACCACCTTAACCTCCACCTCCACCCACTCCACCTCATAACCCTCCAACTCCACCACCTGAAATCGATGGTGCTCGCTTGCAAGCATGAATCAATGCCAATGTTAGAACCATCCAAGATCAAATCAACATTATTCAAAATGAAGAATGTATCCCACCACCTTTGAGGATGATTGCATCTAGGATGCAAACCGTTGATGATGATGTTAAGGCTATGGATGGGATCTTAGATGAGCATCGACACTGGCTAGAGGAGAGGAGAAATTTCGATTCTGAAAAGGAAAACACAAAGAAATGAAGAGATGCAATTGAGAGCCAAAATAATTTCTAAATTAAGAAAATGATCTTATAGTTATGAATTTATGAATTTGGTTCGATGGATATTTTGTGTGATGAATTTATTATTTTGGTTCGATGGATATTTTTAGTGACACGAATTTACATGATTTTGGTTCCAAATGGATATTTTTAGTGACATGAATTTATGATTTTGGTGGAATTTGTTAACTTATAATGATGAATTTATAATAGTATATATTTTATGACTATCTACTAGATCATGATTTCTCCTGTTGGAAAAATGTAATATATATATATATGCGTTAGACATAAAATGAGCTTTTTGTGAATGTTTCAAGTTTATTTTTTAGTAAGTACATGTATTAAAATTGCATAGTTCTAGATCTTAAATTTTGAAATTTGTATGTATGTACATAGTTTAGTTGAATGATGTATGCATGCAAATTATGCATCGTATTTTTTATTTTAAATGTATGTACATGTTAAATTTTGAATTTTGCATGCACATGCTCAAGTTCAATCAATGTATATATGTACTTGTAATTTTGTAAGTTTGATGTATGCATGCAAATTATGCATCATATTTTTTATTTTAAATGTAAGTACATGTTAACTTTTGAATTTTGTATGCACATGCTCAAGTTCAATCAATGTATATGTACTTGTAATTTTGTAAGTTTGTATGTTAATTTTGTATAATTTTATGTAAGTGTGCACACTTATATCTGATATCATGGATCAATTTAACATTGATGATATCCTCAATCTAGCACCTGAGCCACCTCCACCTCCCCCTCCACCCCATCAACCTAATATCCCACCTCCAACACCTGTTGCATTTGATGAGGATCGCTTGCAAGAATGCATAAATGATCAAATTGCATCCATCCAGAATCAAATCAATGCTATGCAAAATCAAGCATTGATTCCTCCACATGTGAGACGTTTTGCATATGCGATGAAAAACATTATGGATGCCATTAGGACAATTGATTCTGATCTAGATAGGCATCGATGAGAGAGAGAGGAGATGAGACAATTTTATGCAGACAGTCTCTCTTGTAAACAAAATTTAGACCTTAAAATAACAAAATCCCACCTAGCCCCTTACTTTCTTGACCCTGTTACTCGTCAGCCCATTCCTCCCAATAAATCTAGAATATCCATGAGGTGGTGTATACATCCACAAATGAGTGCACATTTTTGGGATCAATGGTATATGGTTTTTGACAGTCCACCACACGCTAATTGGGAGGTCCCATTGTATTTTTTGAGGAAATTATATGTAGAGTTTGTTATGGGCCAAAAGCCCAATTATTTTGATTTTAAATCATTTCAGGGTGTTGGTGGCGACATGCCACAACATAGGTTAGGGGAAAGGGTTGATCCCCAATGCCCCATGCATGCACAACCCCTTGTCGTTGCTCCTAGTCCTCCCATTCCCGCACCTATGCATCAATGTGCGGTGGTATCGACATTAGGATCTCTTAGTACACTCGCAGGAGACCTTGATCAACATGTTTCTGCGATAGCGAGTATGGAGCATAGAGACGATGATGATGGAGGAGTATTTTATGGAGTTGGTCTGAGTACCACTCTAGGAGTGTCAAGGGTCCCACATGTATGTACTAGTTGCCATCAATTATGCTATGGACCTAATCAGGCCACACCTAGTTCAGGTGAACGTGGAGATTCTACTGGTTCATCTGGTCACCTCAGTTCATTTGTAGAATTTCTTACAATAGACCATCACCCTGAAGACACTGTGACATGGGTATAAATATGCATCTACATGTTGATTTTATAAGAATTTTAATGAATACATATATATATATATATATATATATATCATTTAGAAAGTTTGCAATACATTTTAACAATCAAACTATTTGGTGTACAAATGACACTGACGATGGGGCAATCATCCACTCCACGAGTAAATACATCGAGACCAGTCCTAGTCGACAACCCTTTTGGGGTATTTTGATTTCAATTTTCTAAATTATATATGAAATGAATTTTAACTTGAGTTTTAAATTTATAATTGAATCAAGAACATATGTTTAAAATATTTATGTTGGTTTAGGGGAGTCAATCGGCTTCCACGTCGATTCCACCCGAGGGTTTGTTGAAAACTCCTCCACCATCGGGCATCGTAGATCAAGGGTAGGTACATTTATATTATAAATTGTTTAACTTTGTATTAGTATACTTACAATTATGAATTTTGAATTCCCTATATATATCAAATGTTCATGTACGTGCTTGTAAATATTATAAGCATTAAAAATGTCTACATGTACATCTAGGTTGATACAACAATGAGGATGGGCATCAGGCAAACATTAGATGTTGTGGCTACTCATGAGGCCTCTGATTTTTAGGTTGTTTAAAAAAATTTCTACACAAAATGTGCAAACTTGAATATATATATATTTTAACCTAATTCAAGTATACATGCTTTAAATTTGATCTTGTAGGACATTGTTAATGCGAATTTCTGCCATGACCCAGTTATGGTTACACCTCCAGGAGGACATGTAGAGCAGGCTCCAAATATCAAGGTAATTTAAATTTTTTATTATATATTTAAAGTCAGCTACATATTATATATTTTGAATAACTTTAATTTTAAATTTTAAATTGAATATATATATATATATATAATACATGAGCTAATACATGTTTTAAATTCTTTTTCTTTTATCTAGCAGGAGACACAAGTTGTAGTTGAGCATGTACAAATAGGCCCTGGAGAAGAGGGTGCACAACCTCAAAATACAGTACACTTAAAATATGATAAATTATAAATTAAATTGACTTAAATCATTTTTAATTGTAGACTTACATCTAATTTCAACTTTCTTTATCTTATTTATGTATATTGATTCAAAGAATTTAGAGGTTGGTTCAGGTGCACCAGAGCATCTAGACCTAGATATGATGGTAATTTAATTTTATGATGAATTATAAATTAAGTTGTCATTAAATCATTTTTCATCTTCTTAAACATACGATTTCACCTTTCTCTTGTATAGAGTGTTTCAGGTCATCCGCATAGTCCACATGGTGTGAAGAGGTCTCTTCATTATAGAGACAATACATGACCTAAACATGATTTTATGGGTTATATTTGATTATTTCATGGACTACGTATTTGGTTTCTCATGTACTCTGTTGGACTTTATATTTCATGGGTCAAGTAATTTGTTGGACTTTAGTTCATGGGTTGTACACTCTAATGGACTTTATTTCATGCACTTAATATATTGGTTTCATGCACTTAATATGTTGTAAATTATGGACTTTATTATATTGTTTAAAATTTTAATTCACACATGTACATAAATATGCATTTTATGTTCATAGTCAAGACATTAATGTGAAACTAAATATAATATGAAATTAAAGTTGAAATTATTAGGACATTTTAATATTTGTACTTAAAAAATTTAGTGATCCCATTAATGATATACTTGATATGTACATTCAATAATTAACGATAATTAGTCAATGAACTTATACAAGATTAGAGAAAAAAAGCATTAATAAATTATATAAACAATAGCATCCAACACTAATTTATAAGCTAACAAAACAAATAATAACATCCAATACTAATTTATAAGCTGTCAAAACAAATAATAGCATCCAACACTAATTTATAGGTTGTCTTAAGGGGATGTCTTAAGGGGTATGTACATGTATTTGTAATTTGTACTTGAAATGTTTAATTGTGTAAGTATGTATGCACATATATGTCATTTCAAAAAAATGTTTACAAATAATAGCATCCAATACTAATTTATAAGCTAACAAAACAAATAATAACATCCAATACTAATTTATAAGCTGTCAAAACAAATAATAGCATCCAACACTAATTTATAGGTTGTCTTAAGGGGTATGTACATGTATTTGTAATTTGTACTTGAAATGTTTAATTGTGTAAGTATGTATGCACATATATGTCATTTCAAAAAAATGTTTACAAAGTTTGGATATGCCATCTCAAGAACATATCAAACTCGTGCCCAGAATGTAGTAGGTCTTCACGCCACTTGATATCAAAAAGGTACAAGCAATATCAATGAAATAATCAAAACATGCATATTTTAATTTATATAAAACTATCCATATGTACACAACTCAAGCACCTGCATTTCAAAGTATTCCACACATGTGTGTAGGTTGAATCCAGGCATCCTCTCCTTTTTGTTTCAAAGTATGATCTATCAATGCAATGATGGCTTAAGGATACAAAAAAGGATAATAAATCAATTTTAATTATTAATGTACAAGCAATATCAATATATAATCAAACCATGTATTTAAATATAATTTAACTAATAATTACCTGTTTTTACCAAGTATTCCATGTTGTCTAGGTTGAATCTGCATGGACTAAATCCTTTTTGTGATTATGGCTTAAGGATCTATAAAAGGACAATTAAATCAATTTCAACTAATAACACACTTGACCAATATCGAAACATGTATTTAATCTATTTAAAAGAAAAATATAAAACTAAAACTATATTTACCTGTATTTACTTATTCCATTGTACCATCTGCATCCTCTCTCTTTTGCAATGCATCTATGAATATCTCATGCTCTTCCATAGAAATTTTCCATAGCACTTTATTTGTAGGTCTTCCACGATACCGATCTAGTTTTATATTTGTTGCCACCACCAAATGTGAATAGTGTATAATCTTTTTATGTGTTTCATAATCTTCGAATGCAGGTAGACCATTCTTCATTGTCAGGTATTTTCATAGCCAAGTGCCAACAACCACCACCAATCCTATTGGAAAACATGAAAACTATCATCAAATAAGTTCTCAAAAATTTCTTAAGGGGATCAAAGGCTTGTTCTAAAATTTTTCTTAAGGGGACCAAAAAATTGTTATCAAAATTTGCTTAAGGGGATGTCTTAAGGGGATAACCGTACCTATTGGATAATGATAGCCATCATCATCTTCTCGAGGTGCTATTAACTTATCTTTAGTCTCCACACAACAAGCCAACCAATATTCCGTTTCCTCTTCATTCCCCTCAGGTGCAACAACAACATAGACATGTCTTACAAACAAAATTTGATTTAATAACTTGCGCATATCCATATAAATAATTTAATATTAAAAAATAACTTAATAAAGTGAAATAAAATGAAATAAATTGAATTAAATTACCTTCTTGTAGAAGGTCTGAAACACGGTCATAGTCTTTAGATGCAAACACTTGATCATTTTCTTTAATAGTTCTTTCATATTGATTGTGTGCTTGTGTAGGTGTCAATGATCTTTGCTCCCATTGTTCAACCCATTATGTATTTTCACATGCTCCCCAATATCCCAAGATACAAAACTAATAAAAATAGGCAAGCTCCCTTGTCCAGATAGTCCATGTGCTTGCTATCGAACTCCTAAATGAATTCCATTTAGTAGATCCACTGATTGTCTCACAGTCAACTCTAGGTACAATGTTCTCTTCTTCAACCTACCAAAAGAATCAATGGACTGTAGAGTACTCACTCGAACCAGGTGCATATAATCTTGTATTGCACCAATCCACAATGCCACGTGCATCTTTAAATTTTACTGCATCCTCAAATTTTAATCGTTCTCTAGCAATAATTCTTTTGACACACACACCAGCTCCATCACGCTCTCCTTTACCATGCCCAACTTCAAAAAAACTCCATATATGTTGGACATTAAGTTCCTTGTGAACCCTACTTAACCAATAGAACATTCGAGCATTCTTGAACTGCCCCGTACAATTATCTGACCATATGAGGTGTTCTGTCATCTGGATTCCTCTTTCTCTTAAATTTCTATAAAATATACTGAAACAATATTGAACAAACTCTAACAAGTGTAACCAAATGTGACTCAAATAAAAATGGTAATCCCTCAAAAATTTTCTATCATCCTCAGTGCTATCATCTGCATGTCTATAAAAAATATGGACAAACATAGCTACTTGCACTGAATTATAATATTGTGATTGAATTTCCTCTTGCAGAGCTAGAGTATAATTTTTTGCAAAATCAACCACTGAAAGTATACTACCAATTGAAAATATGTTTCTACATGTGCGAAATTGGCCATCAAGCCATCGAGCATGTTGAGAATGCATGGCATATTTTGGTATAATCTTATTCTTAAATTCTAATATGAATACATGCACACTAACTTTTTCTATAACTAAATCACAACGCTTTCCAATTTTTCCATCTTTTAGAGAATAATTAACATTCTTAAATCTTTTAACATCAACTAATTGTTTTCCAAAATCATTAGCAACACTTTCATGCATGCAAACTCTGAAGAATGAATGATTTTCACAACTACTGCATTGTCCAGAAATACAAGAACTTGAATAAAATATTTTTTCATTAGATATTTCACAAAATAAACTTGATATAAACTCCCTTATTGTTTCAGGTGGCATATTGATACCACATTCATGTATAATCATGTTAGTATGCAAAGTACAACATATATATCCAAAAATATCATAAAAATAATGAAATTGAACATGTGTTTTACAACAACAAGATATTCGTTCTAAATTAATTTTTACATACCATAGTTTACATTTTTCAAAAGACCTTTGGCTTATTTTAATATTACCAGGTAAAACTAAATCACCACAATTTTTTTTGTAAAATTCAGTTTGTGTTGTATCTAATAGGAGTTTTGGATGAGGATTGTGAACTTTGGACCCTACCCTTAATTTTAAAGCATCTCTAGCCTTAGGTGATACCCTAGTATTATCATGCCAAAATTTTTCAATCAAAGATTTAATTTCAACATTCAATTTCATATCAGACCTCGAGAGTCGACCACTAAAACTCCAACATTGGTTGATAGGATCATTTTCTATCCTTTCTCTTCTTTTTGCCGCTCTTAGCAATGTTTTAGGTTGTATTTTTAAAACTTCACTAATATTCCTTACCATTCTTTTATTCAAAGTTGATTTATTAACTATAGCAGTTGTTATAGCTCTTCTTGCTGCATTCTTATCTTTAGACCTGCTATTTTTTCCAATAGACTGAATGGCACCAACAATACTAGACATAGCATGTTTTACTGATTGATCCTTTCTTCTTTGTTTAACAAAAATGCCTAACTTTTTTATTATTTTTCTCATTTTTCACATTCTCATTAATTGCATCATTAGTTGACATTGAACTAAAAGTTTTTTACGATAAAAAAATGATTGTATAATCTATTAGCATGTGTTATTATTTGTCTCTTAGAAATTTTACTAGGAAGATTATCCAAAACATCACTTTCAATTTAAAAAAAATATATTCAAAACTATTTTCATTTTCATTTTCATTTTCATTTTCATTTTCATTTTCATCTTCATTTTCATCTTCATTTTCATTTTCATTTTCATTTTCATTTTCATTTTCATTCTCATTTTCATTCTCATCTTCATTTTCATTCTCATCTTCATTTTCATTTTCATTTTCATTTTCATCTTCATTTCCATTTCCATTTTCATTTTCATTTCCATTTTCATTTTCAACAACAAAATGGTTTTCATTTTCATTAAGAGGATTTTCATTTTCATTTTCAACAATAAAATGGTTTTCTTTATCATTTTCAATAAAAGTATTATCATTTTCATTTTCATTTTCATCAAGAGGATTTTCATTTTCATTTTCAACAACAAAATGGTTTTCATTATCATTTTCAATAAAAGTATTATCATTTTCATTTTCATCAAGAGGATTTTCATTTTCATTTTCAATAAAAGTATTTTCATTTTTATTTTCAACAACAATTTGACTCAAATATTTAACTCTATGAATATTATCAATATCAACATTGTAATATCTAACTTCTTGTAAATCTCTAATAAACACCATTTCCATGAGGCTCAAAGGTGGATTTGAAGATGTAATTGGAATTTTGCCTATTGAAACATTCTCCATATCATTGGAAGGGATATTTGAAGACATACCAAAAGTAGTTTGTATATTAATATTAGTTTCCACATTCACTTCTTGCAAGTTTGCATCGTCTACATCCACGGTCTCCTCAATGTTTTTATCTTCAATAGTTATGGAGTTGGATGCTTCACCATCATTCATTAATTGAATTCTCATTCTTCTTTCTCTTTGTATTTGTTTCTCCTTCTCTCTCTTTGCTTGAATTTCTTCTAAGGTCAATACCTTCCTATCTTTCCTCTTATTTCGATATTGTGATCCCATGATTGAATCTTTTTGAAGTATACACAAATGAATCTCAAAAACTTGAGAGTCTTCCTTGAACTTGTTCCTCCTTCAAACAAGTAGAAATTGTTCAGAAAATTCCTCTTCCTCCTTCAAATAAGTAGCAATTGAACAAATTTCCTCTTCCTCTTTCAAACAAGTAACAATTGAACAAGAATCCTCTTCCTCCTTCAAACAAGTATCAATTAAACAAAATTCCTCTTCCTCCTTCAAACACTTGTAGAAATTGCTCAAAATTTGTCTTCCTCCAAACAAGTAGCTCAATCAAACAAAATTTTGCATCATCTTTTGAAACATTTATAGGAATTCAACAAAATTACTCTTCCTTCTTCAAACAAGTAGCTCAATTAAACAAATATTTTCATCCTTCTTTGAAAGCAAATAGGAATTCTTTTTTTTTTTTATCTTCCTCCTTTCAAAACAAATAGTAATTCAACAAAAAATTTCTTCCTCCTTCAAACAAATAGCAATTCAACAAAATTATTTTCTCACAGCATCCCAATGATGCCTCTTTTCAAAATTGAAAAAATAACCCAACTTGAAGAGCTTCAACAAGCAAAATGTTGATAGAAAAAGGGAATATGTTGCAGTCGGCCGTACAAAATGATTCTCAGACCTGACATACCCCTTTTTGATAGTAAATTTAAAAATAACGGTAAAAAAGAACTCAAGATCGCGTTTAATAAACGGGATCCCGAGTTAAATAAAATGGGATCTCATTTGTTTCATTTTCCAACGACCCCACCATTAAATTTTCAATGGATGAATTATAAACGGGATCCCGTTTTTTAAAATTTCAAATTTAGGCCGGGTTTTTTCTTCGTTAAAAGGTTCGGGAAATGGTTTGGGGATCTGAACGTAATCCCTGGACTTGGTTTGACCTGCAAGTTGAAGGTCCTAGTAATGCCACAAAAAAAAAAGACTTTGGGCATACGTCTGAAGGCTTTCTTTGCAGAGTTTTTCGACGAAATTAAAACCCATTATAGATGAGACGATGTAGATTCCAAATATGTAATTTTTTTAACAATTGGATTAATTTTTATATTTTTCATTTAATTTATGATTAAACAGGTTCATAAACTTGAATTATCAACGTTTTTTAGTATTTTAATAACTTTTTATCAACATAAATTTTTTACGAACATATTGCACGAAAGCGTACTTTAGACAATTCTTTTCAATTTCAATTTTTTTTTTTCAAAAAATCATAAGTTTAGGTCATCTTATGCATGACGTACACAATGGTTTTTTCAAACACCAAATATGGCTAATAAAAAATGAACAAAAATAAATATTCAATAAAAATTACAAAAAACTATGGAAAGTGTGCTTCAGTGAGTTACAAATATTCTCCCAAAAGGATTTAATAAAATATGATTATTTAGGTCAAAATATGGATGACGTACACGTGCATGGTATGGTAAAAAAAGTGGACTTTTAAATAGTGGTTTTTAGAAACGCCTATTGAAAGTCAATTTGTATCATCTGGGTATTGAAATGAAATATATATTTGGAAACTAGACTCCGAGTACTACATTTTATGATTAGTGAATTTTTTCAAAATTCCATCTCTAAGTGCTTCAAATTTTAAGGTCAAATGTGTCGAAGTCTGAAAATCAAGGAAAACACTTCCACTAAATGGCCAAAAAGTGGACTCAACTTCTTGCACACACCCATGGAAAGGGTAAGGATAAGGATCAACATGATGATCGAAAGGATGATGAGCCTAGAAATGCTCATAGAGTCTAAGATACCAGGAGACCAATGCAAGTTGAGAGATATCAACAATTGTGCTTCAGTGGAATTCCTAGTTATCCTAACCTATTTCTTGAAGATTTCAGGCCTACATTAGTCATATTTTCTGGTAATAATGCCTTAAGTGGTGAAGACCACCTTAAATCATCTAATGTTATGGATGACTTTTAGGTGGAAGCTAAGGATGTAATGATGAAGTTATTCATGTAGTCACTCACTAAGGATTCCAAAGAATGGTATAGAAGTCTGCTTCTTGAGAGTATTGGTTCTTGGGAAGAAATTAAGAGGTCGTTTAGAGAACAATATGGTGATAAGACTGATTTAAGGTTCCTTCTAAATCAGTTCAATAATATTGTTAAAATTTCTAATGAGGGTGTGAATAATTTCAATGTGAGATTTTAGAAGGCTATGAACTAGTTACCTCCTCATTTGAGATTAAATGGCAATGTATGCTTGGTCAACTATGGCTTATAAGATGGTTGTCCATATTGATAGTATCAATAGAGCAATTGGTAAGGTTGGGAGAAGAAATGATGTTAAGCTCCTCAAGAATCCAAAGAGAGGATAAAAGTTTTGGTGCTAAAGGAGGCTCTCTTGAGGATAAGATTGACAATTTTACTAGTACCATGAAGAATCTAAGCGACATAATGTAAAGGAAAGAAAAGGATCTGTCAAATGAAAGGTCTAATTATCATAAGAATGAGAGACCTCCTCAGTTGCAAGATCATCCATATAACACAAATTGGAATAATGGGAAGCCTATTCCTAACAATCAGAAGAATTCTCAAAACAAGGTTCCTCCGAATTTGTTGCAAAAGAACTCAACCAATTTTTCTGATGAGACCCCTTGGTGCATGGTGTGCCAAATGCCACATTCTCATCATCAATGTGTAGTTGAATAGTTACTTGAAATTGAAGAAGATGTACCTGAAGACTGTGATCAGTCTAATGAGGATGCTGTTGACATAAATATGATTATGGATGGTTTTGATTTTGCTGAAAATGAATGTTCTTCTGATTTGGAGTCTCACGAAATGGATGTGGATGACCAAAGGCATATGTCTAGTACATATCACCAACAAGTCCTCTTTGATGAAGATGATGATAGTGATAATGAAGTATACAAATTGGAAGTAGCTGAGGCTAATGTGTCCCTAAGGAGACCCTCAGATGAGGAAATTGTAAGATATATAATGGCTTTGGCTGCACAAGCTAGAGGTTCACATCATCTAAGGAACAAAGTAGTGGGTGAGGACCAAGGTAGCCCCGCTGGTCTCTTTATAAAGGAGCAGAATGTGAAAGGTAAAGGGAAAAACATGATGGAAAAGAGGAAGGATCTAAGGCTAAAGATAGTAAGGGAGACAATTTGGGCTAAGAAAGATGATAAACCAAAAATATATGGAGAGATCAAGTCCTCTACTGTGAAGGAAAAATCTCCAAAGCAAAATTTTGAAGCTACAAGAAAATATGCCAAGCCCAAAGTGGAAACAACAAAGGATCAACAGAAGGAGAGAAATATAGAAAAAGGTATGGTCCCAATTGATTTGCCTAAGTACACTCCTGTTGATATGTTTCAGTTGATTAGTCAAGTAAAAGCGTCTGTTCCTTTGTTTAAGAGGATGAGAATTGATGAACACAAACAAAAGGCAGTAGCCCTTATCAATGGTGCTACTATAGCCTGTAATGACTTAATGGTGTGCGCTCAGCCCAAAGTGAGTGAAAAGGAGAAGAAAGATAAAGAGATTGAGGGAGTAATCATTGGGATCCCTCATATCTTTCTAGGGAATTCAATGGCTACTTTTCCTAGAAAGATAGACCCATTCTTCCTCACATTGATAGTTGAAGGAATTTTTCTGAAAAACTATATTATTGATTCTGGAGCATCCAATAATATAATTTCAATCAAGATTATGGAGGCATTTGGACCAAAAGTTGACAATACCCATGGAAAATGTTATGCTATGAATTTAAGGGAAGTACTTGTGACCGGTGTGATCAATAAGCTTCCTTATAGACTAGCCACTTACCCAAAAAAAGAATTCAAGATGAGTGTGATGGTGGTAGATATCCCACCCAATTACGAAATTTTGTTGTCTAGAAAGTGGAGTGATTCCATGGGAGGCAACATGCAGTGTGATATGTTGTATGCTACTTTCCCCATTGATGGTAATAATGTCCAAGTGGTCAGAGAACCAAAAGTGCCACATATGTTGGAGCATGCTCCTAAGGATGATACAATTCTTTTTATAGATATTGATATTAGTGAGTTTAAGGTGGAAGAACTAAGAAAAGAATGTGATAGGTGCCATGCACCTATAGATAATGAAGTTACAAGATTATCTAATAAGGATGGAATTTGGAAGATGTAATTTGATGGTGCAAGTTATAAAGAAGGGTCTGGTGCAGTAATATTGCTGGTATCACCTAGTGGCAATACATACAATTTTTCTTTCACTTTGTCCCTTGTCTGCACAAATAATGTGGCAGAATATGAAGCATTGTTGCTAGAATTAAGGCTAGCTGAAAAGCATGGGATAAAGAAATTAATGGTAATTGGTGATTCTGAGTTAGTGATATCCAGGTGAGGTCCATATATGCTTGTAAGAATAACAGATTGAAACAATACAAAAATGTTTTCTAGGACTCCATTGAATAGTTTGATGCTTTTAGGATTGGCTGGATGGAAAGAGGTCGGAACAAAGTAGCTGAATTGCTTGCAAATATCACACTAAGACTCGATGATATAGCTTTTGCAGGTATCTCTATAGTTGAGGTACAAGCAAGGCCATCAATCCCGGCCAATGTACATAATTGGAAAATATTCAATTACGATGAAGATATTTTGAAGTTTTTAAAGTGTGTTGATAAATATGAGAGTTTAGAAATTGATTTTAGGGATTTTGTTGAGAATATAGATGGTAAGGATACAATATTTGGAAATGAAGTTATTCAACTGAAGAAAAATAAGATCCCCAAAGGCCTTGTAGCACTAGAAAGGATCTTTGACAATCAGGATAAAATCAAGGTTAAAACAACTGCTAGCCATCCAGAGGATCTGGAAGAATTGAATTTGGGGATTGAAAATTCCCCTAAGAAAGTATATGTAGGAAAAAAGGTGAAACCCAAGGTCAAGGAAATGTTGATTGCCTTATTGAGAAAGTATAGACACGTCTTTTCTTGGTCTTATGATAACTTGAAAGCATGTATAGAGGAATTACATGAGATTCCTCTGAAAGAAAATGCCAAGCCTTTCAGGAAAAAGAAAAGACCTATCAATCCAACCTTAGCACAAAATATGCAAGATGAGTTGATCAAGCTAAGGGATTTTGGTATCATAAAGCCTATTAGGCATTCCAAATGGGTGTCTAATTTAGTGCCAATTAGAAATAAAAATGGTGATATAAGGCTATGTGTTGACTTTAGAAATTTGAACATATCATCATTGAAAGATAACTATCCACTATCGAACATGAAGGCCATGTTGCAGAAGGTGACTGGCTATGAGCTACTATCTATGATGGATGGCTTTTCTGGATACAACCAAGTGAAAGTGAAGGAGTTTGAGCAGTACAAGACTACATTCACAACTCCATGGGGCACCTATGTGTATGTCAGGATTCCATTTGGTTTAACAAATGCAGGTGCCACTTTCCAAAGGGCCGTGGATGTAGCCTTTTTTGATTTTATTGACTTATTCTTGGAAATCTACCCAAGATGATTTGATAGCCTACTCCAAGAAGGAAGAAGATCATTGCATGTACTTGGAGAAGATATTCATCAAGGCCTTAAAATATGAGATCTCACTGAATCCGAAAAGTGTGCCTTTGGGGTTACTGAAGGCAAATTGCTGGGGAATATTGTGTCCAAAGAGGGAGTGAGGATTGACCTAAAAAGGGTAGAAACCATAGAAAAGATTCCTCAACCAAAGAATGTTGAAGGAATTCAATCATTCTTTGGTCAGATTAAATTTTTGAGGAGGTTTGTAACAAATTTGCAGAGATTACAAGACCTATCTCTAAGATGCTAAAGAAGGGAGAAAAGGTGATTTGGAGTGAGGAGCCTAGTTAGGCATTCAAGAGCATAAAAAAGGCTATCGAGGAGGCCCCAATATTAAGGACTCATGAATTTTCCAAGCCATTACAAATATTTTCATTTGCATCATTTCATACTATTGCTGTTGTTTTGTTACAAAAGAATGAAGAAGGTTTTGAACAACCAATCACTTTCTTTAGTAAATCACTTCAAGCTGTAGAGTTAAAATATGACTCAATGGAGACGCAAGCGTATGCACTTGTTAAGTTTGTAAAGAACTTCAAGACTTATTTAGTTGGAGCCAAAATCATTGCTTATGTCCCAACTACAACTATGAAGGAAATCTTTACCCAACAAGAAGTCACAGGTAGAAGATGCTGGTGGATAAACAAAATTCAGGAATTTAATATTGACATCTAGATAACCAAATTGGTGAGGGGTCAGGGATTGGATAAGTTAATGGGTGAAGTAAACTTGGATGAAAATTAGATAAATCTAGAAGATGATTCCAGAAGATCATACATCTGTGATATGGAGTGTTGTGATTGGTATAAAGATGTTATTTACTACTTGCAAAGAATGTAGTTCCCAGAAGGATTGACAAAAAATGAGAAAAGAAATCTTAAGTTACATGCCATTAAATATGTGATCATAAGGGGTGAGTTTTGGTGGAGAAACTTGGAGGGTGTATTGTTGAAATGTGTTGATGATACCAAGGCCTCTGAGTTGTTAAAAGAAATGCATGGTGGGGTATGTGGTGGACATTACATGGCTAAAACCACTGCCCACAAAGTCTTGAGGGATGGATTCTAGTGGCCTATAGTTTTTAAGGATGCATACAAACTGGTAAAATCATGTGATGCGTGCCAAAGGTTTTCTAGGAAACTAAAATTATCATGTAACTTGCCTCTTAGACCAGTTCCTGTGCAGGAACCCTTTCAACAATGGGGTATTGACTTCATTGGAGAAATATCTGAAAAGTCTAGTGGGGGGCATTCATGGATTCTTATGGCCACAAACTACTTTACAAAGTGGGTGGAAGCTATCCCAACAAAAAGAGAAATAAGCAAGGTGGTTGTAGATTTCCTAATGGAGAATATATTGACCAGATTTGGAGTACCTAAGAAAATTGTCTCAGATAATGCAATGTGCTTCAGATATGAGGAATTTATAGAATTTTGCTCAAAACATGGAATCCATATGTCATACTCTTCACCGTATCACCCTCAAGGAAATGGTCAAGCAGAATCAAGCAATAAAAGCCTGATGAAAATTATCAAAAGAATTCTTGAGAAGAATAAAAGAGCTTGGGATTCCAAGTTAAAGTTAGCCTTGTGGGTAGATCGGGTGATTGTTAAGAAGGCCAATGGCTCTGCACCTTTTGATCTAGTATATGGCATAACAACTAGGCTACCAAAAAACAACCTCATGCATATGTATAGGTTTTTCCAAGAGTATCATGAGGACATGTGTGACACAATGCAACATAGAATTGATGCATTAATGGAAGTAGATGAAACAAGGAGGGATGCTTAAAAAAGAAGTGCTAAGCTGCAGTTGCAAGTCAAGAACTTGCATGACAAGAAAGAATCCTCAAGAAAATTTCAAGTAGGAAACCTTGTGTTGATGTGGAATGCAAGATCTGAAGATAAGGGAAAACATGGAAAGTTTGAGGCATTGTGGCTTGACCCTTATTTGATTAGAAACATTCATGGTGAGGATTCATATTTCCTACAAGAATTAACAGGTGAAATCCTTGAGCTACTAGTACATTGACAGTTCTTGAAGCCACATTTCTCTTAAAATATGTTCTCTTCCATGTACATTGTATAGTCCTGTAAATGTTGTATATAGGTGTGTTTTCTTTGGTCTGGTTCTCTTGCCTTGTCCGAGAAAGTCCTTGGTTTTTGGTGTCCATATGCTTCATCTACTTCAACCATGAGATCTAGAATCTTGCCATGCCTGCGAGAGGCATGCGTCCCTAGTCGAAGCCACTGGTGGAACCCTCAATTTTTTTTTCATGTTCCACTGGTTCAAATTATATTTTCCTTGGCATTCTCTTGGTCTATTAGGGTTTAGGTTTTTGTGGGAGTTGTTTTACTTTGAATATATTCTCCTTTGTCTCAACCTATGGTATCTCAATCTATTCTTTTGTTGACCTCCTATAGCCCGTTCTCGGTCATGTTAAAATAATTTGAGCCATTGAAGCGCATGAAGTAACCGGACCCTATGCCTAGGTCTGAGAAATACTTTTATTTTATAAGGTCGAATGATCAACCTTGGCCTTTACATCCTTTGAATAATATGGTTTAAGTCCTTCAATGATTTTTCTTACATTGTCCTAGGCGGTCCCCTTTCTCAAAACAACTTATGAGCACATGAAAAATTGTCCCACTTATGTCCTGTCTACTGCTTTCGCTCATCGCTCATCGTGGATAGCTTTATGAATGCACAACTTGCATTAGTGATGTGTGATGAATGGTGTTTATTTTGTATCATGTATGGTGGGTAGGTTATGGATCTTGAGTTTTGTATTAGCGATGCACGATACATTTGTTACTTTCATTATCGATGAATTTCTTTATTGCTAATCGCTTGTGAGTTTTATGTCATGAATTGATGATTTGGGATAACCCTTTGTGCTCTTTGCATTTTATTTTGTCTCTCATCGCGGATTGGTTGTAAAATTTGAGCCTCAAAGTAACAATGAGTGATGTGGTCATGTGTTCCAATATTCTATTGCTAATTTGAATTTCTCTTGTGAGTGATGTTTCTTGTGCCTTCAAATTTCAAGTAGGTACATGTGGCTTGATCTTGTTCCATCGCCTTTTCTCTCCATCGTTGATATGATCTAGAATTTGAAGTGTGAATCAACGATACACGATGGGAAATGAACGTGATCAAAGGTGGGATTTGATCCAATGGCTGAGATCTCATCACAAGGATGCTTACACCGCTGATAGGACTCATGGGGAATGAAATATACCAGTGATGAACGATGGCCCCCAAATAAGTGGTGGCCTCCAAATAAGAGACAACGTGGCAAAATCTTGAAGACATCGTTTAAAGCAGAGGAGAAAGTAGCAAGGTGAAAGGAGAGCCACTGATATGGTTTTAAAGTGAGGTGATCAACGACCAAGGTTTAAACATGAATGACTAAGTCAACCATTAATGGTGTTACACTCCATTTCCTGACCATAAAGAAGGTAGTTGGCTTGTTTTCTGCACATTTGGAATTTCTCAAGAGTGGAGAAGACAACCAGAGTCTGAAGAAATATTTTGAGGAGCTCCAACAAGCAATTACAAAAGCATTAACATCAATTTTTCACCTAGATAACAAAATTGTCATATCTCTTCCTGTCAAGTATATTGAATTATGCTAGTTTGAAAATTAGTAGGGAGTTGGACAGATAAGTTTACTTAGGGTTTACTCATTGTGTGCCCTTAATTAGGGTGGTAAGGATTGCATAAGGTTTGGGGGTATTTTGTTCTATAAATCATTGTCTTGGAATTTAAAACTTGATAGGTCTCTTTGACTAATTAAAAACTGTAAACATTAGTCTTGCCACATTGCAAAAATGAGTGAATCAAAACCTAGTGAGCCTAGCATTAGGCTTGAGAGAAAAACTAAGAAGAAAAGAGTTAAGAGGCTTCGGACCCAACATGTTTCATCCATGGTTAAGTCAGAAGCACCTGAAACATCTAAC
The DNA here is from genome assembly GCA_007115665.2 of Sequoiadendron giganteum. Lineage (NCBI taxonomy): Eukaryota > Viridiplantae > Streptophyta > Pinopsida > Cupressales > Cupressaceae > Sequoiadendron > Sequoiadendron giganteum. The sequence continues at coordinate 489,167,879 of CM021109.1, read as the reverse complement.
CCTACACCAGTTTTCCCTGCGATGTATATAAGGCCAAAGAGTGTGAAGAAAAATTAGGGCAGATCCATGGAGGGTGCCTCTTGAGACATAAATGAGGGCGGATGACGGATTGACAAGAGACCTATGGGGAAAATTGTTGCAACAAGTAGATTAATTGACAAGGCTGGTGAAATTGGAGAACTGGCCCAGCCTTAGAGTGGATGGTGTTGGCACTCTCAAATTTTGCAAATTTGAAATGCCCATATTGAAAATTTTGCTTCTACACTCTCATAAGTGCACTTGAAAAATCTGCCTAAATGACCTACTTTGGAAGGTCATAATTTGGAGCCTAATGATTTTCAAGCCAAACTCCTTTGTGGACCCACTCATGTGACATATTTGAATGTGTATGTCATTTTTCAGCTTCCCATGATAAGTTTTGACACTGTTTTGAAAAGTGAAGCTGGAGGGTTCTGGTGCTCTTCTGCTATTTGCAAACTTTTAGTTTTGCAAAGTAACCCCCTATATGAGCTTGCATTTTGCAAATGGTTGACTGTTAAGCCAAAAGGATTGTTTCTCTCCATTCTCCTCACATAAATGTACTCCCCTGTCAAGTTGCAGTCTCAAGATATGATTTGCTATTTTTTTCGAGATAGAAAACAAATGCAGTTTGTTCAATTTTACATTTGCATTTCTGACAGTGTTTCAAGGTGGTCAACTTTGACCCCTAATATCTCATGAAGAATAATGATTCAAGAAAATTCCTCTTGCACACATACTCAGTGTACCTAAATGAGTTTTTGTTTCCAATGGAAGCCTCCTAGATTTTTCAAAATGGTGACTTTGGGAGCCCTGATTGGTTCTAAACAAGTGCAATTGCATAAAAGTCTAAGTAAGCAACTTTGTTGATTAATATCTTGCACCTCAGGATCTCGTTTTCCAAACTATATTTTTCACTCCATTCTTGGATCAAATGTGTGCATGCCTGCTCAGTTTCAGGGTCTCAAGATATGTTTTGATGGGTTATTTGATCATTTTCTGATTGTGACAAGGCCAAAAATGTTGTTCCAGAAAGTGTCAAAATTTGCAAATCTAAGGACAGCCCATTTAGTTTTTTGGTTTTAAATGTCTATAGCTCCATTTTCATAAAAAACGGAGGTCATATGATATATTATTGTAATGTATTTTGGGTGCAATGAACACATCTCAGGGGCCAGTTTACAAAGGAGGTACCTGAATTTTAGGGGTTGGGAAAAATATGAGGAAATGAGTTTTCTCTAAATAATTTATTATGATCCTACACAAATTTTTACGGCTCCAGGTGTCCCAACTTTCCTGCAATAAATTTCTTCAAATGGCCCACAGGCGTAATTAAAAGTCACAAATTTTCTAAAGTTTCAAATGCTAATATTTAAAATATTTAAAATATTGTACAAGGATAAATGAGGAATTTGGGGAAAATATAAAATGCATTTCAAATGTCTTTGGGTCAAAGCAAGTTTAATTCTTGCTTCTGATTGGTCGAGAGACGACTTTCACGACTTTCATGGTTACGGAGGAGGCCAAAAATATTTGTCTTTCCCTTTTGATTTCAATGGTGCAATGTTTCCGGTGATGATTGCCACACTTTTGCATTAAAATGTATCAAAATAGTCTCGAAAAACTCTGTTTGGCACACACGGGAGGCACAAATTCAGTGTCAGTGCATGACAAACACCCTGAGCACATACCGTACGGGTTTGGAAATGATATGAGATTGAAGGATGCACAATGTGCACGACACAAGCCAGACATCTCGCGAGTCTTGCACGTTGAAGTATGACACCAACAACAAAGCTGCGAGGTGTGCAAGCATTTCCAAGTGGGCCCATGAATAAATTGAAAGGTGCACACAAATTAAAGTTGCCTAATGTTTTATTTTAATAGTGGGAGACGTGGGTAAATATTTACCACAACTTGCTACCCCACGAGAATGGAGATGACATCATAAAAGATACTGCGGGGTGTGGGGTAACAAATGATGGGCCCCATGAAAGATTTTCAAAGGCAAAATATTTTAAAATAATGTGATGCCTGGTGAAATTTTTTAAAGTGCCTGTAAATGTTAAGGCAAACATTTTGAATATCAAGTGAAAAATAAAGGCACGAGGGGTAAAGTATTTTTCCTAGGCAAAAGTTTGTTTAAAAAAGGGGCCCGACATAATAGCCCTCACATTTTAATTGATATATATTTTAAAATAATGTGGAGGAGGCAGGGGTAATATTTTTATATTGCTCGGTGAGTAAAATTTTAAAGGCCTGCACTTTTTAAAATGCTTTGGGAAAATGAACAAAGGTGAATATAAAGGTGTGGGTAAAGAATTTTACCCAAATAAATTTTAAATGTTTCCACTGTGAGAAGCACGGGTATAGTAATTTTTGCTCGATTATAGTTTAGAAACCTTTAGTGTGAACAACCTTTTTATTTTAAAGCAATGTTTTTAAATATAAAGGAATTTTAAAGGTGGGCATGTAAATGTAAAGTGCTTGGGTGAGATTATTTTCAGCTACAAAAAAATAAAAGAAATACAAAGTTTTCACGGGAGGAAATATTGTTCACTGCAGGGTAAAGTGGTGCAAATTCTCCACATGGGGAAATTTTCTGTTGTTGAACAACTTGAAGCAAAGGAAAATTAAGAGGCAAAGTTTGTTGCTGAAAATGATGAGAGAAGAGAGAGGATTTTCTTTTTGCAGGTTAATAGTGGATGGAGCTTCCAGGTGTCTTCAACGGTTTAACTTCTGGAGTTTTCCTTTCTTCTATATCTTTTGATTCTCTTCTGATTGTAAAGGGTTCTGAATTTCTTGTATGGGGCTAGGTAGATAGAGAAATGCCAAGTCTGAGTCATAAAATTAAGTCTGTAAACTGTAATTGCTGATTTCATGAGTAAATATCTGCCAGTTTGGACAATTAAATCACAAATGTCATCAAATTGTCTCCAGCTTTGTACATTTTAAATCATTTTAATTCAATAATACAAAGTATTTTTGAGTTTATCATCTCAGTTTCCCTAGGAGTGTTTTATTTGTTCATGGATCTATTTCAAAGAAATGGTTAATTTTTTTTGAGCAGAGAATTGTGATTTTAGGTGTGCAGGTTGGATTTGATAAGAAGAATTTGATTGATAACAGGAGTGGATTTGTTGGTGTAGTGCATTAATAATTTGAATCGACTGGTTGAAGTTCATTTGCTGATGAATTCATTTTATTGTATTTGACTCTATGGCCCAAAATTAGGCACTAATTTATCTTTCAGCTTAGTGCATCTCAGAAACATTTATTAAACTCAAAATCATTAAATCTTTCAACTATGATGTATGTGCTTAAAAGTATCACTGAATTCCTAGCATTAGGTGATTATTTGCTCAGAGGTCTGCCAAGCCTTCAGTGAGTAGTATCTATTTGCATTTAGTAGGAATGTATCTATGTATTGAAGTGTTCTTGAGGCAGGAGATATCATATAAACACAAATAGGAACACCCTCCTTGGTCTCATAGAGCCTAAAGAGTAGGGGTAAAGCCTTGAGAAGCTTTACCTATCAGTTGGTCACTAAATTTGATAATTCTTGAACATAGATATTGGCTACCTCTTAGAGAGTTTCAAAGCTTAGCTGGAAAAAACACCAACAAAATGGCGACTCCGTTGGGGAAATTTTTTGTATCTCCAGTTGCAGATTGTAATATCACAGAGTCAAGAATTTGGTGAATTTGAACATTTGGTTCAGATATTGAGAAGTTTTCAAAATTGGAAGTAATTGTGTTGTAGCAGAATTCAAAGAATTTATGCGCGATTCTGCTATGGGAGAAGACCTAGAAGGAGATTTATCTTTGAAAGAGCTTCACACTGCTTGAAGTTCAGTCCTTTATGAAGAGAGGTGGCGACTCTGTCTAAGAACCTATTGATGAGGTGAATAAATTGTCAGATCTATGAAGATTTCTAGTCAGGAAGAATAATGTGCAACAACTACAACATATCCAGGTATTTCTCATTTTTTGGTTTTCAAGAAAGATAAATATGTATATGAAAACCACACTTGAAGTTCTAGAAAACTTGGTTCCCTTATTTAGTGAAATTAAGCACTGCAATCAAGGGATATTTGGATTGAATTGTAGAGGGAGGGAACAAATTTATTTGCAAATATGTATGGTTGTCCTAGTTCTCCCTCTACAACCTGTAATGTCATGTCTAAAGCACAACCATGTCCCCAAAGAAAGGCGTCTGCAAGTGAAATATATGACCCTCTGGATTTTAGTAAAATCCAGGGTTACCCACATTCTGTCCCAAGAAGAATTAATGAATATTTTCCTAATTTTAGAGGAGATTTTGATGAATCAGCATTAAGACATGTACAAGGTTTTCTTGATGTGATGGAAGACTGTCAAATTGAAGATAAGGATGCTATCATGAAGATTTTTGTAAGAACTTTAGAAGATACTATTGAATGTTGGTTTACTTGTTTGCCAATGCATTCCATAGATTCATGGCATAAGCTCAGAATATGTTTCCTTGATTATTTTGAAGAAGAGTCAATAGTGAATGATGAATGCTTGTCTAAAGAAAGAAATCTACATACCCAAGAAGAATATAATGAGAAATTTGCAAACAAGGTTGAGTGTATATCACATATTGATGCATTGTGTGATATGAAAAGATTTGAAGATGAATCCCCTTATGACTTTCATGATAGATTCATGAAATTTCTACTTGATATACCAAAATCAGAGAGGCCTGATGAATCATTTTGCATCAATTTGTTCTGTGTGAATTGTGAGCCAAGTTGGAGTATTATGCCAACTCACTTGAAGCCCCCTAGTGTTAAATGCTTATATCAATGGCTTTCAGTGATTGAAAAAATGAGATAAATATGGAAGTAATTTCCTAACTCAATTATGTGATGGTACTTTTTCAAGACTTAGTCCAATGTGTGACGATGGTATAGTAGAAATCAAGACTGATGCATTGTTTGATAATGAGGATGTTGTTTTTGAACAACCTACAGAAGAAATGTACCCAGATGAAGATTGCAACCATTATGGTCATGTTGAGTTAAATGAAATGTGTGAAGTTTCTTCTATTTTCTCTGAAAATGCAAAAATAGAAAGAAAATTTTCTGTATCAAAAGAAAGTTGAAATGATGCAGATGATAATGAAAGTAATTTCTCATCTATGGACTTTGAATATATAGTTGAAGGTCATGATGATTCTGAGGTTTCATGTCTTCATGACGAGAACAATGATGCTGAAAAATGGAAGTTTGCAGCCAGTTGAAAAGCATTCTTGTCTGGGTGATCAAGATGATTACAATTCTGTTTGCAACTCCTGTGACTATGAGTCCTTTTAGGAGAAGGAAGCAGAGTTGGTTTCTTCAAGTGAAGAGTGCTTCAACAAGGAAAATGATGACAACATTTCTGAAACTTCACTATTGTATGATGATGGATATGAATTGGGTATTATTTTTGAAGAGGTATGTAATTAGTAGTATTATGATGCACTTGGTTATACTAATCTTACAAGTATTAAATGTAGCATTGATGCAAGCATTCATGATGAGACAAAGGAGTTTTCTAATTTGAGAAATGCTTCTGAGAATGTTAGTACATCAGTTGCAAATGACAAGGTAAGCAATAAGTTTCAATTAGAGCAATCATTTGTGAGAAGTTGCAATGAAGAAACCATTGATGGTTTTCAGTTTGACATTGAAGAAGGTAGGCCTGCTGATTGCTGCAATAGTATGAACAAAGAAGGAGATATGTATGCAAGAGGCTCATTGGATGAATCATTTCAAGTATCTGATTATGAGGAGCATGCATATGTTGATAATGATAAACTAGGAACTCCGATTTGGTTTGATGCTTTACCTTCTTCTACTTTTCTTGCTGACTTTGAAGTTATCATTGATTGTTTGCATGAAGATAACATTGGTGTAGTTGTACATGACAATGGAAATGTAGAGATAAATACTAGTACAACTAATGCCATTTTTTATGATGAGTTTGCACTTGAAGAATGTGATTGTGTCAATCACATGGATGCATATGAGGACCTTTTTTCTGGATCTATAACTCACAGTTTTCCTCATGGACAGTATGCTTCAAATTTTCATGTTGGAGTAGCAAGACATAGTGTTGAATGTGATGCTTTTTGCAATAGTGAATGTGTTTTTGACACTCACTATGATGAGTTTGTTGCAGATGAAAGTTTTGAGTCATATGAGCTTGTATTGGAAGCTTCTCTTTGTGATAATGTTACTAATGTTGACACTCTTGTCTATGAGCTTGAAGTAGGAAACATTGTTTGGGATGTTGATCTTTCTTCTGAATGCCATGATTTGAATAAGGATGAAAGTATTGTGGGTGTGGATAGAGCTAGTTTTCAGAACCTTGAAACACATGATAATGTGTTTGGACTGTGTTGTTGGGATGAAGATAAGTTAACTTATGATGCAATCCAATTGAAAGAGTTACAAATGAGTGAGCATTATTTGCTCAACACACATGAGGATTGCACACTATTTTTAAGGCGTGATATCTTTTCTAGATTTGATCAGTATGAGGGTGTTAGTCAATGTGATAGGATTATGTTTTCATGTGGTCTTGATCACTATCCTCAAATATTGCCACTTGATACAAAATCAGAAATTGAAAAGAGTCGCATTAATGTGGCCTATATAATTTGGTTGACATATGATAATGAAGCCAAACAAAGAGAAGGTTCACATTTGTATAAGGGCAACTTGATATTGTTGTTTGTAGAGATGTAGTCACTCATGTTGTTGTGGTGTGACAGAGACAAGCATGAGCTGAGGGAGATCAACTCCTTTAACAGATTGGTGTTTGACATAGGTAAAAGTTGACTCCCCTTTTTCATTTGGTGACCTGGGGTTACCAAGTGAAGTTAGAAAAGTGGTTGAATAAATGAGTAGTTTGAGAACACCCAATGGATTCGGCATTTGGTCTACTCCCTAGGGATCTGGATTCTTGCTATGCCCACAAGGGGCATACATCCCCAGTTAGAGCCATTGTTGGTACTCTCAAATTTTACAAATTTGAAGTGCTCATATTGAAATTTTTTCTTTCACTCTTAGAAGTGCACCTAAAAAATCTACCTAAATGACCTACTTTGGAAGGTCATAATTTGGAGCCTATTGATTTTCAAGCCAAACTCCTTTGTGGACCCACTTATGTGACATATTTGAATATGTATGTCAGTTTTCATATTCTCATGATAATTTTTGACACTATTTTGAAAAGCGAAGCTAGAGGGTTCTGGTGTTGTTCTGCTGTTTACAAACTTTTAGTTTTGCAAAGTAGCCCCCTATCTGAGCTTGCATTTTGCAAATGGTTGACTGTTAAGCCAAAAGGATTGTTTCTCTCCATTCTCCCCACATAAATGTACTCCCCTGTCAAGTTGCATTGTCTCAAGATCCGATTTTCTATTTTTTCAAGATAGAAAATAAATGCAGTTTGTTCAATTTTACATCTGCATTTCTGACAGTGTTTCAAGGTGGTTAACTTTGACCCCTAATATCTCATGAAGAATAATGATTCAAGAAAATACCTCTTGCACACATACTCAGTGTACCTAAATGAGCTTTTGTTTTGATTGGCAGCCTCCCAGAAATTGATATGGTATTTTTCAAAATGGTGACTTTGGGAGCCTTGATTGGTTTTAAACAGGCGCACTTGCAGAAAATTCTAAGTAAACAACTTTGTTGATTGATATATTTCACCTTAGGATATCTTTTTCCAAACCGTCTTTTTCACTCCATTCTTGGATCAAATGTGTTCATTCCTGCTCAGTTTCAGGGTCTCAAAATAAGTTTTGATGGGTTATTTGATCATTTTCTGATCGCAAAAAGACAAAAAATGGTGTTCCGAAAAGTGTCAAACTTTGCAAATATAAGGACAACCCATTTCTTTTTTTGGTTTGAAATGTATACAACTCCATTTTAATAAAAAATAGAGGTCATATGATACATTATTTAAATGTATTTTGGGTGTAGTGAACACGTCTCGGGGGCCAGTTTACAAAGGAGGTACCTAAATTTTAAGGGTTGGGAAAAATATGAGGAAATGAGTTTTCTCTAAATAATTGATTATGATCCTACACAAATTTTCACAGCTCCAGGTGTCCCGGTTTGCCCGCAATAAATTTCTTCAAATGGCCCGCAAACGTAATTAAAAGTCACAAATTTTCTAAAGTTTCAAATGTTAATATTTCAAATATTTTGAATATTTTAAACATTGTGCAAGGATAAATGAGGAATTTGGGGAAAATATAAAATGCATTTCAAATGTCTTTGGGTCAAAGCAAGTTTAATTCTTGCTTCTGATTGGTCGAGAGGCGGCTTTCACGACTTTCATGGTTGCAGAGAAAACTCATCATGAGGCCAAAAATATTTGTCTTTCCCTTTTGATTTCAATGGTGCAATATTTTCAGTGATGATTGCCACACTTCTGCATTAAAATGTATCAAAATAGTCTCAAAAAACTCTCTTTGGCGCAAAATTCAGTGCACGGAGTGCATATCGTGCGAGTTTGGAAATGATATGAGACTGAAGGATGCGCGGTGTGCACAGAACATGCCAGGCATCTCGCGATCCTCACATGTTGAAGTATGATGCCAACAACAAAGCTGTGAGGTGTGCGAGAATTTCCAAATGGGCCCGTGAATAAATTGAAAGGTGTGGGTAAATTAAAGTTTCCCAATGTTTTATTTTAATAGAGGGAGACGTGGGTAAATATTTACCACAACTTGCTACCCCGCGAGAATGAAGATGACATCATAATAGATGCTGTAGTAGGGTGCGCGGGGTAACGAATGATGGGCCCCACGAAAGATTTTCAAAGGCAAGATATTTTAAAATAATGTGATGCCCAGTGAAATTTTTTAAAGTGCCTGTAAATGTTAAGGCAAACATTTTGAATATCAAGTGAAAAATAAAGGCATGGGGGTAAAGTATTTTGCACAGGCAAAAGTTTGTTTAGAAAAGGGGCCTGACATAATAGCCCTCACATTTTAATTGGTATATATATTTTAAAATAATGTGGAGGAGGCAGGGGTAATATTTTTATATTGCTCGGTGAGTAAAATTTTAAAGGCTTGCACTTTTTAAAATGCTTTGGGAAAATGGATAGAGGTGAATATAAAGGTGTGGGTAAAGCATTTTACCCAAATAAATTTTAAATGTTTCCACCATGAGAAGCACGGGTATAATAATTTTTGCTCGATTATAGTTTAAAAGCCTTTAGTGTGAAAAGCTTTTTTATTTTAAAGAAATGCTTTTAAATATAAAGGAATTTTAAAGGTGGGCATGTAAATGTAAAGTGCTTGGGTGAGATAATTTTCAGCTACAACAAAAAAAAAGGGCAGAAATACAAAGCTTTCACGGGAGGAAATATTGTTCACTGCAGGGTAAAGTGGTGCAAATTCTCCACATGGGGAAATTTTCTGTTGCTGAACAACTTGAAGCAAAGAAAAATTAAGAGGAAAAGTTTGTTGCTGAAAATAATGAGAGAAGAGAGAGGCTTTTCTTTTTGCAGGTTAACGATGGATGGATCTTCTAGGTGTCTTCAACGGATTAACTTCTGGAGTTTTCCTTTATTCTATATCTTCTGATTCTCTTCTCATTGTAAAGGGTTCTAAATTTCTTGTATGGGGCTAGGTAGATAGAGAAATGCCGAGTCTGAGTCATAAAATTGAGTCTGTAAACTGTAATTATTGATTTCATGAGTAAATATCAGCTAATTTGGGCAATTATATCATAAACGTCATCAAATTGTCTCCAACTTTGTACATTTTAAATCATTTGAATTCAATAATACAAAGTATTTTTGAGTTTATCATCTCAGTTTCCCTGGGAGTGTTTTATTTGTTCATGGGTCTATTTCAAAGAAATGGTTAAATTCCTTTGAACAAATAATAATGATTTCAGGTGGGTAGGTTGGATTTGATAAGAAGAATTTGATTGATAATAGGAGTGGATCTGTTGGTGTAATGCATTAAAAATTTGAATCCACTGGCTGAAGTTTATTTGCTAATGAACTCATTTTATTGTATTTGACTCCATGGCCCAGAATTAGGCATTGATTTGTCTTTCAACTTAGTGCATCTCATAAACATTTATTAAACTCAAAATCATTAAATATTTCAACTATGATGTATGTGCTTAAAAGTATCACTGAATTCCTAGCATTAGGTGATTATTTGCTCAGAGGTCGGCTAAGCCTTAAGTGAATAGTATCTATTTGCATTTAGTAGGAATGTATCTATGTATTGAAGTGTTCTTGAGGTAGGAGATATCATATGAACACAAATAGGAACACCCTCCTTAGTCTCACAGAGCCTAAAGAGTAGGGGTAAAGCCTTGAGAATCTTTACCTGTCAGTTGGCCACTAACTTTGATAATTCTTGAACATAGAGATTGGCTACCTCTTAGAGAGGGTATCAAAGCTTAGCTAGAAAAAACACCAACAAATGGCAGTTGTTTTTGTATGCTCTGAATAGAAGGTATACTAAGAGGCCAACCTATTACCTATGGGGCCTTAACCTTGGGAAGATACTAGTACCTAATGTATTTATGGAAGTGGATATGATGATGGAATTAGCTAAGCATTATGATCCCATGGAGAAGAAGATCAAGAGTGAAAATGACACTCTAGTCCTTGAGGTGACAAGGGATAAAATTGTGGAGGTATTTGGGTTGAACCCAAATTAGACAATTGGCATCAACTGTGTGAGTTTATATGGTGACTGTGAGCATAATAGATTTGCATTCAGGAACAAATTTATTGTAAGGCATTGAAAGAGAAAGGAAAGATTTGGCCCTAAGGATATAGAGCCCTTTGAGTGTGAATAATTTGTGGACTATTTCAAGAACACATATTATTGTTTGAATGAAGTTTTGGCTTGTAATTTTGATGCTAGGATAACAAATAACTTATTGGTGACGGTGACGGATATACAAAGTCCAAATTCAAACAAGGGCTTTGATTATGCTGCTAATATTATAGAGAAAATGCATAAGGATTTTATCAATCTAAAGAAGGAAACTCTCCTTCTATCTTTTCCATATTATTCTCTATTGATGCATATGCTTCTATTTGTGGGTCAAGAGAAATGGAAGAATAAGATGAGATTAAGACAAAAGGATAATGAGAATAATGATTTTCCAGTCCAAATATGGACACATATTTGGAACTAGGATTGTCCCAATTCCAACTATTTGATATTTTATAACATCATTAGGTTTGGTATTCTGGAGAGTTTGGGTGTGGTCCATTCATAGGCTTTCAAAATTAATTTGAGACATCATGCACCCAAATGATGTGGCAGGAGCAACTTCAAAGCATAATTGGGAAGACTAGTTTTTGCACTCAGAATATATTCTAATAAGGGCTTATGGAGCCAAAGTAGCACCACACTTCTTGCCCCTATATGTCTCTGACCGATTGGCATTTATGAATTTGATGTCGCAAATCGATTTTATGGACCCAGAATTGTTCAGAAAACCTAGGAAGGGCACTGTGCTAGTGCTCCAATGTTTCTTTGCCTACTTTAAAGCTATTGCCATGGAGGCATATGAGAAATTTGGAATCATGGTGAATAACCTCAGGTTAGCTATTGATGAGGTTAGTAGTTTTGACCCAAAAGGTTTTGTGCATGCAAAGAGAAGAAGCAAGGATTTATCCGGGTTCTCCCACCATTCCTTGTACACAGATGATGTGCTGAGAAATTGGACTAGTGATGGGGCTGTTATATCTAGAAAAAATGAATGGAAAACCACATGTGACATTGAGGAGAATATTATGAAGAGAAATGCCTTCTATGTGAGTCCCTATGATGTAATAGAGAGTCCTTTTGAAGGGATTTTGCAAAGCTAAAGGGTTATCAAAGTGGTGACTTAAAGGAAAAGGTAAAGGAGGCTACTAAGAGAGCACAAGCTCTTGTAGAGAGACAACCTCAGGCTATGGATATTCCAGAGCATCTTATAGATTTGCAAGGAGAATATGTTCAAGTAATTGGGGAGGAAAAAATGGCAGAGCATGTACCTAGTGATGAGGAAGTGGAGAATAAATTCCTTCCTCCGAATATTGATGATGCTTTTGACTCATATGTTCCCCATGATAGAATTGTCCAATGGTATTATAATGAAGAGTCTGATGATGATCCAAGGATGAAGGCCTGTGATGAGTTCCTTGTGGATGATGCATTTGTGTGAACTAAGGAATTCAAAGAATTCATTGTTCAACAGAGAATCAGGGAAATAAAGGAAAGGATTGAACTAGCAAAGGAAAATGTTGATCCTTCTCAACAAGAGGAAGTTGAGAAGGCAGAGAAAGAAAAATTTATGGCTGAGATTGCAACTATTAATCCTACCAAGGCTAGGACTATTGTCACTGAAAGTGGAATGATGTTACTACCAGGGTGCACCCTCACCTCAACTATTTCACTTTATGTAATAAGAAGAGACCCTCAGGCTTCTATATCTAAGGAGCATTTCGACAACAAGGTATTTGGGTTTGGTTATAGTCCAAAATTGCATACTCTTGCAATTTGGTCAATGGCACCCAATATTGAGAAGCTTGAGGTTGCTAGGCATATTGAAGAGGTCATTTGTTCCATGGTAGTGAAGAGAGCTACATATATGACTCTTGTCCAAGCAACTAAGTTAACTTATCATGCTGCAATGCTCAGTGCAGATACAACACAAATTTCTCAAAAGAAATATGATTCCTTGTTGAAGGAGTAGAATAAGGCTTTGGATGAAATAAATAATATGAGAGCCACTATTTAGGCTATCCAGTCAATAAGGGCATTTTCTTTGGGATCCTCTTCTTCTTTAGACTTGTCTACGCAAGACAAGGAGACCTTAGCCTTAAGGATTAATGATTTGAATAATCAGGTTAAGACAAATAAGGAAAATGTTAAGAAGGCCAAATTTGAAACTGTTAAGGTGGTGAATGAATTTTTTTAGGATGTATTGAAGTATAGAGTGACCAAATTGGTGAACAGAGTTGATGATGTGTGGGATGCCTATAGGAACATCCATGAAGCAAACATAAAGTATCTGTAGGTTCAGGAAGCTTTCCAAAATGAATGGAGAAAATGGAGCACTAGGGTAGGGGCTTTAAAAGAAATGATGTCTAAGATGCGAGAAGATCCTGAAGCTCCTACAAATGTCCCTGAAATATTACAAGCTATTGAACTGGTGAATGAAATAACATATTTTCATGGAAAGTTAGGGATGTAACTCCAGAACAAACTGGAAATATTCAGATAAATAGAGGAGTAGGGCATTCCCAAGATAGTGAATAATAAGGGTGAGTTAATGGAGTCTATTGAGTGGAAGCATGAGTTGGGAGAATGGCTGCCATAGGCGAAGATGATGTTAACTATAACTGATTACTCTATGCTAAACCCTCACATTGACAACATGGCTGGGGTTGAGATGAGAATGGATGTATTTGTTAAAGAAACTAGAGTTTTAGTTGATGCAAGGTATGCTTAGCATAATGAAAAGGTGCAAACCTTGATGGATACAATTTGGCCCACTGAAGATGAGTACAACATATGTTGGAGAGGTTCACAGAATGAAACTTTATATGAAAGGGTGATGAAACACATGGTGAATAACAGATGGGGAAGAAACAATGCATAGCCTAGAGTTAGTACATATTAGGCTTTTGTTGAAGTACTGCAAAATATTGTTCTCTCCTAACATAAAGATTGGTGGCACAAGTATTGAATTGGATAGGTCGGTTGTCTCTCTTTTCGATGCTTTTCATGCTTTATGATTTTACTGATTGGTCATGCACATGGTTAACACTTTTTTCCCATGAGGAAGATATTTTGGTTCTGTTACAATGAGTAAAATATGCCTTTTGGAAGGCGAACGTATCTTCTTCAATAAATAGAAATGAATTTTGTCTTTTACACTTTCCCCCTTATTTCAATGATGCAACTATAACCATCTAGGGGAATATTGAAATTGAAATTGAAATGTATGTCAAACGAAAATGAGACTCTAATTTTAATTTGGCTTGATGCTTGTTTCTCTCATGTGTCTATAAATGATAATTCATGGCCAATTACACAAGTCTTTTGATGGTTAAGAAATTTTGAGCTCATGTATGAGTAATTCTGATAATTTCAACCATAGAGAAATATATTAGTGTTGTTTCTTAGGAATGTATTTAGATCTGTAATAGGCTTAATTGTTCTACAATAATAAAGATATATGAATGATAGCTGCAAGTTCTTGGATTAGTTTCTCTTTGTAATTTTGGCTTTAGAATTAGGAATAAATGAATCAAGGTTCATTTATTCATCTTCAATCACTCTGATTGAATGTGTGATTTCATCTTTTGCTTTAGTTCAAAGAGCTAAGTAAGTGCTTAAATGAGATCATAGATATGTAAGTGAAATTCAAGGATTTTTAAGAAGTTTCTAATTTTGGACATATCGAGTTGTGTGTTACAAAATAATATGCAATAGTCTACAAGTAATTGTTTCCATTTGCTAATGTATTACAATTTATTGCATATATGAATCTGTCACCCTCAAATAAGGAACTGGTCCATTTTTTTGGTCATCTTTGATTTTTGTGAGCCGCATGTACCTGACAAAGAACATAAATCTTTACAACAATTTTTGACACACTTGTAATTGCAGTATAGTGACATGAAGTACTGCTCATTCCTAGCTGTAGGTACAATTCGTTAAAGGGTTTGCCAAATCCTTAAGGAATTTTGTCTATTTGTGTCCAATAGGAATGCATCTGTTCGTTTTCAATATTAGTGATAAAATGGTATGAGATTATTATATAGATATTTTCAGGATCACCCTCCTGGGTTTCATAGAGCCTGAAGAGTAGAGGTATAGCCTAGCAAGATAGTACCTATTCGCTGGCCAATCCTTGCCTTTACTTATCATTGGATTCTAGAAAATTTATAGGTAAATGGAAAGATCAAGTTTTGTTCTAAAAAAATAACCAATAGAACCAATTCCCAAGTCTAATTCTTCTCAATCCGTTCCACCTCTTCTTTCATATCCTTGATCCAATTCTCATATTTGCATGTCTTAGTTACAATTTTAGGTTCTACCTCTAAAAGTAAACAAAATTTTACATGTTCCTTTATCATGGCAGCTTTTCTTCTTGTCAACAAACCTTTGCTTTTATCTCTAATGATTTGATCTTCAAAATGATTCTTCTACACATATTTAGGAGTCTTAGGGATCTTTTTCAGAGCTTCTTCCTCTTCAACTGTCATCTCTTTTTTCTTCTTGTATCAACATGAATTTTCACCCCTAACACAAATTCCGTTTTGCCCCTTCACACTTTAGAAAACCTAAGGCGAAGGCTTAATTCCACTTAAGTCCGCTGCTTGCATTCCATTTGGAGCCTATTTTTTGTGTCGGTGGGGGAGTTTCTATCTAGGACGCCCACGCGATGCATAGATGTCTGCGCAACGTGCTAACATCCCTGAAAGATTCCCACATCTGGAGCTTGTAGTGGTGTTACACATCCCATTGGGAGTCAACTTGTAATGCCCTCTTTGGCCGACTGACTCAAATATGGCCGTTTTCTTCCTCTTTCCTTCATATTCAATCATTCTCATTCATTTCACGATTGGGTGGATCTCTTGACCATCTTGAGACTCTCCTCTTCATTCTACAATCTCTCCACAAGCTCCAAGGAGCTTCATCAAGCACCACTTTACACTCCATAGCAGCAACATCAACACTCCATCACTTCAGTAGAGCATGTGTGGAACAAAACACCATGGTAGCAGAGGGTTGAGTTCCTCTCATTTTCTCCTCCACAAGCCTTGAGCGCTTTGGGTGGAGGTGGTAAGCTTCCACTCCTCTCCTCTATTACTTGGTTGAGTAGCATAACACTGTTTTATAGTGCTTTTGTGTACTTTACTTCAGTCCTACATTTCTCTCTATCTATCTGGCTGTCCATGGAGGTGGGAACACCAAAATGGGGGTTTGACTGAGACAAACCCCTATATAGCCCCATCTCTCTCTCTCTCTCTCTCTCTCTCTCTCTCTCTCTCTCTCTCTCTCTCTCTCTCTGTGTGCAGGTATTGGAGATATTCACGAGATGAAGGCTTCATCAATCACACGGTTGTAAGCATTTCTTTTCCCTTCTTCTCCTTGTCTTTATCATTTCTATTTCACTTCATTCTACTTCTATCACATTCTATTACTTTATCACTTCCCAAAAGTTCTCAACAATTAGAGTAGAAGTAGTCACTTTGCTATTCCATGAGATAAAATTTCTCTCTGATCCGTACGAGATGCTAATGCACCTCAGGGACTCCAATGCACCACGCTGTTGTCCACATTCTGCGTTGACGTCCTTAGGCTGAGAGCTTGACAGTTTATCCTGAGAATCTCTGTGACTTGCTCTTTCTGGTTCTACAATTCTCTCCACTATCCTTCGAGGTGGTTTAGGGAAGTTCATCACGTGAGGGTCTCTCATTGAAGAGAACTTGTGAGTAGTGAATCCCCCTTCTCTCACATTTTGGTGAACCTAACGTGAAGAACAATATTCTTCAAAAACTAGGAATTTATTTACCCCTACTTGGCGGGGTCATAACTTTTGACTCAGTGCTCGGAATTCAGAACCGTTTGCACCATTGGAAATTTATTCTAGAGAAATATTTCAGTCCCTAAAATACAAGTGCCTTCGGCAATTGAATTTTAGGGACTGACACAAGTTATGAACCCAAATTCCGCTATGAAGACCTCCAAAAATGCAAATTACTAGAACATAGAAAATACCAAAAAAATCATAATGAATTTAATATTTTCTTTTATTAGTTTTGTATCTAATTTTGTTCAAGATATTAATTATATTCTATTTTATGCATATGATAGTGACTTGGATTTTCCCATGTCACTTTGTATCTTTGATCCTTCTCATGAGAGTCCTCTAGCTTCAGAGGATATCTTGCTGCAAGAAGATGAAATCATTGATACCTTTCTTAATGTTACTTTACCTTCTCTTCATTCCAATGCACTCTCTCGTAGAGATGATGTATTAGCGCATGATGCATCTCCTTCCATATTTGATCCTATTTGGATCAATGTTGAGAATATGTCTTCAAATAATTGTCCTACTAGTTGTGATGATTCTGTAAATGTAATCTATGTCTCTGCTACCCTCAAAGGCCTAAGAGACCAGTCATTTACGTGACTCCAGCTAGTCCACCTCCTGAAAGGGTTTGTTCTATCGATGGTGTTCCATTTGATAGTGAATCTCCTAATCTTGCTAAGGCTCCCACCTATAGAGGGGTAGCCCGTACCTATGATACTAAACAACTAAGCCTTCTTCAAGCACCTGAACCTACGACTAAAGCACCTAGTGATTACGATCTTGTCTAGATAAGATCTCACTATGGGAATTGCTTTAGTCTGGTCCAGTTTATCAAGGTATGCTTTAGGAAGCCTTGCAAAATATCCTCTTGCATTCTTTTCCTAGGCCAGTAGATGCTGATGTGTTGATGGCATATATTCATTCAGATTCATCGAATATTATGTTCTATCCCCAGGAACTCCCACCTTTAGAAGTACAAAAGCAAGAGGATCCTTAAATGACAATAGTTAATGTTAATAAGATTGGCATTAGACGTACTCTCGTTGACGCTAGTTCGATGCTTAACGTATGCAACATTGATCTATTACCTAAGATTAATATTGACCCATCTTCTATTAATGCTTCTTCTATTGACATTCGTGGGTTCAATAATATCGGTCGACAAGCCCTAGGCACGATAGTCTTGCCTTTGAGGTTGGGACCCGTTATTGTACCCACTCTCGTATATGTTATGTCAGAGAAGTTACCTTATAAACTTATTCTTTGTAGACCATGGATTCATGCTATGGGTATAGTCCCGTCTACCTTGCATAAATCGATTAAGTTCATTGCTAATAACAAAGTATTCACAGTTAAGGATGACCTTGGTGCTAAGCACTTATGTGAGATGGCAGCTGTTGGTCAAGCTTCAGTAGTGTCTACTCTTATTCCTTCAGTGTCTTCCAATGTGTTGATGTTTACTCCAACAGTATCTACTACAAAGGATATTCTTGAGATAGATGTCCCTAAAGAAGATCCTTCTGAAGCAATAAATACTAATACTATTCCTTCTACCTCTTCTCCAAGGAATGCATGTCTTGGTGATGATTGGGGTCCTTCAGACTTTATAGATTCCTTCAATCAAGAATATAGAGTCGACCTGATCTGCTTAGACCCTTCGATAACATCATTCACACCAGCTATCAAAGATGATTATCCTTCTGTATCGCGAGATCATGTGAATGCGAATTGTAACGTTCTTAGTGCTGATCCTCCTTCTGAGGAGGATGATTATGCCTTTGCTAAGGAAGACAATGCTGATAGTCCTATCAAGAAGGATGATGATGATCCTATAAAAGAGTATGTCCCCCCTTGCTGGAATAACACTCTCTATGAGGATATTCCTTCTTCTCGTAATTTGCAAACACGTTATGGCCCTGGCTTTAAGCTCGTCTCTAAGTATGGCTATGAGCGTAAAGGTTGTGGGCGTAATGAACAAGGCATATAGGTCCCTACAAAAGTTGCACCTCACAAGCGTAATCTAGGGCTTGGTTGCTCGAATGAACAATCTAAGCGAAAACCATGGTTGAATGTTGACGTGATGTCCGCTCAACCTCATTCTCACAGATAGGTCCATCCTCCTTTGTCCTCTACCTTCATGTCTTCTTCTTCTTCTTGTGAGAATTTGAGTCTTTCTCCGTAAGAGAAAGGATTGCTTCCTACTCCTCATCCTTTATCTAAGCAAGAGTGTGTTTTGTTGCAGCTTCTTAAAGGCCTCTTAATTACTCTTCCTCCTCCTACATGCAAGAAGTCTCATAAAAATGATAAAGAAAAACATTCCTTCTGTGCATACCATTGAGTGCCTGGCCATTCCACTAGCAAATGAAAGGCCTTGAAGGATAAAGTAAAACAACTTCATGATTCAGGTGCCTACTAATGCACCTGCCTTTTCTTTGAATGACAAGTGATATCGAGGTTTACCTCTATCCTACATGTTCTAAGTATCTTGCGTGGTTCTCCTCCCTTGTATGTTGGGGGTGGTGATTACTTGTTTTGGAGATGTGTGTCCTTCTCAAGGACTCTCTCTCTCCTCTCTATGTCTTTCGAATGAAGCATCCCTTGAGTGGACCCTCTTCCTTTTGAAGGGTTCCCAAGGGACCTCTTTGAAAGTTTTTATCTCAAATAAAGTCTATAGCATCTAGCTTAGGGCCAGCCTAACTAGACTTACTTCCTATCTTTGCGTCTAGCTTGGGGGCAGCCTGACTAGACCGTTCTTACTTCTTCGTGTCTAGTCTGGGGGCAACCCAGCTATACCTTTTTCATATCTTTTTGTCTAGCTTGGGGGAAGCCTGACGAGACTTCACTTTTCAAACAGTGCATCCCTTAAGTGGACCCTCCTTCCTTTTGAAGGGTTCTCGAGCGACCCCTTTGAAAGTCTTCTAGCTTAACGATGGTCTGCGTGACTGTCTTCTCGGTGATACGGGTTCTACTCCAAAGCGGGTTTTGATTTTATCACTTTTACTCTGTGATACAGGTTCTACTTTGAAGCGGGTTTTGCTTTTATCACTTTTACTCTGTGATACAGGTTCTACTCCAAAGCGGGTTTTGCTTTTATCACTTTTACTTTGTGATACAGGTTCTACTCTGAAGCGGGTTTTGATTTTATCACTTTTACTCTGTGATACAGGTTCTACTCCAAAGCGGGTTTTGCTTTTATCACTCTTACTCTGTGATACAAGTTCTACTTCGAAGCGGGTTTTTCTTTTATCACTCTTACTCTGTGATATGGGTTCTACTCCGAAGCGAGTTTTGCTTTTATCACTCTTACTCTGTGATACAGGTTCTACTCCAAAGCGGGTTTTTCTTTTATCACTCTTACTCGGTGGTACGTGCTCTACTCCAAAGCGGGTTTTTCTTTAATCACTCTTACTCAGTGGTACGAGTTTTCCTCTGTGAGCAGGGATTTCTTTTATCACTCTTACTCGGTGGTATGGGTTTTCCTCCTTGAGCAGGGATTTCTTTTATCACTCTTTCATTCTTAAAATCTTGTATATACTGGATTGAAGATCTGCATCTTCTTCATCCTGAATATATGCCCTTTCTTCCTTCATCTCGAAATTCTTCTATGTGTTAGTGTTTTTAATTTGGGGATGACGCATGGTGCTGAGACAACCTTTTATGTCGAGGTCTCTTCTACTTTGTTGACTTGAATCCTGTAAATGTTATAACATTGTCCTATTGTGCAGGTCTTTCTTACTTTACTACTTCCTCAATCTACTTTATTGAAACACTCTTCAGTATTCGTGCTTGCTAAAGTGGGGGAAAAATGTATCAACATGAATTTGCACCCTTAACGCAAATTACCTTTTACCCCTTCACACTTTAGAAAACCTAAGGCGGAGGCTTAATTCCACTTAAGCCCACTACTTGCATTCCACTTGGCGCTTGTTTTGAGACTCTCCTCTTCCTTCTACAATCTCTCCACAAGCTCCAAGAAGCTTCATCAAGCAACAATTTACACTCCATAGAAGCAACATCAACACTCCATCACTTTAGTAGAGAAGGTGTGGAATGAAACACCATGCCAGCAGAGGCTTGAGTTCCTCTCATTTTCTCCTCCATAAGCCTTGAGCGCTTTGGGCAGAGGTGGTAAGCTTCCACTCCTCTCCTCTATTACTTGGTTGAGTAGCATAATACTATTTTGTAGTGCTTTTGTGTACTTTACTTCATTCCTACATTTCTCTCTATCTATCTGGCTATCCGTGGAGGTGGGAACACCAAAATGGGGGTTTGACTGAGGCAAACCCCTATACAGCCCCAAAATTCTCTCTCTCTCTCTCTCTCTCTCTCTTGTGTTCAGGTATTGGAGATGTTCACGAGACAGAAGATTCATCAATCGCACGGTTGTAAGCATTTATTTTCCCTTCTTCTCCTTGTCTTTATCATTTCTATTTCACTTTATTCTACTTCTATCACATTCTATTACTTTATCACTTCCCAGAAGTTCTCAACAATCAGAGTAGAAGTAGTCACTTTTCTATTTTTTGAGATAAATTTTCTCTCTGATCCATACGAGATGCTAGCGTGCCTCGGGGACTCCAGCGCACCGTGCTGTCGTCTGCATTCTACGTTGATGTACTTAGGTTGAGAGCTTGACAATTTATCCTGAGAATCTCTGTGACTTGCTCTTTCTGGTTCTAGAACTCTCTCCACTGTCCTTTGAGGTGGTTTAGGGTAGTTCATCCCATGAGGGTCTCTCATTGAAGAGAACTTGTGAGTAGCGAATCCCCCTTATCTCACACTTCTCTATATCCTTTTCTTCTTCACTGCAAGGGGATTCATCAGATTCATATCCTTCTATCAATACTAAACTCTATCGTGGTTCTTCATCCACCTTAACACTTGCAGTCTTTTACTATAGCAACGATAAGCTTTACTCTTTGTAGAATAGCTAAGGAAGATTCCTTCATCAAATCTTGCATCAAAATTTCCTAAGTTTTCTTCATCTCTTCTGGTATAGCTTTTGCTTCTAAAAACTCTAAAATATTTCATAGCAAGAGGGTTTCCATACCATAGCTCATAAGGATTCTTTGAACTATTCACTCTTTCTTGACCTCTTTTAAGAATGTCTAGACTGCAATATGAATTGCTTCTTTTTAGTATACATTTAATAGATCTTCTTCTTTCACCATAGTTCTTGTTGCTTCTTGAGTTGTCTTGTTCTTCCTCTCCACAACTACATTTTGTTGAGGAGTCTTAGGGGCTGACAAATGTCTCTTTACTCCATGATCTTCACAAATAATGTTAAACTCATTGGAGGTGAGCTCACTACCTCTGTTAGACCTCAAGCATTTGATTTTCAAATTCATTTCATTCTCATCCATAGATTTAAAGGCTTTAAACTTATCTAAGGTTTCTTATTTTTCTTTGAGAAATGCCACCCAAGTCATTATATAATAATCATCAATCAATAACATGAAATACCTGTCACCTTGAGAGCTTCTAATTCTAGTAGTTTGATGGAAAGGGAGCCTCTTCCTTTCAAATATAAAACCTAACACACAAAACACTATGCAAGAAGGCAACAATTTATCATGAAAAAAACATAATATGGAAGAGAATCCTGCAATATGTATTATGTTCAAAATCTGAAAATGAATTACATAAACATTGAGCTCATATGCTCCCATACAACATGAGCTTCAAACATACAAAAATATGAAACTTAACATTTTGGCTTCATTTTGGTAGGATCTGGGTATGCAACCACCAAATCTCCAAAATACTCCATATGAGTATCATTGGGTAAAAGCACAAACTTGTGTCACACTTTATAAATGAATCAACCAACAACAAAAAAAATTCTGAACTTCGACCACATAAAAGTGGTCTTTATGTTTTTTATTTCAAAATGATGTAAACTAATGAAAGGTAGAAATATTGATGAAGTTTAATCTTGTAATTTTTTAGATTTTTTGGCAAAAGTGGCGAGCCACTATAATATATTATATAAATAAATAGGATAATACAAAATTTGGTTCTAGAGAGCATACCAGCAAGAAAGAACCAGTAAGAAAACCTCTAGTTGTAGCTCGAAAATGATAAAGATTACAAGTTCAATTCCATAAATTATAATAAGCATGCTGATAATTCAAAATTCAGCATTCATTTCCCAAAACACCTACCCAAAGACTATCATATTAAATCCCTTACAAAAGATCACAAAGTACATTTAAACCCTCTACAAAACTTATACTAAACCCTACAATTTTAATAAAAAAACTCACAAGATACTGACATTACATTTTCATAGAATCCCCATTAATTGAATTTTCATCCTGCATCTCTAGACCCTCTACCAGCTAAAGATCTCTTTCAAAAATATTTCTTCCTCCAACAAAAGATCTATGGAATTGCATATGTGAGGCTCGCCCTGTATTGACCATGCTTGTATTCGGTCGAACTCTGCTTGTATTCTGATTGTATACATTTTATGCATGAATTGGGCCATGGGCAAGAGAAGTCTAATTATATACATTTTGTGTGTGACTTGGGCCATGAGTGAGAGAGTTAACTTTGAGCTACAAATCCAACTACAAACCATTGTTTACTGGAGGAGAAGCATACGCTCGCAGGAACACTAATTCATAGTATTTCTCTTTAATCTCCAAGTCAATTACATAACAGACAATACTTTGGTTTTTTCTTAAGGAATGCATCAAAATATTGTCATTTTTGTATTGTAAAGCAAGTCTAATGGCATCAAAAATCTCTTCAAAGCCTTGCCATCTTTGTACAAAAGCCCTTGGAAATAAGCCACCAATAAACCCTCCCCCATTAAAAATTGTTTTGATTATTTTTTATCAATTTAAGAGAAAATTTTGGAATGCTAAAAATTTCAGGAAAAAGTGACGTTCACTTAACGTCAAGAAACAAATAGAAAAAAAATTCATTTTCCCCTATTTATTTTTCTCCAAATAGGTAACTTCAATATCTAGTGCATAGAAAAAATTTGAAATTTTGATGTATATTTTTCTCGTAATAACATTTTAAAGTCAAACTTGTCAAAATTTGACAGTTTTCATTGGACATCAACTATTGTCTATTTTTTAATCATGTTAAAAAAAAAATATACCCTTTTGAAGAGGACTCTCCTCTAGTGCACCATATATTTTTCAATTTTTCAAAATATGTTTTACTATCTTTTAAATATGTCATTAGCCTCTTTTTTAATTTTAATAACCTACTTGCATTATTTTAAAAATAAAATATACTAAAACTAATCAAAATATTAAAAAAATACATATTCAGATTCACCACTCCGAGCTCTACAAAAGGGTATTTTTTTTTAAAACATCATTCTGACTGATACCTAGTTGAAGTTGAAAGTTTCAATTTTTTTTGAAAAAAGCTGAGTTGTTTGCCAACTAGGATGTCACATAGACAGTTTCGATAGAAAGGGTTTCGAACAAAACCCTTTCTACTGAAACCCCACACATAAAATAAGACACATTTTGATGCAGCAAAGCAAAAAATTCAATTTTTTTAAAACTTTTGAGTTTCAGGCGAAAGGGTTTTGCCTAAAACTCTATGTGCCACATATAGGCCACATGGTTTCGAGCTAAACTAGTTTGACCGAAACTGTTTAGGTCAAAATATTTTCACTCGAAACTATTTAGTTGGCTAAAAGTGTGACACAACTTTGTGCTTTTACCCCATTGTATAGAAATTGTGTGAGGAGAAAACACCATTTGTTTCAAAGATAACCTCCAAGAACCACCTTAAAATCCCATGCCCCATTTTGAGAAGAATAAAATATAAAATATAAAATTATTCATTCCAAATATGACCCATATATGGGCGCCTACCTTTTGACCAATGATATTTTCCAACTATGACACCTTCAATGATTCCCGATGGCTCCAAATACGATCATGCAACAACATGCAAATCTTGTGGAAAATACATGCAAATACATGCAATTAAACATGCAATCACATGCACACAAGTGGTCCCCACCAAGAATGGAATATCCAAGAAGAATATTTTCCCATTTATGCCTTAGAAACATTTATCGTTGCTTAATTTCCACCAAAATTACAATTTTAAATTTTCCCCAAAAGAAATTACATAGTTTCAAACTAAAATATTTATCCTCCTAACCCCCAAAGCCCTTATTGAAAATGAACAAAATAAAATAACAATATTTTTGGTGATACAGGATTACCCTTTCACCTTGGATGCTCCCGCATAAGACACCCATGGTGATTTGAAATGTTTCACAAGTTGAACTCATAAACATTTGTAGATCCTGTGCTTATCCTAGATGCATCCACTTACCTTATGTTTCTGAACATCTTTTCGAACCTACCTTTGCAATTTGATGTCCCTTCCATCCTTCATTCTTCCTCTCTCCCTCTTTTCACAAATTCTAATTCCCATCAATTTGCACTATGAAATGCTGAAAAATTATAATAATTAACTTTCTCTTCTTCAATAAAATAATGAAACTCATGCATTACCTCTCCCCCTATTATTGCTAAAACAATCGATTCATTTTCAATCTCTAGTTGTTCCATGTGTTCCTCCTTTCCTATATCTCTTGAAAAGAAAATTTCACTGTAAATTCAATGTTAGTAACACAATCAAAATACTCATAATTTCCAACGCTCTCCTCTATATCCATTTCAATTTCAATAACATAATAAAAATATTCTTCATTTCCATCCTGTAATAAAATGTCATTCATACAAATCTCTCTATCAAATGGGAAGTCATCAACTGATGCAAAGGGAATCTCACCAAAAAAATCATTCAATTTCTTACCTTCTTCCTTACAAATATAATGCCTTCATTCACCATTGTACTCATTGCTGCAATACCATCTTCTACACTAATCTCATCATGCTCACATAAATCAGCAACAAAAATTTCATAAAAAACATATTTTACCTCTTATTTCTCCACTAAAACTTTCACTCTACCCCTTTGAATTCAATCAACATTGCTGCAACTTGCATTAAATAATCATGAGCTTCATCCTCATCCTCTTAAAAAAACTGTCCAACTCTATTAACGAAACATTTTCAGTGTTATTACATACCTTTCCTTCTTTATTCAAAGGTTTCAACTTGTGTTTGACTCCATCCTTCATCAAGGAGTAGCTATTGGCATACCCATCATGCACTACTTTCCTATCAAGATACCAAGGTCTTCCCAATAACAAGTGACAAACATCCATATACATAACATCACACAAAAATTCATCATGATAATCACCAATCTTAAATCTTACCAAGCATTGTTCATTCAACAAAACCTTACGATCATCCTGAAACCAAGCAATTCTATATGGATGTGGGTGCCTTCTCCTTTCCAGTTTCAACCTATTCACTATTTCTTTAGAGAAATATTGTTAGTACTACCACCATCAATAATCACATTTCATACTTTACCTTCACATTTGCATCTTTTTCTAAACAAACTCTTTTTTTTCATTGGTTCATTGTCTTTCTTGATTGTGAGGGAAGTCATATTCTCTATGTCCCTCTTCTCCACATTGATAGCAGGTTCCTTCGAAGCCTCCTCTTCCTAATCCTCTACTTGATCTTCCTCTTCCTCTAAAATTCTGCTCACAAAACCTGATTGAGATTTCACCTCTTTCATCCTTGCTATCCTTAATGTCTCTAATCTTCTAGTCATCCTCATTTTGCTACACATAAGCTATACCCTTCCCTTTTTTCTTATTCTCAAATTTCCTGTTCAATCTTTCATCAACTTTCAATGTAAATTGGTATGCATCCTTAATGGTGTATATTCTCACTAATGCCAACTGCTCTTGTGTGCTTGGCTTTAACCCATTAACATAATGAGCTACCTTTGCCTCATGTTTTCTTTAGAATATCTTGTTCTAATCAGAATCTTATGGAATTCTTCTGTGTACTCCTTCATAGTTCTTGTTCCTTGTCTCAAACTTTGTATCTTTTTGAGCAGCTCCAACTCATAATCTATTGGAATGAATTGTCTCTTCATATTCTCTATCATTCTATCCCATTTTAATATCTTTTCCTTTCCTCTTCTTCATATTTCAAGTTGCATTTCCTTCCACCAAATGTTATCATGTCCTTTTAGTTTAGTTTTTGCAAACCTCACCCTGTGAGGGTCTTCAATCTCTTCAAACCCAAAAAAATCCTCCATGTCATTAATCCAATCTATTAACTCTTTGGGATTCAAGCTCCCACTAAAGTTTAAAACCTTTGTCTTTGGCTTCTTCCCAATTTGTGCAATAGATATCAACAATTTGATTTTTCTAGGATCCATTTGGTCCTATTCTTCCTCTTCAAATTCATCTTTAGCTTCATCTTCATTATCACCTCCTTCTCTATGCACATCTCTTTTGTGAATCTATTCTTGGAAACCTCAAATTTCCTTTTGAGAGCTCTAAATTCATCTCTTGGAGGATCTCTTCCTCCTCCTCTAACTCTACGTCTATCACGCTGGGCAACTCTTGGAGGCATTATGATCTTCACCCACAACTCACCTGTCTTACTGCAAATTACCTCTCTTTGGTGCTTTGTTTACATGAGTTCAAAATAACCTGCTTTGATACCACTAATGAAAAGGGGGCCTCTCCCTTTCAAACCTAAAACCAAACACACATAAAACACTATGCAATAAGGAAATAATTTAACATGAAAAACATATAATATGGAAGAGAAATCTGCAATATGTATTATGCTCAAAATCTGAAAATGAATTACATAAACATGGAGCTCATATGCTCCCATACAACATGGGCTTCACACATACAAAAATCTGCAACTTAACATTCTGGCTTCATTCTAGCAACATCTGGGGTATGCAACCACCAACTCTCAAAAAGCCTCCTTCTCCAAATGAGCAAGCATCATTATATAAAAATTGTGTGAGGAGAAAACCACCATTTGTTTCCAAAACAACATCCAATAACCACCTTGAAATACCATGCCCTATTTTGAGAAGAATAAAATAAAAAATAAAAAATAATTCATTACAAATATGACCCACATATGGGTGCCTAACTTTTGACCAATGATCTTTGCCAACTATGACACCTTCAATGATTCTCGATGGTTCCAAATACGATCATGCAACAACATGCAAATACATGCAAGACATGCAATTGAACATGTAATCACATGCACCCTAAGTGGTCTCCACCAAGAATGGGACACCCAAGAAGGATATTTTCCCATTTATGCCTTATAAACATTTATCGTTGCATAATTTCCACCAAATCAATTTGCTTTAAATGAAATTACATATTTGCAAACTAAAATATTTATCCTCCTAACTCCCAAAGCCCTTATTGAAAATTAAAAAAATAAAATGACAATATTTTTGCTGATACAAGATTGCCCTTTCACCTTGGATGCTATTGCATAATAGGTCCACATAGGTCTATATGTATCAACTCCAAAGGAATTGTGTTAGAATATTATTTGGTCTTGAACCTCTTCTTTGTCTGCTTTCCGAAATTGAATTCCTTCCAAATTGCATTGATATGCTTTGTAATTCTTGGCAGATCTCTCATAACATCAGTAGAACCAATTTTTTCTAGGCTATCAAAATTGATGTGAGCCATTCTTCTATGCCATAACCAACTTTCATTGATTTGAGACATAAAGCACTTAACACTGCCACCTTTGAGCTTATAAACATTACCTTCTATCCTTTTTCCTGTAGCAACCAAAGTACTAGACGTCCTTTTCTAATTTCACAACTATCATCCTGAAACACCAAATTGTATCCTCTACTATAATCTATCCTACACTTGGAAGATTATGTTAGAGACCCTTGACATAAAGAACATCATCTATTTTATGCTTTCCATCAAAACTAATTGAACCTTTTCCACATATCTTAGCAGATGTATTATCACCAAACTTAACAAGACCACCATCATACTTTTGAAGTTTAACAAACTTACTCTTATCACCTATCATATTATTTGAGAATCCACTATCAATTATCCAGTAATTTATTACCATTGCATGAAAAGAAGTCACCATAGTTCCTTCAAAGTTATGACCTATTTTTGGAGCACTTTCCTTCACACATATTTTAAAATTAGTAGAATTAGTTCCAACATTTAAAGCCATGAACAAGAATTCATCTCTTCATCGGGATAGTTAGATTCCTCATCATCAAATGCACCATTGTCTTTTTCCACATAATAGTTTTCTTGATAGTTTTACCTTTATGATCCTTATGTTTATCATTTAGAACTTTGATTGGAAATTTAGAAGCATAATGACCTATCTTTCTACAATTGAAACATTTAAAGGGTAACTTACCTCTAAATTTTGAGCTTCCTCAATAGTAAAAAATTTAGAACTATAAGATCTAGGAAGAGTTCTCAATACCTTTTTCACAACTTCATGTTCTTCTAGCTTAACACCAAGACTATTTATGGCATTAACAACTTCATCCACTCTAAGCATGTAGGCTGTAATCTCTTCATCTTTAGATACCCTTAGGGTTTCAAATTTGGCTTTGTAGTTTTGCATCTTTGGTTGCTTGACTTTATCATCTCCTTCATTCAAAATAATCTCTAACTTTGTCTAAACATATTTAGTAGATTTTGGACTTATCACCTTTCCAATTTTAGAATCAGAGAGACCACTCAAAATAACATTCCTCTATTTACCATTTATCTCATAATCCTTGATCTCATCATCACTCGCTAGACCATTAGAAACCATGGTATAAAATTTTCCAATTGAATGCTAGACTCCAAATCAAAGAGAGACCAAAAATGATTCCATCTTGGCTTTCCAATAAGTATAATTCATTCTATCAAACATAGGAGCTTTTACAACCTTCTTCTGCACCATCTAAATCTACCTCAAGTGATTAATCTTCTTCCAAGGAATCACATATATGATACCAATTGTTAGATGCACAGGATAATTGAGAGGGTGGGGTGAATCAGTTGTATATTAAAAGTTGTAGTGTAGAAAAACGTATCCCTTTACATTTTCACACTTGTTTGGCCCTCCCTACTAAAATTGGGCTTCTTTATGCCTTATTTGGTCCTATTTTTCATCCACAAGCCTTATTTAATGCATATTTCCAAGGATAATCCCGAAACATACCTAATAATCAATCATAATTTAATGATTTTCGATTGTATGACCTAGATTTAGTAATCTGTGACTGATATGCCACCTTGGGCATATGGGTCCCTCCTAAGTTTCAAGGCCTGAATCTAAAATTGGCATAGAACTTAACATTTCTTGAAAATTGTGTCCCAAGCTTAGCCTACTGGGACTCATATGCCCCAACTAGCATATGAGTCCCACTTAGCTTGGACGTATTTTGAATTCAAAATTTTGGAAAAATTTTATTCTCCTAGATCTGATGTCAACTTGTAGTGTTGTAATTTTGAGAAATTTGTCATAAACAAGTATAAATACAAGGTTATTTTCACATATTTTCTCTTGAAAAGTTTACAAGTCACCTAACACTTTTTGAGATCAAGCATTATAGAAAATTGGTGATCAAGAGATTTTACAACAGAATTCAAGAGCTAATTATCAAACATTTTGGAGCATCATTCAAGATTCAAGCATCATGTCAAAGTCATCATGCATCATGTTTTTTTTTGAGCTAGCATTTGTGATGTACAGGTTCTTATGATTCAAGCAAGCATTCAAGTCAAGATCTCAAACATACAATCAAGATTCAAGACCTAAATTCATGCTAGCCATTACAGACAAGATTGAAACCTATATTCCAATGTTTTGGTGAGTTGCAACATAGCTTATTTGTTCATTCATCATTCCTGTATTCTATTTCTATTCATTTCAAGGTTTGATTACCAAAACAGTGTTTGACTAAGGCAAACACCTATCCACTAACAATTTTTTTCCCCCTCTCTTTGGCGTGTGATTTGTAGATCTAGGTTGAAGATCCATTAAAGAGTAAGATTGGAGAAATTTTTTCAAAGTTGTCAAAATTGTCATCAACATTGCAAGATCATGGAAAGTCATCTACACAGTAGAATTCAAAGTTTCAGATTTAGAGATTTGACAGGAGAAAAGCTACAGGAGAACACTAGAGGATATTAGAGTTTCATATCAACCTTGATACTGAGACTAAATCACCATTTGTGGTGTATGAGTCCTAGTATACTAGATTTCAAGCATTTTATGTAGATCTTGGTTTAGCAGTTCCATATTCCGGTTTTGCCCCGAAACCCTAAACTGGGACTAAATCGCCCCTACTAGCGTTTGAGTCCCAATGTGTTTCAAAAATCATATTTTCAGGAGTGCAGACCTTATTTCAAGCATCTTCAGTTTTCCAGGTGCCCCTCTGCCCTTTCTTAGTTCATTATTCTAATTTTTAGTTTCATATCTTAGATTACATAGTTAGGTTTGCATTTCATTTACTTTTCCTTCTTTCCAAGCCTTTGCTTGGTCGTGAACCCCCTTTTTTCCTTAATCACACTGTAGGACACCATATTGTAGATCGCTTTACCTAATTCCATCCCTAGATTGAGATCTCTAAGGTTTCCTTGAATGAAATATAAGAAAACAGGAGGAAGGTCCTAAACCCTTTTTGTGTTCCATCTCCTAAAAGGTGGAACCCCTTTTTCCCCTCATTTCAAAAGCATTTAATCTCGCATCAACATTTAAACCCTTGTTAGACTTTAAACCCTTATCATGCATTGACAGAATGTAAACATATGAAATAACAATGCAAATAGATCCAAACACATAAGAACATTAGATCTACATGGAAAAACCAAGAATGAAAAAACCACAATGAGGATTATCTCACATATATATGAATAGCAACACTGAATACAATTAGGTTCACTACCTACAAAAAGAAAGGTTGATTACAAGAAGGGATCACTATCTAAAAGAAAACTATTACAAATAGATTCACTATCTCAAGGCAATACAAGAAATCCACCACTACAAATCTATGCCATTCGTAATCTTTGGATCATTGCCTCTAGTAAATTCAAGCAGACTAAAAATATAGACACCTTTTTCTCATTGCATCTGAAGTCATAAACATTAAGCTCACACTCAGATCACCAAACTTGATCAGATTCACATATTTTACATACCTTTACATTCATAGCCAAAAAATCACCTTGCATTTATACCATCCACAACCTAAAAAATCTTAATTAGGTCAGCCTTAATGAAACGTATGCACCTCAAACGTGCAACACCAAATAGGTCAGCACCAAACACCTTCATGGTGGAAAGAAGTGAAGGTAGAGCACACCAAGGGTTAACTAGGACCCAAATCCACATTGACATGCATCACCATGCTTCCACAAACAACTAACAACCTCCACAATTAGTGCTAGCACCTAGATCGGCCAAACCTACACTAACATTAACAAGCAACCACATCCATTCTTCTCCAAGTCCTAAAACAACATGCGAACCACAAAGAAACACTTCACAACATCAACACAACACCCCAAAATATTCTAGCATCATCAAAATATTTTGCAACACTGCCACAACTACCCGAGACAAAGAATACTTTCATTCTACGTATTAGGATGCACTACCACTGAACTCCAACATAAGAGTTGAAATTTTGGAGCAACTCAACATGAGAAAATCCAAGGGAAGGTAGATACAAACGATATAAGCATGTTCCCAAATCCACAAGATAAGAAACCTCAACATGGAGAAATGTGGAGCAATCTCATTTGTCCCAGATAACCTTCCATACAGACATAATCACTATCAAACACAACTTCCACTGTTGTATGATACCGAACTTGAGACTCTGGATCTAACACCTCTAAAAATATTTGATCATCACATCCAAATTGCACAAGCATATCTTCAACCATGAAGAAATGCAAAGCACAACACTGAACACACCTTTATCACACTACACACTATTTTACTCAATTTTTCTCAAAAGCACTTGGAAACCAAGTGAACCAACTACATCAAGAACACCACAAGCATCTGTTCAACATATCTACAAAACTTTCAACACCAACAATCTCCCCATATACAATATATACTCAACACCACACTAGAGGTTGACATTAGTGGCAATAATAAAGACAACATAGTACAACACACTCATTGCTGACATCAATGACAACATTGCACCAATATTTATGACGATACTAGTGGTTTAAATCAATGACAACACCTACAACATACTTGCAATAGAATGAAATGTCCAAATTGATTCTAGAGTGAAAAATAAAAGTTGTTTGTCCCCTTTATTTAGAAAATGCATGATGAAAAAGTTATCTTGTGGGAGAAAGAGAAAAAAGACAATGAGCATTTATTACATGTTATTATGCCTCTACTAAAAGATATTATTACTACTTTGATGCTTGGTTAAGTTGAATGTAAACTCCCTATAAAAGGAGTTGAAACTATATTTATTTTGTAGTTTCATAGAGGTCATGGTAGAAAAGATAAGTTCTTGTCCATTAAGTTTTTATTCCCTCATTCTCTAATTTATATGATGATAGTTAAATATCAATGTAGTCTTGGAATTTTAGTTCTTTATGAAATATATTAATGATTTAATTTTGTAAGTTTTATCTTCCCACGACGATTAACATATTAAATTCTCAAGTTTTAATGAAAATAAATAATGAGAATGATAATTCTCTAGAGTATGCAAAGTAACTTCCTGGATTGACAAGATTGTTGCTAATTATATTTGTGCATTTTTTTAGTATATAAAAATTTGGTTTTTTTTAATTTCTTTTATTGTATGATCTTTATGTGGGATAGGTCTAGTGGAACTGAAAATAAACTTTAGTAAGCATAGTGCTTAACCTAAATTATAGGAAAATATAATGTTACAAATGAGAAGACAATGCTTGAAATGCTAAAATTAAACACTAAAATTTTACATTAAGCACACTATTATTTTTATCATATTATTTTAATTGTTACAAGGATAGTAATTTGTGAATAGACTATTTTCATATACTCTTTGGAATAAATTTAGTTAACTGAAAAATGTCCCATTTTATGCTTCAATATGTATCATGTTTTTTGTGAGGAAAAATATTAATAGAAAAGGAGTCCTAGTTGTACAAAGATTGATAATGTTCTTCATGATGCAAATAAATAGTTGAATTATATCTTGAGTAATCCTACAGTCACTATTCACCAGATTGGTTGGTTGGTGGCTTATATTTGTATGCTATTTAAGGAAAATAATGAATCTAAACATGAAATGATGATAATGATTTAAAAGATGACCCTTTCTATGAATTATTCTATTTTTGTAAGTACTTTAGCTACAATAGTTTTAGTTCTTCAAGCAATACTACATAGTGATATTTCAAAACATGATAACTATAGAGTTGACTTTGAATAAAATGGGTGCTTCTCCTCTTATTAACCTATTTTCAAGGGTAGGTAATGCTCTCGATTTCATTACAATTATAAGTTTTTAGTTACATGGTTTATAGTATTCATTTATATTTTAGGAGATATGAAAATAATTAGTTATAGTTTTTTTTATATAGATTATTAAATATTATAGTTTTGTGTAAAGAATTTATGAACAAACATGTGATCATTGATAGTCGGGTTTATTATGATTAGGAAATTATATATGGAGGAAAAGTATCCTTAACATATAAATTAATGCACCAATGAAGTTTGTTTTGGGTAACCAAGTCTTGTACATTCTAGCCTATAAACATATAATGCTTATTTTGTATATTGAATGGTTTAGATGTTATATTGGTTATAATTTAATAATCAAGAATTTTTATGTTAGAAATACATCACTATTTTGATATGATGATAATCTTCTATTTATAGGTTTGTATGTCATGTCTTCCGCTTGAGTATATGTATGTTTTTATTGTGTTTTTAATTTTTTTATTGACATTAAATTGGTTTTGAGAGAAATGTCTTTGATAAAATATGCTAGGAAAAGGGTCCTAGTCCCTTACATAAGAAAAGAGTTGAGAACCAAAGCAAAAAATAGTGAAAAAACAACATGACGCTACTTAACTAGAAAAAATAAGCACTAGCTAACACAACAAACTTAGACTAGGTTGCAAAAAAAAAGGGACAAAAAATAGCCTAAGAACAAAAAATAAACAATATAATGAACAACACCAAAACAACCCCAAATAAAATAGAAGAAGAGAGTCACACCCTATAATGGGAAAACTAGTATCTCCAATATTTACACATAGTCTTCATTTTGTCCTCCCACAAAGAAACACCATGTCCATCTGCATTCCAATAGTTTTTATCATTTTATTGGAATTTCCATTTTCTATGTCTTATATTTATTTATGATTTTAGAGATCAACTTGAAGAATCAAAATACTAGAAGAAAAAAATCTCATCATGTCATCATTAACTTTGAAAAGCTCATTTGTAACCTATTCAATTTTGATCATCCTTTTTTATAAAGTTTCCATTCTATCATGCACCTCCACCCAATTGTTATTGGAAATGTCATAGTTATACTCTTTTTCAATGGAATATTCAAGCTTGGTCATTATATTAAGGATAAAATTTTAGGCATCACCCATCTCAACCAAGTTTTCACTATAATTTGTATATTTATGAACACCACCCATAATGTCATCCTCAAAGTCTTTATTCTTTTTATTAGGAACCTCATCCTCATCCTCAAGATCCTCTTCATCCTTACTGGATGAAATAAACACAATGTACACAAAATAAATAAATGGGATTCTAATTCACATTCATCCTTAGAAGAGTCTTACTCAATGATTTTTGAGTTATATGAAGGGGATAAAACATAGTTTATCTCTTGAATAAATAATTCACTTTTAGTGTTATCATTTTTACCAACAAAGAACCTCCCACCATTGATAGAATTATAAGTTTTGGTATGCCTAGAAGACCTTCTTCCCCTGTTAATTGTCATATAATAAACACCTTCTAAATTAGCATCATTCTCTTAGAAATCTTGAGGAATGAAGGTTGAAGCAATAACAAGGTTAGTAGTATTAAATTTTATTCTTATTTTTTTTATGGCACGACAATAAATTTAGAAGGGGATCCCATATTAGTTTAATTATTTTTTAGAGATATCAATATTTTTTCAGGGGCATTCAAATCCACTCCTTTTTATTTTATTATCCTTAATCTATGAGCATGGGTACTTAACATAGGACTAGCACTATCGATGTCAACAATAGTGGGAGTAGGGGACACAAATTGGCTAGATTCAACTTGAGTAGCGAAATGTTTCTTCTTACCCTTTCTTATGATATTAGGAGCTTGAGAATTATTAAGAGAGTCAAATGTAGTGTTCAAATTAATGATAGAATATTTAGGTTACTCTTCTTTTTACCTTTACCAGTAGGGTTATGGTTAGAACTGTTAGTAGGGGTTCTTAGTGAGGAAGGGGTTTTACATTGATATAAAAAATGGGGAGAATATAAGGTGTTAAAATAATGTCATACTAATAAAGATAATAAATTAAACCTTGATGAAGTAGACGTGAAGCCTCATTCTTAATATTAAATTCCATGGATGATGACAAAAAGAAAAGGAAAAATTATCAAGTTTTTGTGCCTAAAATGATCCAAAAGAGGGAAGTGATATCCATGAACAATAGAAAATCTACCTTCGAAAGTAAATTATTTAGTTAGATACCAAATTATACTTACCCAAGGCAAAGACAAAGCCACCCTCTCATACCCATTCTAAGGTCTAACCAAGGACTCACCCTCCTTTAGGAAGGAGTCAATAAATTCTTTCTCTTTATTTCTATCTTGGTGTGACACCTTTCTACCTTGGAAACTCAACCCCATAGCTTGGCTTATCACAAATTCAATAACTGTGAACCTTATGCTCCCAATAGTGACCTATCTTTTATCCCAAGATTTTGAAAAATTGATTTGGAAGGACTTTATCATAACCATCAATTGCTTAGAAATATTCCAAATTTAATCAATTTTTTTCAAATTATTTAATAAGAGGGATCTACCCTAACTTGTGTGTCTCCTATTTTACTCTAGGAACAAATAATTTTTTTAATAATATGAATGAAAAGGATAAAAAAATAAGTAGTGATGGCAATAAGACATTTGTTTTTAAAATTTGGATAATACAAAAATTATAATGTTTTAATGATTCCATCATACACATACTGGTACTTCCAATTGGGACTCATGATGGGTTCAACCATTTGACTAAAAACTTGAAAAATGAAAACAAATTCATCATTATGAACTACACAATTTTAGCCATAGTCGTTACATGAATGGCTTGAAGGGAGCATCCAAACTAGTTATTGCCTCACACATGTGTGTCTTTAAACATCAACTTCTTATAATAGACGAAACCATAATTATCATCTAGATTGAAGGATACTAAATTATCAGAGTAAGTGTTAGTGATCACCAAGAAACCTATTTTTCAACCACATCATTGAGAAGTATGTTAATAATAGGGGTCAAGAGATCTTTAACATTTGTCCAATGGGTCAAAATCTCAACCTTAAGCCTAGTTTTTGTCAAAAAATCAACAAATTTATTTCCTTTATAATATTGAAACACTGAAAAATAGGTGTTTGGGGAAAAAGAGGGGGTTCACCAATTTGATGATAGATAAATCTATTCTCCTTTATTTCATTAGGAAATGAGATCAACACAAATAATTGACTTACATCCCTTAGGTGAGTCAAATCAATGAGTGAATCTTTAGATTTCCTTATAATTGAGGGACATGGGTCAAGGTCAAACAACACTTTGGGGATAAAAACTAAAAATAGTAAACTAACACCAAAATGCAATTTAACACTTGAAACGACAATTTTAAACTCAATACCGATAGAACCTACAATCAAATTGCAGATCGAAGAAGGGCATATTTGAATGTACCTTTCACAAAAACTTAGTTTTTGAAGCTGATCTGGGACTCATTCGCCCATGGGAAAATGGGTCCTTTGTTAAAGGTTTTCTACAACTTTTGAGAGCTTCTGGTCCTATCTTTGCACTTCCAAATTATCCAATTTTCAATGGGTAGGTGCAAGAAGATAGGTCCACAAAATGTTAAACAAGTGGAAGTGTTTTTCCTGATTTTTAGAATTTTTCACTGTTGGACTTAAAATTTGAAGCACTTACACATTGAATCTTAAAAAAGTTCAGTGATATAAAATTTAGTATTTTGAGTCTAGTTTTCAAATATGCAATTTATTCTAATACCCAGATGATACAAAATAATTTTTAATATGCATGTATAAAAATCACTTTCTAGGACCATACCATGCACGTGTAAGAACACCATAATTTGACATAAATAAAACTATTTTTCTAATTCATTTTAGAAAAAGATGATATTATAATGGAGATTGATGAGGATATTTTTTTATAATTTTTTTCGTAATTATTTTTTATTGGCCCTAATTTCTAGTTTTTAAAACCCTTGTGTACAAACACCATAACTTGACCTAAACTTATCATTTTTTGAATTTTCTTTTTTTTCATTGTGTAAAGAATTTT
The DNA here is from genome assembly GCA_007115665.2 of Sequoiadendron giganteum. Taxonomy (NCBI): domain Eukaryota; kingdom Viridiplantae; phylum Streptophyta; class Pinopsida; order Cupressales; family Cupressaceae; genus Sequoiadendron; species Sequoiadendron giganteum. The sequence continues at coordinate 489,129,774 of CM021109.1, read as the reverse complement.
TTATAGATTGATGCCATATAATTTTTTTAACAAGAAAATTAACAAATTAAAAGTTATTAAAAAAATACAAAAAACATGACATTTCAAGTTTATGGACCTATTTCCTCATAAATTAATTAAAAAATAGAAAAAAATAATCAAATCACAAAAAAATTACATATTTGAAAACTAGACATTGTCATGTATAATGGGTTTCAATTTTATAAAACAATTTTGTAAAAAACCTCATTAGGTATATTGCCAAAGTTTTTCTCTTGAAATTGCCATGACCTTGTACTTGTAGGTCTAAGTCTAAGTGTTGGGTTAACATCCCTTTTCTAAGCATAAATCCAAATGAAAAACATTTCTTGTGAGTTTCAAACCTTTTGAAATAAGTACCCACTTCAAAATGGGTACCTATTTTAAAAAAAATGCATGGGTATTTGTTTTAAAGCTAGAAAATGACACTTCCCCTAAATGTGGACCCAACTTCTTGCACTTACCCAAATGTTAGAAAGTCAATTTTGTTTTGTAGGTGAGTTTCTGTGAGATGAAAACTTTTGCAACTTTGTCAACTTCTTCAAATTTTCTCTTCAAGAGATCTTCAAGCTTTCTTCCACCTAGATCTATAAACACAAAATGAAAGGGAGCAATTGTTTATTTTTGGTGAATGGGGTTTTGCCTTGGTCAAAACCCATTTTGGTAATAAAACCTTGAAATGAAATGAAACATGAAAGAGGGAATGACGAATGAACAAAACTATGTTACCACTCAACAAACCCTTGCATAAACCTTGGAATGTAGATTTGCAATTTGCATGAAATGATGTCAATGGATGTGGATCTTGAACCTTGAATCTTGCTTGAAATAATGGCTTTGAATGCTTGAATGGATCAAGAAACCCACATCACCATATTAGCTCCAAAAACATGCACGATGCAAGAAGACTTTGAAATAACAATTGGATCTTGATTGCTGCAATAAAACTCTCAAAAATATGCCTTTGAATGCTTTGAATTTCTCTTGATTATCAAATTTTCTATAGGATTTTATCTCTTAATTTTTTTGGGTGAAACATAGTGAAATGACCTTGTATTTATAGATATGTATCCTCAATTTCTTGAAATTTAAACATAACAAGCCGACATTGAATCACATATTTGAATATGTTACAATACTGCCAAAAACATAATTTAAATTTAGATCCTAAGGTCAAGGGAGGACCCATTCACCCATGGGAGAATGGGTCATAGATCCCTTAACTTAGGACACACATTGTTCAATGAGAAGTGTTATGTTAAGGCATTAATGAATGTCGGGTTTCCTCTTCAAAAAATGTAATTAATAGTCTTGGAAAATGAATTAAGGGGCTAGTTAAGGAAAAATTAAGCTCAATTAATTAAAGGAGCCCTAAACAAGTGGGGTACACTTTACAACACTAAAATAAGGAAAAATTAAGTCCAAATTAACTAGGAGGGCCCAAACAAGTGAGAAATGTAAAGGGATACATTTTTCGTTACTACATTTAGCCCCCACTTTAGTGAGAGGATGACCTTGCGTGAAACTCACACTAAAGTAGACATTCAAAACATATGTATGTAACAAAAAGATACTCAATCATACAATATCAAAGACTTAAAGAAAAACGTAAAAAGAAAAAATGGCGGATCAAGCCTCGATTGTCCAACACGATGTGGAACACGCTTTGGCTATTTGTCCAAAAATGTTCACAAGTTGAACCCTGGCTGTCCACTATGCAAAAAACAATGCACACTCACTTTGGGCTAATGGAACCTTAGGTCGTCCACTAGGTGAGCCCCCAAGGGTGGAAAATGAGAGAATCTTATTAGACTCCCATACCATACCAAAGCTATCCCTTCGATAACTTCAATAAGGCACCGAAAAAACAAAACAAAAACTTTGAGCTTCATAATTCCTAACAAGTTGCGTCATGCTAAGCACCTATGAACAAACAACGCAAGGCTCCATTGGAAAGTAAAGTGTGTTATGCTTGGTGGCCTTGAAAAGGGTTCAATCTTCACAAGGTTAGCAAACTATGTTATTTTAAACACTTATGAAAAAAAAATTCAAATAAACATGTTCAAAGGGATTTTGCTTAGTTCATGTAAGGTTTCCTCTTTAGGGAACATCGTGCCTAATGTCTCCAAGAGAGGACAATTCAAGGATAAAAGATTCACAACTTAGGGAATGCAATGCATAGCTTCACCACTAAGAGGAAAGTCATATGCCAAAAAATATCATGCTCTCAAAGGAAATCAAACCCAATGACACCACCAAGAAAAAGAAGCATTGCAAGAAGTAAGAAAATCGCATAATGAAACATAAGGAATGTCAAAAAATCTCAAAAATAATGATGCCAAAGTATTCCACCACTTTAAATAAATTGCTAACACCATTGTTGTGAGTAATTTACTTTAAAGTAGCAAATAATAAATGCTAAACAATAAAGAAGACATAAGAGATTATTTGAAAATCCCTACGCCAAGTCATATGTTTCCAAGTGAAGCTACGTCATGAAAAAGAGAGGAAGGGGTTGCCCCCAAAAGGAAATCCTAAAACACATAAGGGATCCATTGATTGAGGGTTAGTATGTCTTTGCCACAATGTGATTATAGAGCTTGAAAATGTCATCATTCCCCAAATACTCATAGAATAGGAAGAATGACACATAGAGATCAAAAACAAAGAAAAATATTTTGGGTAAACATGGAAGAGACCTAAATATCTCGATGCCTTGCATCATCCCCAAAAGGAAAACACAAGACAAAGAAAAGATAAATGTTTATGACATATAGAATAATGTAGATACAAATAGAGAAATGCACATGAAGAGATACATCAAACGAAACAACACGGGGATATCACATTACCCACATGCAATCACACAAAGAACATGAAAATAAAATAAAGAAAAAGAATAGTAAGGCACATGCGAGTCAACCTATAGTAGGTCATCTGCATCCCAATATTGTTCAGTATATGCAGAAGGTAGATAACTAGCCAAAGGGATAACATCAAGTGCCAAACTAGGACAAGCACCAAGTTCAAAACTCTTATTAGGAGGATCATCATGTAAGCTCATAGAAGACGAAAACAATGAATTCAACTCATTATGCACTTGTTCATCAATATTTGCAATTTCATTATCATCCAAGTTAATCACATTAGGAGGTCTAATGATAATATCCATAGAAGGTTGTTGTTTATGTTGCGGTGAAGGTGGAGAGGCATCATGCATTGCTTGAGACAAGTTTGGATTTTGGTTTACTATGTTATTTTTTTCTTCTTTTTCTTGTAATGAATGAGCAATAGCATGAAGTCTACGCCTACACTCTCTAGCATTTTAGTTTCTTTTCATTCAATTTTCAAGTTATGATTGTTTAGGAGCAGGTTTATTAACCATAGGTTTCTTTTCTTCCTTTAAGGGAGGAATGGAAGGAACCATGGGAGGTTGTTCAACCACTTTCTCTTTAGCTTTGTAAACTTGTTTGACTTTAGGAGGGACACTAGGATTTGTTTGATTATCTCGTGGTCTCTTATATGAAATATGGGGAGGATTTGTCATAGGCTGGTCTTGGTTCCTTGGAAGGGATTTTGGTTCAACCATGGTTTCATCAAGGATAGGAGGCTCAATCATGGGTTGATGCATATTGCTAAGGGATAATTCTTCTATGCACTTTTCCTTAAACTTTTGATAGGATTTGAAAAAGAAGTCTTCATGTGGTCTAATAGGTTCAATAGTCTCAGGCCAAAATAAATCCAATGAGAAGTTCCCATAAGAAGACACATGATTAAAGACACTATGATGCATAGTAAAGATTTCATTTCCAAATGGAAAATTTAAAGATTTATGCACAACCAACGAGAAAAAATTCATGGAATGAAGCCATGAATAGCCTAAATTCACACAAAATTGGTCTAAAATCGGGATGATGGTGAATGAGACATTTAATTGTTTTGGTCCAACTTTTAAAGGGAGATTTATTGAACCTATCATAGGGAAAGCAAAACCATTATGTGTTTTGATCTATGCTTTCAGTTTTTCATATGTATCTTGACAAAGCACATGCACAAATAGGAATTCTTCAGTGATCATGTTCTCTACACAAAAGGGATCAATTAATATCCTATTAGTAGGCTTGCCATTGATTCTTCCAGCTATGTAAAGAGGACCATCGGGTGCATGTTTAAGTATGTCTTGTTGTGAGAGAGAAATATCAAGCAGAATCTTAGTTAGGCCCTTATGAGGTTTAGCATCAATAAATACAATCATAGATTCTATAGAGTTTTCTTCATTATCATTCATGTTATCATCATCCATGTCAACATTCATCACATCGTTCTTTGTTTCAATAGCTTTGACAAATGAAATATTATGATTTGGCATAGGATTGGTAAAGACTTGCAAATTTTGATTAGGAGCTACAAATTTATTACCTTGATCATTAACACCACCTATTTGAATATGATTAGAATCAATGAGGTCTTGCACAAGATGTTTAAGATGCTTGTAATGTTCTGTATCATGCTCATTTTGTTGGTGGAAATGACAATAGGCATTTGGTCTATAGTTTGAAGGTAAAGGCTTAGTAGGATCAAGAGCTCTAATAGGAAGTAAGGAAATCAAATTCTTGTCTAAGAGCTGTAACATGACATTATGAAGGGTACCCAGTATGGGTGTAAACTTTCTATTTCTATCTCCAAATGGATTTGTCATCTTTATAGCAGCCACTTGGGTGTCAACATGTTGAGGTGGTTGAGGGGGATTAAGTTGAATAAATCCCTTATTTTTTTCTTGAAAGGTTGGTAGTTGGTTTGAGGTGTGGATTCAGACTTTTCAGGATGGTTAGAGGGAGTTTTCACTTCACAACTAACCAAATTTTGATAATGATTAAGGGTTGTGCAAAATTGTGTGAAGGAAGGAAACCTCAACATCTCAAGCTTAGCTTGGATTTTGTCTTAAAAATTGGAAAAACATTCTCTTTGAAGGTCGATATCAAGAATATTAATGTTTAATTATGAATAAAGCATTTGGTATTCACACTATGAAATTAGTGACCTTTTCATCATCCTTTTGTTTACATGTCATCAAATCAGCTAAGGTCATCTTAGGACCCATGTGCATTTGGAAGTGGTTGTAAAAGGCATCAATAAGTTCATTGAATGAACTAATTGAATTATTTGGTAAAGATAAAAACCACTCTAAAGAAGTATCTTTCAAAGATCTAGGGAAGAGCTTAGCCAAGAGTTTATCTTAAAAAATGAAGTTACTACATAAGGCTGCATATGCAGAAACATTGCTAACAAGATCTCTTTTCCCACCATATTTCTCAAACCTAGGAACCTCTATACCTTGCAACATTTGTGTTCTCAATATCTCCAAGGATAATGGGTTGGTTTTTATATATTGTGAAGGTTGGCCATTGTTGTTTTGGTTTAATGTGGCAATTTTTTGTTGTAGGGATGAGACATTTTGCAGAAGTATGTTAAGGATTGGATTCTTGTTGGTGTTGTGAGATGGTGGTGAATAAGGTGGAGTTGTGTATGTATGCAAAGGGCAAGTGAATTATAGATTTGTGAGGGGGGATGGATGCAGAGATATGAGATTTTAATGCACAAAGCTAGAGGGATCCCCAATGGAAATACCTAAGTGTTGACATTGCTAGTAGGTTGGATGGTTGTAGTAACATGAGTACTAGTGTATGCATGAATAGAGATAAGGGTTGTGGAAGGAGGAATTGAATTTCCACCTTGGATTTGAGTATACCCCAAAGCTTGAGGAAAACTAGTCACTGTAGGAACATTTTTATCAACAATATGAGCTAGACTTTGCACAATGTCTATTCCATGTTCACTTTCAAGGATTTTCTTCACATTATCTAAAGTAGGAATGACACTACTAGCAATGTTTTCAAAAGTCACAATGTTTTTATTTTTTTTATTTCTTCATCTATCCTTCTTATTTTTTCTTGTGGGACATTAGTAACCATTGTTTCTAAATCATGCACATGAGTTGTCGGTAGGGAAGTCATGGGAAATGAAGTGTTAAGGGTATGATCCATAGAGGTTTGACTAGTGTCAACAATATGAGTGAAAGAGTTAGAAAACCAAGGACCCACAACGAATGGTGTATCCACAATAGTATTGGAAATAGGACACCAAGTTGTGAAGCTCATACAAGTTTCAAAAACTCGGTATGCACCCAAAATAGATAAGAGGTAAAATCAAATAACCTAGAATGTAAAGTGCAATGTATATATGTAAAAGCAATTTTTAGATTTAAACAAGATCATTTTTTGATTATGCTATGCAAAAACCTAAAAAATGATGTCTTCTAAAAGCAATTTTGAATTCACTAAATGCACTAAATTTATCAAATGAAGCTTAATATGATCAATTTGAAATAACATTTTTTTTGGAAATTGTAACAAAAAACTAGAAATAGTAAAGCAGAACACAAAAATCGAGATTTTAATGCCCAAAAATGTAGGAAAAAGCCCTAATCAGGGATTCATTCGCCCAAGGGCGAATGGGTCCTAGTTGATGGTTTTGAAAAATGAAACTATAGATTTTTGAGTTCATTCCTATGCTTTTCAAATTCTCAACTGAGACAGGTGATTACAATTTGAATTTTCTATAAAATTAAGTCTAAATGCAAATGCAAAAGAGTGATGAATAAAAAACTAGGAGACCTAATTTGATGTGCAATTTTGTAGTGAAAATGAATGATGATGCGATGTTATGGAAATGATTTGCAAAATGACTGATTTTTTTTATATTTTTCAAATTTTAAGAGATGCAAAAATGCAATCCTAAAACCCTAAATGAGATGCAAACCAATGTAGGTTAAACAACCCTAAATGAGATTCAATTCGATGCAATACAATGAAAATGAATGCAAATCCTAGATCTAGGGCTGAAATATACTCCAAAATAAAAAAGATACAATCCTCAAAAGTCAAGTTCACCATAATGAAACAATGAAAAATAGGTGTTTGGGGAAAACGAGGGGGTTCACAAATTTAATAATAGATAGTAATACTCTCCTTTATTTCATTATGAAATGAGATCCACATAAAGAATTGACTTACAACCCTTAGGTGAGTCAACTCAATGAGTGAATCTTCAGATTTCCTTATGATTGAGGGACGAGGGTCAAGGTCAAACAACACTTTGGGGAGAAAAATTAAAAATAGTAAAATAACACCAAAATGCAATTTAACACTTGAAACAACAATTTTAAACTCAATACTGACAAAACCTACAATCAAATTGCAGATCAGAGAAGGGTAGATCTGAATGTACCTTTCACCAAAAGTTAGTTTCTAAAGCTAATCTGGGACTCATCCACCCATGGACGAATGGGTCCTTTGTTAGGGTTTTTTTGCAGCTTTTAGGAGCTTCTAGTCCTATCTCTACACTTCCAGATTCTCTGGGTTTCAATGTCAAAAAGTTAGAAATAATTTATGTAGATGAGTTTTTGTGAGATGAAATTTTTTATGACAACTTTTGCAACTTTGTCAATTTCTTCAAATTTTCTCTTCAAGAGATCTTCAAGCTTTCTTCCACCTAGATTTTCATAGACAACATGAAAGGGAAAAATTGTTTGTTTTTGGTGAATGGGGGATTTACTTGGTCAAACCTCATTTTGGTAATCAAATCTTGAAATGAAATGAAACATGAAAGAGGGAATGAAGAATGAACAAACCTATGTTACCACTCAACAAACCCTTATATAACTTGGAATGTAGATCTGCAACTTGCATGAAATGGCTTCAATGGATGTGGATCTTGAACCTTGAATCTTGCTTGAAATAATGGCTTTGAATGCTTGAATGGATCATGAAACCTACATCACCATATTAGCTCCAAAAACATGCATGATGCAAGAAGACTTTGACATGATAATTGGATCTTGATTGTTGTAATAAAACTCTGAAAAATATGCCTTTGGAATTTCTCTTGATCATCAACTTTGCTATAGGAATTTCTCTCTTGAAAATTCTAGGTGAAACATAGTGAAATAACCTTGTGTTTATAGATATGTATCCTCAATTTCCCGAAATTCAAATATCACAAGCCAACATATTTGAATATATTAAAATACTTCCAAAAACATAATTTAAATTTAGGTCCTAAGGTTAAGGGATGACCCACTTGCACATGGATGAATGGTTCCTAGGTCCCTAAACCTAGGACACACATTGCTCAATGATAAGTGTTATGTTAAGGCATTAATGAATGTTGGGTTTCCTTTTTAGAAAATGTGATTAATAGGCTTGGAAAATGAATTAAGGGGAAAATTAAGGAAAACTTAAGATCAATCAATTAAAGGAGCCCTAAAAAACTATGAAAGTGTAAAGGGGTACACTTTACAACACTAAAATAAGGCACAATTAAGTCCAAATTAACTAGGAGGGCCCAAACAAGTGAGAAAATATAAAGGGATGCATTTTTCGTCACTACAATATATATGATGAATTTTATAAGTTTTGAAATGGTTCAATATTATCTTGATCTCCTCAATATAGTTTCTTATTTTCTAATATGGTAGTCTTCATTCTTTATTAATTCTATAATAATTTTGAAACCCCCCTCTATTTCAAGTTTTTAAATACCATGATGTAAAGCTCTTTTGACCCCCCACTATATATCCATCACCTCCACCTCATTATTAGTTTTGATACCAATACAACTAGCCTATATTTCAAACACGATACCTTTGTCTTCCCTAATGATGCCAACAATAGCTTTTATGCTAGAATTTTATTTTTAACAATAATCAAAGTTAATTTTCATCCAATCCTCTTGAGGACATTTCCACTTTTTATGTTTCTTGATCAAGGCATTTTGAAATTCAACATTAAATAAGTCCTTATTAATACCCCAATTTGTACATATTTTTATCTCTTGGGTTGTGGGTTATTTTGTAGGTTTGTTAATATTAGAAACATTCACATTCTCTTAGATAGTTGTGTAGAAAATGTGAAATAAGTTCATGAAATTCTTTTTAATGTCTCTAAATTTTTTATTATTCCATTCTTTCAAAAGAGCTTGAGTAATGTGAGGGGGAGCTTGATTCCATAATTCTCTTTTGATAGGATGCTTAAAGGGATAATCTCCATTCTATTCCGCAAAAAATCCTAAATTCTTTAGGCATTATCCAGTAGATATCAAACTTAGTGAAAAATCCCACATTTCCCTAGAAAAATTGCAATGAAGAAGTAAATGGTTGATTTTCTCTTCATCAGATAGGAACATTGGGTATCTCTTAGGAAAGTTGAATCCATATTTTGAGAAAATTATCCTAAGGATATTATTGTGATTAGCAACCCACTATGAGAAGTTAATTTTTAGAATAAGTATATGATTCTAGATAGTCCTCCAAAAATAATGGAAGTTAGGAAGATTAGTAACCAGATTGTAATTTGAAGTAACAATACAACTCCTAGAAGAATGTGAAGTTCATATGACTTCATATTCCTTTCTTTGATAGAAGAAGGTGAAAAATATAAGGTAAGATTGGATGTGAGAAATTATGTCTTCCATAATGTTCCCCTCAGCAATAAAGTTCTAAAAATCCTTCTACTTCCTAATGTTTCCATCATAGTCAACATAACTTTCTAAGAGGATCCCAAAATATCTAGAGAAAGGTTGCATCAACCTAAAGAAATAATAGTGAGAGGAAAGGAAAGAAACATCTAGCCAAGTATCCTCTGAAAATTATTTTTTTCCTATTACCCACTTTACATATTAGAAGAACGATTTGCAGCTGCTGCAATAGTTCCAGGTATTTTCACTCTTGGTTTTCAAGAAACTCTTGCTTGAAAACCATATTTGAACTTCTTAGAAAGAAATTTGGTTCCCTACATAGTGAGTTAGCACTACCAAAGGGAAAGGATAGTAAGTTTAACTTTGTACACTTTCATTTGCTGGATCTGCTGAATTTAATTTCATTCCCATTAAAAATGTTTTGTCTAGTGATCAAATATTTGCTTATATGGAGGGTTAAAATGCATTTGTGTATTTTAATGGTTTCCATCCATTTGTATTATCATATGTTGCAAGCTTAGGTTGTCCTTATGTCAGCCATTATCATAGTAATCCTTCATTTGGTCATGCTTGTAACTATGCAAAATTAGTGAGCCTTAACTTGTAATATCCATGGATTATCAAGGTGATGTAACGATACCAAAGAACACTTTGGTTCGGCTTGTCAAAAAGTGTTATGAACTTCAAGCATCTAATACCCCAAAGTGTAAGAACCCAAGAGTTAATAAGCCTAGGTCCAAATATGAATGGAATGATAGAAATGAAAGAAGGCTTAAAATGATGGATGAAAGATACCAGTTGTCTCAACAAGCACAGTCAAGAGACCATCAAACCGTGTCTGCTTGTCAAGTCATTGCACCATTTGTCAATTCATTTGACCCATTGTATGCTTAGTTGGATTTGTCATGGGTTGATTACAAAGCGAAATGTATGTCAAATCAAATCTATAAGAAGCTGCCTAGATTTGATGGGTACAATATTTGTGAAGGAGATGCAAATGTTAAATGTTTTTCCAGCTTCATGGAGAAAAATTCATTTGGAGATTAGGATATGTGGATGAGATTCTTTGTCAGATCCTTTGAAGAACAAGCTCAGGATTGGTATTTAAGTTTTCCTAAGAAGTCATTTCCTTGCTAGGATATATTAGTGAAAGCTTATAGAAAAGAATTTGCAAGGGAGCCTCTAGATCTTGTCACACTATTAAAAGAGATTAGAATGAAAAATGAAGAGTCAAGTGTTGATTTCAGTCACATATTTGATGTTTCTCTTTCACTAATCCAATAAAGTTTTAAACCTAGCACTCTTGACTGTATCCATATCTATTTTGAGGCCCATGAAGAGGGCTCTAGTGCATTGTTAAATGAGTTTGAAATCTTTGATATGCAGATGGCTTATACAGTCTCAGATGGTTTGGAGAAAATGAGAACTGAATATGTGTTAAGTTTGTTGTCTTCAATTATGGGTAAACATGCTAATAAAATCAGCAGCAGTTGTGTAAATGCAAATGTTCAAAGGTTTTCAGACAAGAGAACATTTGAGAAGGTTGAAGACAAGAAGGGTGCATCATCAAGTGATGAGAAGGTTGTCTTTGAACAACTCACAAAGGAAGTATACCCAAATACAAATCTGCAGCTATGTTTTCCGAGCCAAGAACATGATAAGGAGTGTTAGTTGGATTCACTCTTTGAAGAAGAGAAATGTGATCAGCAAGGTGATGATACAATTGATTATGTCTATTCTATATATGAAGAATGTAGTCCTGACGTAAGTCTCTATGATGAGACAAAGAAGGTTCCTGATTTAGGGAACTCTCTTGAGAACATCAGTTTGTCAGTTGCAAATGAAGAAGTGTGTGATGAAATCTAGTTTGAAAGAAAAGCTACAAGCAGTTGCAATCAGGAAACCATTGCTAGTTTTCAGCGTGATAAAGAGGATGTTTATGTTTTCCCTCAAGAGGATACAAATGATAAGCTCAGTGAAGACACCTAGTCTAATGTTGAAGTACAAAGAGATATGGATTGTTGTTATGATAGCCCAAAAGTGAGTAAGAATGAACAAGTGAATAGTTTGTTTGCTATGACAGATGGTGACTGTGTGTGACAATGTTATCAACAATTCAGTCTCATATGATTGGGGAGCTCCTATTTATGATCAGCCCATTGAATTTTCAGATTTTGATGATGGAGACATCTTGGGATATCCTAATTTGCAATTTGATAGTGCTTCTAATTCAAGTGAAGGTCAAGAAGAGGAATATGGATGAAAAGATAGATTGGAGTAGTGATGACTTTGACAATAATGATGATTTTCAAGATGCAAGGTGTAATGTAAGCGAGTCTAGTTATTTTTCCAATAGTGAACCAGTTGATCATGACGATGATAAAAAAGATGAAAATAAGCAACCACTTGATGGTAATGATGCAATGTATGATGAATATGACAGTGAGAATGATGATAAGATAATGGATTCATCAAGCATGTCTATGGATATTGAATCAGGGTCATTACCCATTGATGATATGGAAGAGCTTGTTGATTCATATGACAATAAAGTTTCAGATTGTGTTGATATGGCAAATGTTGTCAATCCATGTGTGGAGCAGCCAAGTAGTGCAGACAATGGTGAATCTCATGTTGATGAATGTGAGGTTGAGTTTAATTACCTTTTGTTTGATGCTCTTGGTTTTCAGAATATGCACATGGATATGTTTCCACCGCATGTGAGAAGCATTGATGTGAAAGAAACTGATGATTTTAGATTCATTGTTAATGAGGAAATTTTGGTTAGCAATAAGTCTTTCACTTTTGGATCACCAAACATTTCAGCCAGTGTTATACATAAGGTTACTAGTTCACAGGTTTGTCTTCCTGATGTCCTTGTTGATGATGATTTATTTGAGCCTTCATTGGAGGTATTTGGTTTTGAAAGGAATGATGATGTGAAAAATGAATCAGAACATTTTCTCAAACCTAAGATGAATGAATTTACTCATTCCTTGGATGTTAACGATGCATGTGCTTCCCATGACCATCATACCAAGATGTGTTATGATGTGCCTGAACCGAAGTGTTAAAACATGGGCCTAGGTTGCAATGATCAACACAAGGATGCTCTTTTTTGTGCATCTTTTATCTTTGACGTATGCCAAGATGATTTGCAGGGAACACACCAAATTTTTTATGACAACTTTCAGTTTGATTTGCAAGTTGATTTTGATGTGCAAATTGATAATCAGAATGAGATTAATAGTTCCAGCCATGTAGCAGAATGTGAGTGCTATTTTTGTTAGCTGGAAGGAATTTTCATAGAATGTGGCAATGTGCAAGATATGGAGGCAAGCTATTTTCTACCTAAGAATGATCCATGTGATGAATGTGATAGGTTGTTGCCACATGATGATCAAAATTTTGAAAGTATGCCTGACTTTTAGATGCACAATGATTGTGAACATGTTGATAATGTTGTGAATGATTGCCTGTTGGGAGATACTAACATGTTTAATGAGGTAGATGGTTGTGATCAAAATGTGTTTTTATATGGTCTTGATCACTATTTCCAAATCATGCCACTTGATATGAGATCAAAAAACAAAGAAAGTAACAGTGGTGTGACTTGTTTGATTTGGTTGCCATATAATGAAGTTGAACAGAGAGCAAGTTTCTACTTGCCCAATGGCAGCCTGACACTTATGTTTGCAAAGTTGCGGTTGTTCATGTTGTTACAGTTTGACAAGTGCAAGCATGAGTTGAGGGAGATCAACTCTTTTTACAAAATTGTATTTGACAGAGGTAAATGCTTATTCCCATTTTTCATTTGGTGACCTGGGGTCATCAGATGAAGTTAAAAATTAAAAGTTGAATCGGGGAGCAGTTTGAAGGCACTTGACAGATTCAGAATTTGGTCTACTCTCCCCAGAGATATGGAATCTTTCTATGTCCAGAGGGGGCATACATCCCCAGACGTAGCCACTGATGGCACTCTCAAATTTTCCAAATTTTAGGTTCCCATTTTGAGAATTTTGCCTATGCACTTTTGAAGTGCACTTGAGGGGTCAGTTTGAATGACCCACTTTGGAGAACCAGAATTTGAGGCCTGTTGATTTCCAAGAAAAACCCATTTGTAAACGTATTTGATTGACATATGTGAATGTACGTGTCAATTTTTAGCTTCCCACGATAAGTTTTGTCAGGGTTTTGAAAAGTGAAGCGGGAGGGTTTTTACTGTTTTGCTGTTTGTAGATTGTCAGTTTTGCAAAATGGCCTCCTGTTTGAGCTTGGATTTCGCAACTAGTTGTCTGTCATGTCAAAATGAATGCCGTTTTGTGTTCTCCATACCTAAATGATCTTGGGTGTCAGTTTTCAGAGCCTCATGATTTGATTTTCTATTTTTAGCAGATCCAAACCAAATACAGTTTGTTCAGTTTCACATCTGCATGCCTAACAGCCTTTGTGACTAGTCAACTTTGATCGTTAATATCTTTTGATCAACGATGTTTCAGGGAAATTCCTTTTGCACACATGCTCGGGGTACCTTAATGAACTCATGTGTTTGATGTCAGCTTGCCAGGAGTTGTTTCACTATTTTTACAAATTGCCAATTGAGTGAGTTTTATTTGTTTCAGAACAACTGCTGTTTCAAAAAAGTTTAGCTAAGCAACTTTTCCGATTAACATTTTTCACCTCGTAACTTGTTTCTCCTAGCTGTTTGTTGCACTGCATTCCTGGACTGAATGTCTACGAGTTAGCAATTTTCTATTGCTCTGGGGGGTCGTTTGATTAGTTTTCCAGTTTGATTCCTGAGGCAATTTGATCAGTTTTTACCATTTTGCAAAAGTGACAGAAAACAGTTTCTGATGGCAACCTAGTTTACCATTTCACTTCAAATGCATCAAGAAGTTGTCCTGGGATGATTTGAGTACGAAGCTTGTTTGAAAACGATTTTTTTTTAGCTGGGTCCACATGGGACTCGACATGCTCTGCCCAATTATGAGGTTGTAATGTTGTAATGTCGTAGTCCCTTCAAGTAGGTTACTTTAAAACATGGTATCTACTTGAAGGTTCCATGTTTACCTTCATCATAGTCTTGCCATCAAATGGATGGGGTAACACTGTTTCAAAATAGGGATGTGGCATAGAAGCAAAGGAATGATTCAGTAAGGGCCTATATGGAGAAGTGATTAGTACGAGCTATGGCTTGAATGTGATAATGAAATGAAGATTCCCTTTTAAAAGAGCAAGAATGTCTTATGTATATTGTGTATGGACAAAGCCTAATGGTAGGTCAGAGCTTGAAGCTGAGAAATCATGCTCAACATAAGCATAAATAGAGAATGTGAGGAAAAAATGGCAATGTTAAGTACTCAAAGGGAAGATATATATGGATTTCAGGGATGGAAAAATGGATATGACAATTCCACTTGACTCAAGAATGATGCTTCTGGGTATAAGACTCATGAAAAAATAGTAGTAGATAAATGGCAACCGGGCCATTGAGTTGAAAGTGGTGTTGCACTTGATTTACCATGGGACAAAGCCACATTACGCCCACTTTAGAAGATATGAATCAATGATAGGTGAATCTTTTAATGGAATGCCATTTTACAGGAAGCGTGCGCATGAAGGAACGTTGTATTCATTGAATGCTTGGCAATGCAAAATGTAGGGGCGTATGAACTGTTCAACACTCAAACCATGTGATCTCATTAGGCCCATGTACTATGGAGTGAGGTTCGAACCAACAGGGGAGGCACGCCTATGGAAAATGAATGGAAGCATTTGCTTGGCACACGAATGGTTGGGCAAGAGCCTCAAAGTAAGTGTGGTCCCATGTGATTCCAGGGATGTTGGCTACAAACAAAATGAAAGTTGCAAGAGCTCGCACCAGATGATAGAGGGAGCATTGGAGTAGGGTGCAACCTTCCATCAATTGCGTAGGGGTCGTGGGTAGCTGGAAGTATCAGAACAGGTTATGGACATCCATTATGCAGGGAACATAGGGGGTGCAACCAATAGATATTGGGCGCGACCTGCAAAATGGTGGGCGCGACTAGCAGTAGATGAGACTCATACCAGGTGAGTGGAAGGTGCGACTAGTTGGTAAGGTGGCTCGTGCTAAGTATGGAGGGCCGTGACATTTAACGAACGTGAAACAAAGAAGGATGAAGGCTCGAACAGATGGATGAGTGCAGGTTTGAAACTGGCCGCGATGGTGAACGAGATGTATTGCAGAGAGAGCTCGAGCAAGAACAAAATGGAAGTTTAGGGCAGTAGGGGATGAAGAAAGCTGAAGAAAAATCTAATAGTGGAGATCGGGGGTGCAACTCCAGTCGGATCTCAATCGTTGCCTGCCAGGTCGCGATCCCAAAATGCTCATGGGATAGTGATTGCGGGATGGCGGGGAGTTGGGTGTGGGCCCGAGTTTTGTGCACTTAGCATTTTATTTAAATATTGCCAAGGGTAATGTTTAGGTTGGGTAAAATTGGAGCCTCTAAGCAAATATTTTTAAATTATTTTTCTCCACAGGAAGCGATGGAGGGGTGGGGCCCGTTCTATTTTCTCGAGTGAAGATTTAGAAATTTTAATGCAATGAGGGTGAATTAGTTTCAATGTGAAAGGGGTAAAAACCTGGGGGATATATTTTAAACTGTGACCTGATGGTAAAATTTTGAAAGTCAGGTGAAATATTTTTTACAATTGATTTGCTTCGGTAAAAGTCAAAGGTGGAATATTTATGTAAAGGGGTAGTCTTATTTTTCACGAAAACTTTTGGGAGTTGAGCCTTTGTTTTAAGTTGAGAAATTTTAATATTTGGAGCGAAACATTTTACTTCGCTGGGTTAATATATAAAAAGAGCTTGATAAAGTGAATTTAATATTCACTTTATATGTGAAGTATCTTATGTGTTGAGATGAAATACAAGTGCTTGTAAGGTGCAACAAATTAAACTGAAATATGAGAGCAAATTTTTTTTTTTCACGAGAAGGGGTTGTTGTGGCACAACAGGTAAAATTGTAGATATACAAATGGGTATTTTTCTGTTGGGGAATGAAATTGGGCACATGCTATTTTAGAAGCAGAATAAAGTATTTTACAAGGAAAAGATGAAGATGCTTTGTTGATTACTGTTCAACGATGGAGATGTTTCCAAATGGCCTTTTTTTGATCGGATTTAGGGTTTCTTCTGGAATTTCTTCTCTTCTACTTATTCTCTTTTTCTCTCATTGTAATGGGTTAGCAAGTCAGAAGTCTGGTGTGGAGCTGCATAGAAAATTGTAAAATCTGTAGTGACAAAGAAAATACAAACTGGATTCTATGTCTTTTTGTTGTAGGATTTGAGTTTATGGATATTTAGTGTTTCATGATAGTACTGGCATTTGAGTTTAACTGACAAATCTAGGCTCATGTCTCTCCTATGTGCAAATGTATTTGAATTTTGAATGAAGTAATCAAGGGTTATTTTGTTCATCTCACTGTTGTGGTGTGTGCAATTCTATTTTAGCTTTGATTCAAAGAAATAATTAAACTGCTTAAATGAGATTGCAGATTGATATGTTATGTACAAGGATTTGGTAAGTAGTATTGAGCTGAGGTACAAATTGGTGATATTGTAAGGTAGTATAATCAGAGATATTATATGCTATGTGTTGAAATCTGCTATGAACCATTAGGTGTTGGTGAAATTGACTCCTCAATGGATATTGCACTGGTCTGATTTGCATTTGTTCTTTGTGATTCAGTGTTTGTTTGTGTTCACTTGGGGCTTGCTACAATTTTAAACATAATGATTACCTTTTACCATGAAGTTGTCTTGTAATTATCTAATGCTCCAAATGGTTATATTACTGATGAACAACCAATTCTTTTTAGTTTTATCCCATTCTGTTGAGCTATTAAGTGAGATTATCTATTTGAAGTTAATGATTGTTTATAATTTTGTTGCAAAAATTGTAAACTCATTAAGGGATCACCCTCCCAGGTCTTGTAGAGCCCAAAGTGTAGGAGGTCTTTTAAAATCCTCGTCAGTTGGTCCAGGTCCTCTAAGCTGCCCTTGATTGGAATTGGCAATTCCATAGGTAGATTAGGAGATAAACCTGATTTACAATAAAAAAACACCAACATCTAGTAAGAATCTAGTTATGGTTAGACAAACTAGATATGGTTTTAGATAAATTCTCCCTAAGCTATTTTTTGGTTGCTTTTAATTTACGAGTGTACACATTGGAAAACATCCAATCCTTAGTGGATAACATATGATAAAATTAAATCAATAGACTACTTTTAGAAGAATTAACCATCACACCATCAAGATGGGTAGGATTCTTGTGAATCGCATCATTTCCCGGACCTGCACACAAGCAACAAACAGACACAACATTAGATCAAATGTGCAAGGTGAAATGAGGATTCCCCATGAAATTGGATTTCCACATTAATATAGGAAAACAAGTGAAGAACAATGAAAATGGAAGTAAACAAATCCTATTTTAATGAACAACTATCAATCCCATGGGGGAATTGGTGCTGATTGGTATGTCGAAATCAACCCTTTCCCAATTCCTGTTTGTAAGCTTGATGATTGTTGATGGTGAGATTAGTTGTTTGAATGGAGTGAACAAGATTGGCTCTCAATTCAAGAGAGTAACCTTGCATGAAGTATAGTATACTTGCTTGAAATGTAGATGATAAATGAGGAGAAAAGCCTCCAATTTATAGATTTCCAAAATGGAAGAGATAGTGAAATAAAGCAATGTGGGATCATTCAACATCCAATGGCCAAGTGCCACTTGTCAAGATGTGAATGGTTGATGGTTGTGCACATTTTGGCCAAAGTGCCAATAAATGAAATTAGGTGGAATTTGAATTTGAAGAAATGACATGTGGGAGGGAAAAAGGAATGAAATAAATGCCACTTGACTCAATGCACAAGGACATGTAAGAGGAGTGAATGCCTTGTTGGATGTACAAGTCCACTTGGATCTTTTTGAATTCAAACTTGAGGGAATATTCCCTTTTGATGCCATGTGAGGGAAAATAGAGATTTAATAAATAAATTAAATCTATTTTCATGTGCAACTTGCATTCTATAGAAGATTTTAGTGATAGGGATTAACTTAATCAAGATTTTGATTAATTTAATGAGGGATTAGATGATTTGATAGTTTTGACTTAAATTGATGAATTGATTTAAATAAGAATTGAGAGGAAACGCTTAATTAAATAAATGATTTTGATTTATTTAACTAAGTGGGATAATGTTAGATTTAAATCAAATAAGGTTTAATTTATTTAATTTAATAAGAGGACTTTAGATACTTTAATCAAATAAAATGATTTATTTAATTAAATAGAAACATAAGGTTAATTAAATTAAATTAAATTGTTTAATTTAATCACTGGAGGAGAAAGACTTAATCAAATAAACAATGGTTTATTAAATTAAGAGACAAAATATGATGAAAAGTTGAGAGTATGATTTAGGAGGAAATGTTGTTAATAATCAAGATCAAGTGTGTCGAACCGAATTTGTACATTTTCCATGTCTACATTTTTGCCCCTCTTTGAAGCAATGTACTTGTTGCATTTATTCAAAGAATAAACTGTTGTGATCAAAGTTCAAAATTTCTCAATTTTTTAGATGCACCACTATTGCCCCAGCGAGAAGTATTACGTTTGTATATTTCCCCCTCGAGAGATCGAGCGTAAATGCCAATTTCTCGATCAATATCGTGATAAAATGCTAGAGGAGTGGTCCTATTGATCAAAGGATGAAAGATAATTCTTTGATGTAGACAAACCCAATGATGCATAGACCGTCATCGACCATGGGTAGTCTTGTGTATATATTTTAATGCGACACACCGATTTCAGATAGAAATGTTAGTAAAGATAGGAGAATGAGAAGAATGGAAAGAGGGTCCACACAAGATGATGATTGATGATGTATTGCTTACTAGGAGTTGGGATTTTCAAAGGACCAATTACTTTATGTTTGATAACACACATAGGTACGATGCATCAAGGTATAAAGGAACATGATGGTGTGGTACCTAGTGTGATGGACTTTGACTTGACAATCAGATAGGAGTATTCTTGTTCACACTTAGCATACATACTTCATTCAGGATGTGATTCAAACATTCTAAACACCTCGGGCCAAAACATAGGAAAGCAAGCTTTCTTATGTGGTCAACAAGATATCCAAAACATCCTCTCCACAAACCAAACAAAGAATACGTGACTAAGTTATTTTACAAGTGTGTCCCACAAGTATAGTAGATAAAAGAGACAACGATATTTGCCCCATTCCTTTCCTTTCTCTCTAAACCTATTTTGTTTAGGTATCATTGAGAAGTCCTTGGAATGAGCACAAAATAAGATAAGCCAATACAAGATCAAATAAAGCAAACAGACAAACTAATGTTCTCCATACCGCTAGCCAAGGCTAAACTACTGTGGGGTACCTGATGCTTATGTCCATCATGGGAAGGATTCATCCTAGGACATGTAGTGATCAGGGTTTTGGTAGGACTAATTGGGTGATAAGCTATTGATACTCCGAGTTGATCAGCTTGCTGACTTACTGACTTAGACTTTCAAGACTCTGATGATTAGGGTGTTCTCTTCTGAACGTGTTAGAATTGCTTCTGACTGACTCACCAAAGGGCAAAGGTGAGGATTGATTTTATTAGGAATGATGAATATCGCGGGTGAAAGAGAAATGAGATGGATGCACCATTTTGGATTTTCAGATATTTTGAGGCTATTTTTGGTATTTTCAAGATGTTTTACAAATGTTTTTGGTATTTTCGAGATTTACAACGAAGAGACTAACCTAAAGACCTATCCTAGGGGTCTCGGGAGCTGATCCATAGATTAGCCTTGCCTACATTATACACGCAGAGACCACGTAGTTCGACTGACGACAAACTTGACTCAATGATGAGATAGATGGGCAAACAAATTGCCATTTTATTGCGATGAATGCCTAAGGACTGACCTAGGGTGTGAAAACGGATGCCAAATATGATGAACGCCTAAGGACTGACCTAAGATGTGAAAAATATGGACAAACGGATTGCGAATGCGATGGATGCCTAAGGACTGACTTAAGATGTCTCGGGGATGATCAAAGACCAACCTTGCCTACGTTCAAGCTCAGAGACGACATAGTTCAGACAAGGTGAAAGACTGACAAGACTTGATGATAAAATTTTTGAAGATTTTTTGAGATTTCCAACATGTTTTGGATTTTTGAATGATTTGGATGTTTTTGGATTTTATGATGAATTGGGAAGAGCAAAAAAGATATACACAAATTCAATCCACTGCCAGTTTCAAGGACATGCCGCCAGCGTTAAGCGATATACTACTTTGATAAAGGCAGGACAAACTGACCTTAGGAATATGCCAAGTAGTACTATGATGGAATATGATTTGGTCATTAACTCAGGCTATGGTATGGATGCGAGCGGATGGGTGGATGGAGGATTAATGAAATGTGATGGAATGGATGAGTGAGTCATGTAGATCCAGGCGGATGGGGAGTGCTTTATTTACACTTGGCGCCTGTTTGCCAAGTTTTCACCGAGGTACTTGTCCAAAGCGCCACCAAAGTGGTTTTCACTAGAGGACGATTTTTTTTCTTTACTGTTTTCAATCCTTTTTTTGATTTTTTTAAATTTTTGCATTAGCATTTGATTTTTTTGTTGTTGCGAAGACACCTGTTTGCCAGGATTTCATCAAGGTAACCATTTTTTCAAGACTTTTTTTGATTGTTTTTGTATTTTTTGGTTCTATACCTTACAAGTTTTTAGGCATAAAGCTTTTTGAGATGGGAGCTATTCAAAGGCTCTTGCAAAGGCTCGCCTTCTAGTGTTACTAATTGATATGCTCCTGATTTATAGCTGGCTATGATGATGAAAGGTCCCAGCTAGTTGGGCTCAAATTTACCCTTGTTATCTGGATTTGGCATATTCTTTTGGTTCTCTTTCATCACAAGTTCGTTGACTTGGAAGGTGCGTTGCTTGATCTTGTTGTTGTAGCTTCATTTTAGGCGATTCTGGTAGACCTGTAGATGATTTAGGGTGTCCATGCGTCGTTCATCTAGTAAATCCAGCTCATTTAGTCTTGTAACCCTATATTCGTCATCTATGATGAGGTTTTGCAATGATATCCTTAGTGATGGAAGCTCGATCTCGATTGGGAGTATGGCTTCTGATCTATAGACCAGGGAAAATGGGGAGGCGCCTATTGGCGTGCAGATGTTGGTGCGATAGGCCCATAAGGCGGGATTTAACTGTAGATGCTAGTCACGACCAGAGTCATTGGCTGTTTTCTTAAGGATATTCATAATGGTTTTGTTGGTAGCTTTTGGTAGCTTTTGCTTGGCCATTGCCTTATGGGTAATATGGTGTGGAAAAGTGATGTTGGATTTTGATTTTTTCACACAAGTCACAGACATCCTGATTCTTGAAAGGTGTCCCATTATCAGAGATAATGGATTGAGGGACGCCATATCGGAAAATAAGGTAGTTCAGGATGAACTTGGATATCTGCTTTCCGATGATGTAGGTCATAGGAATTGCTTCAACCCACTTTGTGAAATATTCGGTGGCGGTGATGATGAACTTGTGGCCGTTGGATGAGGTGGGTGAGATTTTACTTATAAGATCAAGCCCCCATTATGAAAAGGGCCAAGGTGTAACAATATGATGTAATTCTGGAGTTGGTGCATGAATGAGGTCTCCATGCTGCTAGCACTGTAGACACCTTCTGATAAAATCATGTGCCTCTCTTTCCATTATTGGCCAGTAGTATCCGGTTCTTAGTAACTTCTTGGCCAAGGTCATACCACTCGAGTGTGAATCGCAAGTGCCATTGTGTACCTCAGTCAGAGCAGTCAGGGCTTCTTCAGGTTTCAAGCAACGTAACAGGGTTCCATCAATGCTTCTACGGAAGAGGGTTTTCCTTAGGATGACAAAATGTAAGGACCTTTTGACAAAGGTCCGCTTGAGGTTTGGGGTGATATTGGTTGGGAGGACTCCTAATATCAGATAGGTGTAGATGTCATGATACCAAAGATTGCTGGGACCAACGATTTTGCACGCATATTCCGACTCTGGTACCTCAAAAGTAGGTACGAGGAGCTGCTCTACCAGGAATTTGTGTTTCGAGACGTTGCGAGGGATATCTAGCAAGGATCCAATCATTGCCATTACATTAGCCGCTCTATTGTTTGCCCTCGGTATCTGCTCAAAGGTGATATCGATAAATGATTCCTTGAGGCTTTCTACCACCTTCTTGTATAGTGTGAGCTTATCATCCTTATTTTGGTATTCACCATTGACTTGGTTGATGATAAGCTGTGAATCTCCATAGACCTTTAATGCCATGATTCGCCACTACACTGCAATCTTGAGACCTATGGTTAAAGCCTTGTACTCTGCAATGTTGTTGGTATAGGGGAACGGCAACTTGTAAGATCTTGGTATACAATCCCCATGGGGGGTGATGAAAAACATACCGGCTCCTGATCCATGTTGTGTGTGGGAACCGTCAAAGTGTAGTTTCCAATGATCGATTATACTGAGATTGAAAATGGACTCGTCTGGAAACTCTGATATGAGTGGATTGTCTGCGTAGATGTGCTCTTCTGCCAGTTGGTCTACAATGACTTGTCCTTTTATTTCCTTTCACTCCACATACTCGATGTCATACTCTGACAATATCATTATTCATTTAGCCATCCTTCTCATGAGCATAGCTTTTGATAGTAGATATTTTAAGGGATCTATTTTGGCAATGAGCTTGATTTTATGTGCCAGCATGTAATGTCAAAATTTTTGTGAAGCAAACACTACTGCTAGGAAAGCTTTCTCAATGAATGTGTAATTCAACTCATGGCCAAACATTGTTCTACTAATGTAATAGATAGCCCTTTCTATTCCATTCTTGTTGTGCTGAGCCAAAAGAGCACCCAAGGCTACTACCATTGCCGAGATATATAGGATCAATGGTTTCCCTACAATGGGTGGCATTAACAGAGGTGGTGTAAGTAGATATTATTTGATTTTGTTGAATGCCTATTCGCACTTGTCATCCCACTTGAATGCTACCCCCTTGTGGATTAGATGTGAATACATAATCTGTTTGTCTGCCAGTTGCGCTATGAACCTTCAGATGGACTAGAGTCTGCCTTGTAATCCTTTGAGTTGTTTCAGTGTTCTTGGCACTTCCATATCGAGGATTTCCTTAACCTTTGTGAGATACACTTCTATTCCCCTCATTGACACTTTGTAGCCTAGAAGTTTCCCCGATTATACCCTAAAGACACATTTCTTTGGGTTAAGCTTGACCTTATACCTCTCCAATCTGTCAAATATGTCACTTAGGGTTGCTATGTGGTTCTGCCTCTTCTTTGATTTAGCCAATATGTCATCTACATAATCTTCGACCGTTTTGTGTATCATATCGTGGAATATTAGTGTCATGGCTCTCTGATATGTAGCCCTTGCATTCTTTAGCCCAAATGGCATCACATTCTAGTAGTAGGTGCCCCAAGGACATGTGAATGCTGTCTTATGCTGGTCTTCTTTTGCAATCATTATTTGGTTATATCCAGAGAAACCATCCATTAGGGATAGCATCCCATGTCCGGTTGTCATATCCACTATCATATCAATGTTGGGTAGTGGAAAATCATCCTTAGGACATGCTTTTTTAAGGTCTCTGAAGTCTGTGCAGATGCGGATGCCCCCATTTAGTTTTGAGACTGGTACAAGGTTGGATACCCATTCTGGATAGTCAATCGGGCGTATGAAGCCAACATCCAAGATTTTTTGTAACTCTACCTTGGCTAGCAAGGCTATTTAGGGATGCATTTTTCTTAACTTTTATCTAACAGGCTTACTTCCAAGGTAAACAACTAAATGATGAACCACCACTTCCGGATCCAGACCTGGCATGTTAAGCATAGGTCCATACAAAGTTTACCTTCCTTTCTTTCAGAAATGCTGCCAACAGTTCTTGTTCCTCTGTTAGGAGAGACTCAACATAGAAAGTGATTTATGGTGCCGCCTCCATTCCCAAGTTAACAGGATTACACTGCTCTGCCAGGACTGCTGATTTCTCTTGATGTAGAGCAGTAGGGGGGAGATTGAATCCTTCATCCTCCGATACCTCAGAGAGGTTTTCACCATTGGATGTGTCCTTTATTTTTACTATTATGTCATTAGAGAGTGCCATAGTGTGGTTTTCACTCAATAACTCCGAGCTTATTCTTGATATTTTTCTTTTGCGACTGAAGGAATCAATCGTCTCCCCATAATATGCCTAGGTGTCTAAAGTGATGTCAAAACCTGCCTTGTGATCCCCACACAAAACTGTATACCTTAGTCCCATGAATTCTGAGAGAGCCTCATCATTTTTGAATGAGTCTAGAATTGGCGGTCCTCATTGGTCATGATTGATGAGTTGAGGGTATACTAAGGTGATTTGGTGGGTTTGTTGGTTTGACTCAGCAGGTGAGGCGCTAATCATTAGTAAGGAGGAATCCTCAAAAAGCATGGGTAGACCTGTTATGGTATCATCATCATCACTACTGGTGCAGACATCAGTTACGTCAAAGGTGAAGTTGTCAAGCGGGATGCCTGTGCATACGGGTGGTCTAAGGGTGGTTACCGGTACCTGAGGGGAGGACTTGACTCCCCTACTAGGAGTACCTCTACCACGTACGGTTATACTCAGGGGAGTACATCCAAGGCCAAGGTTCCGCATTATTCTTTCTGTAATGATGGGCTCCAGCCGTCCATCACTGTTCCTTCCAAGGCTTTCATTTCTATTGTAGCCCTCTATTCGCTTCATCCATAGGTAAGGTGGGTGTGGGTTCTGCATCATGGTATATTATGCTTGAAATATCTTCCTCATCAACATTTTCCTGACTTAGGTCTCCCCAATGGCCAAATCCAGAGGGGTCCTCCCTAAGGGTGTGGATGGGTGTTTCGATTGATCGAGGTTGCCCATGTGACCTAGGAGATTGTGGTAACTCTCCTACAACAAATGCACTCTTCTTCATTATGTAGTCTCCTCATCCATTGTCCTGGATCATGTTTTTTATGTCAGATATATTAGGGATGGTGGGTGTCTCTGTCAGAGAAGTGGAGGTGAGGTTAGCTAGGTCGATGTATGCAGTGGATGGGCCTTCATCATTTTTTGTCACTTGGGGGATTTTATAAAACTTGGCTTCCAAGTTTTTACAGTAGGAAAATGGTTCGGGATCCCCATGTATAGTGACCTCCTCATTTTGGTGCAAGAACTTGATGCATTGGTGACATGTCGAGGCCACTGCTTTCATTTCGTGGATCCATGGATGTCCTAAGAGGATGTTATATGGTAAGTCAAGGTCGAGGACCTGACAGGTAGTCTCCATGGTTGTTGGTCCCACTTGGATTGGGATTTTAATAGTGCCTCGAGACACTCTTTCTTGATCATCATATGCCCTTATTGTGATACTCTTGTTCTTGTTAATGGAATCCTCAAAAAACCCCAAGTTCTTTATAATTTTGAGAGAGAAAATATTAAGGCCTACACCTCCATCCACCAGGACCCTTTTAAATTTCTTTTTATGGACCAACACTTGTAGGTGAAGTGTGTAGTTATGAGATGGTTGCGGAGGGAAATCATGGTCAGATAATGTAAGGAGATTCGGGGTAATGATATTACCAACCATAGACCGAAACTGATCTATGTCAAGGGTGGCGGAGACGGTGGATGCTGCTAATGCTTCATTAAGAATTTTCCTATGGGCAACATAAATTTTTAACAGCTCCATGATGGAGATTTGTGCGGGGGTTCTCTTCAGCTGGTTGATGACATTGTAGTCATAGGGAACAACTTTTGTATTTAAAGTGGGGGTCTTAGATGGCGCCCCTGCAATGGTGACCTTTCCGCCATGTGTGGTGACTCCACAGTTAGTGTTGGCGCCGTTGACATTAATGATCGTGACCATTTCATCAACACATGCCACTATTTGTTCATATACTAGGTTGGCACTAGCATATTTTTGCTTGCCTTTGTTGTTCCCCTGATTGTTTCCTTGATTGTGGTTTGGCATCGGATTTGTGTATATTTTTAGATCTTGATTAACAACTGGTTGTTCAATGTTGATGATCTTGTCTTCGATGAGGTCTTGGATGATATTATTTAGCCTCATGCAATTCGCGGTGGTATGCCCCTTAAATTTGTGAAAGTCACAAAGGAGGTTTTCATTATACCATGGCTATTTGGTCATGGGTTCGACGTATTGTTTGGAGTTGGAGAATTTGATTAGATTTTCCTTAACCAACTTCTTCATTATGGAATCGATGGATTCCCCAAGGGTCGTGAACTTCTGCTTGGGAGGGTATTTGCCTCGGGGGGGTGGTCTTCCTTGATTGCCCAAGTTATTGATTTGGTTGGTGGGAAGTGGTTGTTGTTGTACTACTACTGCATTAGTTTGCACATTATTGCGATTTTGATTTTGTGGTTGGTGATGAGTTTGGATGTTTGGTTTGGGAGCACTTATGACCACTTTAGCATCGACCAAGTCATCGTTTGTGATGTTTTTGTTCCTCGAACACGTTCGAGGTTTATCAATATAATTGTTGGAGGGTAGTTACCATGTGGTGGAGTAAATGTTGAGGTGCCTCCTTGCACAGTAAGGGCCCTTTCGATGTTGCCTTTGGGATCAGTTGATCATATGATGTGATGCATTGCATTTTTAATTAGAACGCCAAGTTTTCATCTACATTAGATATGATCGTGCAAACTTGTTGTTCTTCTGGCATGGTCCACTTGCTCTGATTGGCCTTGGATCACCATCTTTGCAAGAAGGATGTGAATAGCTCTCCTTTTCTTTGTTTGAGCGTTGATAGTTCTTCCAAACTAACGTTTGCACCCATGTTGAAAGCATAATTTTTAAGGAATGCTTCCACAATTTCCTCGAATGTTTTAATGCCTGCGGGTAGGCGAGAAAACCATTCCATGGCTGGACCAGTCAGACTTCAGGGGAAGAGTCACATTAGATATGTGTCATCGTATGCAACCTCCATGCAATCTACCTGAAATTCCCTGATGTGGTTTTCAGGGTTACCTGTTCCATTATACTTGTCAAATTTGGGGATCTCGAATCCCTTTGGGAATGGTACCATCATGAGACTTCTGTCAAATGGATAAGGGCACAAGTTGCTTGGTGTTTTGGTTGTTTTTCCCACTTGGAGGTCCAACACCTGCTGCGAGAGTAGTTTGATTTGCGTTGTGACATCGTTGCTTGGATCAAGAGGTGGAATGAATGTGTTTTGAGGTGTTTGGGGTGTTTGATATGTGGGAGGGGCATTGGTGGGAGTTTTTTGCAAGCTCTGTTGTGCGTTCAAGGCCTACTGGTATGCCTGCATTTTTGTCAACAACGCCTGTTGTTGATCTTGCTGCTACTGTTCCAATAAAGCTTGTTGTTGGTCCATCTGTTTCTATTCCCATAAAGCCTGTTGTTGATCTAGCTATTTTTGTGCTAACAAATCTTGTTGTTGGTCTAGCTGCTGTTGTCCCAACAAAGCTTATTGTTGGTCGAGCTGTTGTTGTGCCAACAAAGCTTGTTGTTTAGCTTGCTGCTGTGCCTAAAAGTCTTGCAGGGCTTGTTGGTATGCTTGTCGATGGATTGCTTGTAGTTGTACTTGGTATTGTGCTTGCGCCTGTTGTTGGGATTGAGCCTAGGCTTGCGCTTGTTGGGCTGCTTGAGTGGCTTGCGCAGCTAGTTGTGCTTGTGCTTGTTGAGCAGCTTGTTGGTTTTGTTTCAGTACCCTATGACGATTGGCTTTTTGGATGGATTGGAAAAGGGTGGTGAATGAATTCATCACATTGGCTTTTGGTGGGATTGGTGGTGGATTGGGAATTATGCCAACCGTGGTGATAGGTGAAATGGTTGTGTTGGTGGTGGGGATTTGGGTTGTTGGAGGTGTGGTTGAGATGCTCGGTCCTTGAGAAGGTATGTTTTGAGAGATTTGAGGACTGACCGATGTATTGATTGTGGTGGCTTGAATGGTTGCCACTTGTTGTTGTGATGTTGTAGGAAAAAAGAGAGGATTCAATGTGATGCTCAGATTGCCTGGATTTGAGAAACTAGATGTGGGTAGGGGGGGAAGACCCAATCCAAAAGGTGATGTGGACGTGAGTGGTAATGGAGGAAAGGGTGGCAAGTTCCCCTGAATGAAGAATGGGTTAGTGACTCTTGCCGTTTCGAACAAACTATCTTCTCCTTGTGGTAGAGAAGTTTGTATGTTTAACAAGTAGGCCGGCGTTGCATGAAATGAGGATGGATTCGTGGGATTATGGAAGGTGAGTGGGACATATGGGTATGATGGATTCACTGGGACAAAGTTATCCGGTGTGGTGTTGACACTTACCTCTTTGTTATTCACAAGGCAATGCTACTGTAACTCTTGAAACATAGCACTTCCTTTGTTTACAATCGGGGAGGTTGGTGTGATTGTTGATATGGTTTGAAGCATTTCTTGAGTGATGTTTGGAGTTGACATTAGGGATGTGTTCATAAGAGGCATGTCCATACTAGTGCCTACGTCAAGGTCAGAAGGACTGGGATCCCTCCTTCCATTAACGTGCGTAAGTATTTAAACATGGCATTGACAATTTTATGATTCTTCGAATTTTGGACCATTTCTAGCATTTCTGATTGTGTCATCCGCATGTCCTCGTTTGTGATGGCCTCTTCATAGCTTTCCTCTTGAGGATTTTGTGATGGTAGAGGAGAACTACTTGGGGGATTGCTTGATCCCGCAAGGTTTGTTTCGATGGTCACTTGACCCAAGTCACTGGAAGTTCATATTTTATTGATGTTTTCCATGTTCTTCTTGTATTGTGATCTTGTTTGGACCATAAAAATAGGGATCGTTTGATCTTAATCTTTAGGCCCAAAAGAGAAGAACTAGGGAAAGCAAAGGATCAAAGGGGGTGGTGATGATAATGAGATAAACGTATGAAGTGAATGAGTGAAAATTTTGAAGAATTTTTTGAGGGGTTATGCTAAACTTTATGGCTTAGATTGATTGTGGTTTGACTAGGTGTATTAAGTCAAACAAGATTGTGGTGAGTTTGCAAACCCTAGGGAGTTGTGTTATCCTAGGGGAAAACTTGCACAAGAGAATGGATTGGCTAAGTGTGTTAAGCCAACCAAGGTGATTATGAACTAGTAAAACCTCAGGAAGTTGTGTTATCCTAGAAGCAAATTTGTTCAAGAGATTTTACTACTTGGCTAGGTGTGTTAAGCCAAGATAGAGTGATGCTGATTTAGCCTTTAAGTTTAGCATGAATGATTTTTCTAAAGTTCTCAAAATTTTGTTGATGGGATGAGATTTGATTGATGGAGAGATGGATGAGAATGACAAATTTGATCCTAGACTTTGACCTAGACATGACTCTCTTTTACAAAACCTCGGTGTTGAAGAACATGCTATACTTCCTATGTGAGGAAAGCAAACCTTTCAAAAAGCTCAGGATTTTGTTGATAATAGAATGCATACAAACTTGGGTTATTCCTTGAAGCCTTCTTATAGAAATTGCACACTAGTCTTTCTCCGACTTCAAGGAGCATTTCAAGACGTTGTTCACAGGCTTTTAGACTAATCCTTTTGAATCTTGGTTTTGGGATTTTGACTTTTTGGGAAATCATTGAGACATCACATGTGAGGTTCAATTTGTCTCTTATCTTTCCTTAATGAATTTATTTTTACCAAAGACGCATTCTTGATTAGGTTTCAAACTGCATGTCTAATGTCCCACTTTCTTTTTCATCCCACAAAGTCCATTATGTGGAAATCAAGGAAATTAGGGAAAAATTTTTCCTAGGTTGACCTTAGTGAAAACAAATGATGATAAAATTCAAGCACTTAGAAACCTCTAAGGATATGATCCCTAGGGAAAGCAAGAGTACTTAAATTCATCAAAAGTATTTGTTTCCTCCAAGGGATTTGAAATTTGGAGTTCTTTGTGAATGTTTGTTTTTCAATTGTTTTGAGGACCAACCAATGTATTTTTCATTTCCAAGCACATGTACAACCCTAGGATGATGAGACAATATTTTGTTGGGTTCCCACTTGGACGAATCCAGCTGGGCATATTTTGTGCGGATGACTAGATGCTTGACCACACTGGCTCCCCTCCATGGCACACACTTCTCGGGTTAGCCAAGCATCATTACCCATGAATCTCCCATGGCATAATTTTCATCTCTACAAAAAAACCACATGTATAACATGGGGCGGCTTCAAAGGACATGACCTTTTGCACCAACAAAATAGATAAGGATTTGGCCTTCTAAACAATGGTTTTAATTCAGACTTTCTGTTCGTGGAGGCTGACACATGCGGTGAGAGACCATTGTAGCCCTTCTCGTCGGAGCCAACCGCATGATACTGGCTTTTCTTCTAGTACCCATTTTTATATCCCGGTTGGAAATACACTTGGCTTTAGTGTGTTACCGGTTGGGTCATTCCCTTGGGTGAGTACTTTCTCCCACAAGGCAGGCCCACTAAGATAAACAAAAGTGAGTAAACATATTTGTAGTTCGATCAACCTTCGTTTAGAAACAAAGGGAGAACACACACAATAAGTCTACTCACACTCGCAAGATGTTTTGTTGAATTTTAAACCCAAAAATGAAGTGTGGAGGTAATACTTTTGACAACTTAATATCACAAAAAGACTTTTGATTCTCAAGATCACCGTGAGGCATGAGAGAAGTGCATACGCCTTTTAAATGATATTACTTTGTGAAAAGGATTACAAAACATCAAGTACACATGTTCATTTTAATCCTCAAAGCAAAAGATGAGTTCTTTTTAAAGCACCAACTTTGAAGTGTGAAAGTTTTCCTTGTTCAATTTTAGACCAAATTGAAATCTAGTAAATGTCTAAGGTTCTTTTTAACCAAGAGGATCGAGTCAAATGATTAATTTTAAACAAGCATGAAAATGGAAAAATCTAGCTCAATAAGCATTAAACATAGGCTATTAAAAATGCCATTTCTTAAAAAAAATCTATTTACCCCCCTTATAATGTAAAAAATTTCCTTCACCGCTGTCTATTTCATAAATTTATAACCTCTACTGCCATACCGTGGATGGTTAAGGTAGGCTGCGCAGTGATGCGGTGGCGGCTTGCATAGTTGGTCGTGTTTTACTAGAATACCATGGGTGATTGGAGCAGTTTGTGCGGTGATGCAGTGGCGGTTAACCTAGACAATCAGGAGGGTCCACCGCAATATCGCAGATGACTAGATGGACGATCACGGTGGCGCGATGAAAGTGAAAACAGTTACCGCGCTACTGCTGGCGGTTAGGTGGGAGACCACGGTGATGCGGTGATGATAAGATGACAGTTAGGCGGGTCCACCGCAATACTGTAGATAATATGATAGGAGACCGGGGTGACGCGGTGGCGGTGAAGAGACGGTTAACCACTCAACCACAAGTAAGGGAAAGCTAGCTGGTGGTAATGCGGTTGACACCGCTCAACCGCGATAGGTACAGAAGAAGACTGTGGGGCCATGGTAACCGTGAACAGGTGGTTAATTGACGATTAGCAATCAAAATGGGAGGAGTCACCACACCACCGCGGATAGCCAGGAGGGTGATTGCGGGATAGCGGTAGCGTAAAATGGGTGGTTAACCGCTCTACCGTAGGCGAGAGATGGTTAGGCCACGGTAACACGGGAAACTGAAAGGGTGGCGACCGCGAGACCATGGATAGTGAGAAGGTAAGCCACGGTATGGTGGTGGACACTGTAGTACCACTAGCGCTGAAGGCTGACGGCGTGGTAAGGCGGTAAGTGGCGGCAGAGACAATGATTGTAGAAAAAATGTCGGCGTGGTAGCATGGTAAGAGGTCGGAGTGAATCTTGAGGAAAACACCCGACACTGCTATACCGCGGGTGAATGAAATGAGAGGCGTGAAAACACGGGAGATGGCCGACTTGGCTACGCAGGAAAAACTACAAGGAAAAGCACGAGAGAAGAAGAAATTTGTAGCAAAAAAAGAAAAGAAAAGAAAAAAGCCTGTTCGAATTATGATTTGATTATTATTATTTCATTTTTTTAGATTAACTGCTTGCAGAATGTATGAACAGTAAGAATTTTTCAAAGAAAATATTAAGACTCATATCCTGTGAAAATTTTAACCATAAGTAACAACAAAACTACTGTTAAAGGAAGAATTAACACATCTATGCGAAAGAAATTTTCTGCAACAAATATAAAAGTAAGATTGTAAAAATGAATTTCAGAGAGCCCTCCTTCTAGCGCCAAAATGTGAACTGCGTCATTTCCCAGATCTGCACACAAGAAACAAACAGACGCAGCATTAGATCAAATGTGCAAGGTGAAATGAGGATTCCCCATGAAATTAGATTGCCACATTAATATAGGAAAAAAAGTGAAGAACAATGAAAATGGAAGTAAACAAATCCTATTTTAATGGACAACTATCAATCCCATGGGGGAATTGGTGCTTATTGGTATGTCGAAATCAACCCTTTCCCAATTCCTGTTTGTAAGCTTGATGATTGTTGATGGTGAGATTAGCTGCTTGAATGGAGTGAACAAGATTGGCTCTCAATTCAAGAGAATAACCTTGCATGAAGTATGTGAAATTTGTGGATGAAATGAAGTATAGTATACTTGCTTGAATTGTGGATGATAAAATGAGGAGAGAAGCCTCCAATTTATAGATTTCCAAAATGGAAGAGATAGTGAAATAGAGCAATGTGGGATCACTCAACATCCAATGGTCAAGTGCCACTTGTCAAGATGTGAATGGTTGATGGCTGTGCACATTTTGGCCAAAGTGCCAATAAATGCAATTAGGTGGAATTTGAATTTGAAGAAATGACATGTGGGAGGGAAAAAAGAATGAAATAAATGCCACTTGGCTCAATGCACAAGGAAATGTAAGAGGAGTGAATGCCTTGTTGGATGTACAAGTCCACTTGGACTTTTTTGAATTCAAACTTGAGGGAATATTCCCTTTTGATGCCATGTGAGGGAAAATAGAGGTTTAATAAATGAATTAAATCTATTTTCATATGCAACTTGCATTCTCTAGAAGATTTTAGTGATAGGGATTAACTTAATCAAAATTTTGATTAATTTAATGAGGGATTAGATGATTTGACAATTTTGACTTAAATTGATGAATTGATTTAAATCAGAATTGAGAGGAAATGCTTAATTAAATAAATGATTTTGATTTATTTAACTAGGTGGAATAATGTTAGATTTAAATCAAATAAGGTTTAATTTATTTAATTTAATAAGAGGACTTTAGAGAGTTTAATCAAACAAAATGATTTTTATAATTAAACAGAAACATAAGGTTAATTAAATTAAATTGATTAATTTAATCATTGGAGGAGAAAGACTTAATCAAATAAACAATGGTTTATTAAATTAAGAGACAAAATATGATGAAAAGCTGAGAGTATGATTTAGGAGGAAATGTTGTTAATAATCAGGATCAAGTGTGTCGAACCGAATTTGTACATTTTCCATGTCTACAATTCCATATAGTAATTCTCTCCCCTAAACAACCTTCTATATAACTAATTTTCAATACTTTGCAACAAGCTAGATTTTATTAGCAACTTGGGAAAATGTAGAATCAATCATCCTTACCTCCTAAATACAAATAATTGAACTAATTTATTTTCAATAACACATCTCTTAAGTAAGAACTACTTTCGGGGACTAGTAATTACTCTTATATTCCAACAAGCAATTTTCATTTTTGTAATTTCCTAGAGGCTATCAAATCCAAGGTTCTTTATTTTCCACAATCTATCTCATTAGCTACCTCTCTAAATACAGTTTCCGTTTGCAAGGGTTGGACCTCTTTGTTGTCCAACCCAACATCAACTGACTTCCTAATTTCCTTTTTTTGGTGAAACCTTCCTTTTCCCACTGGGGTCCTAATGTTTTAAGATATTTGAGAAATCTTGTTAGGTAGAGATTCTTTTGGGGAGATGACAATTTTTTTTTTAAAGTTGGCCATATTTAATATGCTCCACTTTTACATTTACAAGATGTTTTTCTCCTTTTTTCTTCAATAACATGATTATCTTTCTACTTCTCTTCTATATAGTAGATTTTGAATTAACTAGATTCTTTTTCTTCATCTTAAAATTGCTCTTTTCAATGAATAGTGCATCCTTCTCAATTGGTTCTTATTAATTTCCCCCTTCCTCTTAGATAGTATCCTCCTTACTATTTTCAAGATACACATATTTAACCAATGTGTTGTTTAAATACTAAGTAGTAGGGTAAGAAAAAAGCCCCCCCTCAAATCCATCAATTCTTATTCTGCAATAGGAGTATTCTCTTAAGGATCTTTAATGATCATCAATATTTCTTGTTGAAAAGGATACTCTTTATCCTCAAAAATCTCCATATTTTTTTAGATTATTTTTTTATCTTGGAGGCTTTGGACATGTGTTAAATAAATGGACAAAGTTTGAATAAAGATAGAATAGTTTTGGAAGTAAAGTGTTTAATTTTCATACATAATCAATTGAACCGATTTTCCAAATTCGGACTAAAGTGTTATTTGAGAGAGAAGAAATTTTTTATTTGCACATTAACACATAATCTAGAAAACACCAATAAATTCATCTCCTTTTTAACATTTTTTATATAGTCAACATATATCCAAATTAACTTCCTATCTAGTCTATGGTTTTTGGATCCCAGTATTTACATGATGAGCCAGAAAACCTCACCCATGTTGGAGAAACAACACATAAGTTGGTAGAGTTGGTAGAGGGGTCAAACCTAGGTTTCTATTTGTGTAGATAAATATTTTATTTTATTATTATGCTAAAAAAACTAAGGCACTTTTTCCAAGATCTTACAAATATATTCATGTGAGGAAAAATAAAACAAAAAAGGCCTTCCAAGAATCGGACTATAATTGAGACTATCCTTTAGTTTTGAAACATCATTAGCCCATTTATGTACAATATCTATGTTAGGGTGAAATGAAAAGGAGTTACCAAGGAAAAATCTATCATAGAAACCACTTCATTCATTAATGAGTTTGAAGGTTTGATTTCAATATCTTCTTCAATATCTAAAAGTGTCGAGGGGCCACTCCATTCTCTAGATGAGATAAAACTTTTAATATAATCTTCCCAACTCTTTCGATTCTTCACTCTAGTGGGTCCATTTGAAAAAGTGTCAAAGTTGGAATATCGGGAAAGGGGAATCCATCAGACCCCCATACTATCATCCATTAGGATATTCTTGCTATTTTAGATTTTAAAAAAATCTAGAGTCATGCAATCTTACAATCGTTCATGTGTCATATGTTTATGAATGTTATTCATGTTATAAAGGTATAGTGAAAAAAAGATTTAGGTTGCAATTTCAAGAATGATCAATGTTCAAATTTGGTCCAACTAGTTTTGCTATGTTATTTATATTAATGGCGGCTACAATTCATATATGCAACAATTCATTTTTATGACTTGAATCATTGTTTAAGTTATTATCAAACAATTTCAATTTCAAACTTCTTGTGTTATAAATTTATGACTATTATGGTGTTGTAATTAGATTTGATCTAAAATTACCTTGGATATTCAAGAGAACAATTAACCAATACAAATTTTACACTTATAGAATATGTGGAAACAATTTTTATTTCTCTATTTCAAGATATGTGCTTACAAGTTACATGAAGTGAATTAGTTACACTAATAGAGTTGTTAAGAATTCAATAAAGGAATCAAAATTACTATAAAAAAAGAGAGAAATAAAGCTATAATAAAGGAAAACAACAACGTGAAATATTGTTTACCCTTGACAAACTCAACTTGGGAAAACTTCAATATAAAAATGGGTTGTGCCCTTACTCTTCAACTAAATCTACAAATTTGCAAATATAAATTATTAAGTGTGGCTTTGATGGGACAATTGGGCTTCTATGGACTCAATTCATCTCTCCTACAATATCATATCACTCTTCATTCTACAATTTTTTTTATAAACTATTATTCTTTTGAAACTTATTCCATTCTTCTTAAAGTAATAAAGGTCTTTGATCTAATTATGACATCATATGATGGCTTGGTAGGTCACTAGGAAATTTTGTGTTAAAACATGGTATGCTTATAGAATCTAGCATAGCTCCTCCATTGTGTACAATAGTAGTGTTTAGTTAATCTAATGATTACTATTTTTACCAACAACATAAAATATATTGAGAGTTAGTAGAGAGTGATAATGAAAACTATTAATGGGATTTTGTGCAATGTAAAAAAAATAAATCAATTGAATAAAGTGAAGAGTTATTGTATATAAATTAGCTAAGACAACTTAAAATTCAAACCTTTATGCTCGACCTTTGAAAAAAAGAGCCTTGATTGCAAAGATCTTCAAACCTTGCAATATGGACCTCATAGATTTTAGAGTAGGTCTGAAAATCCTTGTATTTGCAAAATTCTAAATGAGACCTAAGGTATTGAGTAGGGATACATGTAGAAAATCCTAATCGTCCAAGGATTTGAGAAAAAATCTTAATAACTTGCGATTGAGATCACTAATATCTTCATTAACATTTGAAAACTAGCTTCTAAAATTCTAAATAATTAATAATTTTTTTCTATTTGTAGTTTTAGAAGTCAAATTTGTATTCTTAGTCCTATGGAATTAATGTTTTGTACTACCTTTCAATTGTACTCTCATGTAAGTATGCACATATTATTCTCAATATATATAGGGAACTTTCATGAGCTTCTATACACCCAAGCACAATCCACCAAGAAGTGTAGCTTAAAACATTAGTTCTTGGTGTCATAATTTGATGGATTGGGAGTAACACCTATAAGTTATAACTTTGTTAGCTCTTCTTTTGCATGGTATCTTGTGATTTCTAGAACTACTAGTAAGTGTAGTGTTTAGTATTTTGTAAAATCTAATTAAAAATAATCCAATATTACATCAATAAATGTTTGTCTAGATATATATTAGTTAAATAAGATATATCAAGTGGAAGTGAGAACAAGTATGGACAAATGTG
This sequence comes from Sequoiadendron giganteum, assembly GCA_007115665.2. Lineage (NCBI taxonomy): Eukaryota > Viridiplantae > Streptophyta > Pinopsida > Cupressales > Cupressaceae > Sequoiadendron > Sequoiadendron giganteum. The sequence continues at coordinate 489,092,109 of CM021109.1, read as the reverse complement.
CCTTTAAGATCCATGAAGAGGGGATGAACATTTATTATGATACCTTAGAGACCATTAAGTGGTCATATCAATTGAATTCATTTGACTTTTGTGCCTTTCTAAAAGAAGTGGGATTTGTAAAATGTGCATATATAATTAATTGATAACTAATGTTTTTATTTTATAATTTGTGCAAATGGTCTTCTATTGCAACCACATTATTTTCTTTGATTTTTTACATTTTAAAAGATAAAATTACACATGTATCGGTACCTTTTATTTTATTTTTGATTTTGTACATCTAGAAAGATAAAATTACGTGCATGTATGATATCTTTTAAATTATTACTGATAGAGATTTTACAACTACCGATTCTTTCAATATATTTAATTGGTGACCCAAATACATAAATTAATCATGAAAACTATTGAAACGCGTTCATATATTGAATCCTTTCCCCTAAAATATAAAGTCTTGTCATTTGATATACAAACTTACCACGTTGATAGTAACATGTTGAATATCCAATGCTGGAATCCATTCCCATCTATACATTTCCCATCCTGCATTTAAACAAGATTATTACAGATATAAAAGATTATAACACTGATCACTAGTACATGGATGTAAACGATTATTACAATGACTATTAAAAAATGTCATGATCATCAGTACATGTGAATCAGGTGGGTGGTCAATCTACTTATGTAGTCATAGAAAATAATTGCATTGTTTAAACAATACAGTGATTCAATGGATCTATTTGACAGGAGAATAAAGGTAGAAAATAAATGCATGATAATGATCCAATCAATTTTACGTCCCTCTCTTCAACAGCAATCAAGTCAGTAGTAATAGCTGCTAGCAATCAATTAGATGCATTGAGATTCATGCTTTGTTCTGTCGACTGTAATCCACAAGTAAAAGGAACTTAGTACTACGGAAATGAGATTCATGTTTCCACAAAATGAATACGGCTGTGGAATCGTACATGGTTAGTCTTCATTAGTGAGCACCAGCCTTTTCAATAAACAAATTTATGTCACTGTTCATTAGCTGGTTGCTTCCCATTTTGGCAACCTTAATTTGACATCTGTTTGGTAAATCTGTTGCTGCACATGCTTACTTGTCTGATGAAAGAGACCATCTCCATGAGTGGTTATCAAGTTTCACATGCTCGGCAATGATTTAGCCCTCTCCACCTTCACTTTGCATTAAATGGAAAACAGGCAATTTCTATCTAATTTGTTTAGAATATTCCTGTTGCACAGTTACATAGCCAGCCTAAACTTTTGTTTTGTTCACACTCTCAATGATTCCCCTCCTTTTTTTCAATTTTTTTATTATTTTTGAAGATGAATGAGGTCATAAGTTGATTGGTAAACTTTTTTGGTGGGGAAATAGGCATTTATATTAACCATAAAGTCTTTTAAAATATTATATTATAAAAAAGGTGGAGATAGTCACACCCAACTGTTTAAGTAAGGTGAAGGGTATTAAACATCATATTAAAGAGAAAAAATCACTAAGTAGTAAGAGTTATAGATTCCATTGCAAGGAGTGGGTTATAATCATTTGATTTTCACATCTCTAGGCTATTTTTAGCATTAGGTATGAGTTATCAATTAGTAAGAGCACCATCACAAGTATGATTGTCAATATCTTGCACATCCTTAAAAAAATGACTAATAATTATGGGAGAATAAATAATGAATGTGATATGAGAAAATTTGTCATTGTTAAAGTCACTAAGGAGCTCCTTTGCTATAGCATTAGGTGGAAGCATAATGTTAGTGGAATGATAGGGAAGTTAACCATGAACACTACAAACACAACCTCTACATTTAGTATCATAACCATTGTGCTTATGGGCATTTTGACTTTTTTCATGTCAATGCCTTCACAATGGGGATTATCCCCTTCACCTATTGTCCCATACCTAATTCCCTTTACCATTTCACATAATTAAAATAACTTCATTATTATTTACACCTATTTTCCACCTCACACATGGATAAAATAATTAAATATTATTATTATTTAATCATGGCTATATTCTCTCCACCAAAATCCAAGAATAAAGGGATCCTAAGTACACTTTCCCCCACATCCTCATGGTTGCAATATTCCCTCCACAAAATTCCAAGAATAAAGGACACTTAAGTACACTTATCTCTCACATCCCTCATGGTTGTAACTGCTTACTAATTTTAGTAAATGCATCCTTGCCCTTCACATTCCAAAAATATCCATCATAAACCTCCATTCTCTCCTCAATCCTAGGGAAATACTCTCATTCACCATCCATCATTGTTCTCTTCATTACATCTCCACCATCCATTGCATCTCCTAAAAATCTATAAATTGGGGCACACTCTCATCCATTTCATCTATTCATCTTTGCTAACTGTATGCTATCAAAATGTGTACCTTTTATGCAAGACCATCCACATTCCAATCATTTGGATCAAATAACACTTAACAATGGGTTCATGGTAACTTTTCATATGAATATTTATTTTGTTGCTTTGTTTTGAACTTTGTTTTGTGCTTTATATAAGGTTTTTAGTAGGTTCGAATAGGGAGCTTGTGTGTTTTTTCTATTTACTACTTGATTTGTGGACTAGTGCTTACAATAGATATTTTGTACATTTAGTATATTTAATTGATCGTCAAGTGTCATGTTTAATTTAATGCATTTAATTGGTAATTTAAGTTTGTATCTTTAGTATCATTTGGTTTGTACCAATGCATTTGAGTACTATATTCTATAGTGAAGCTTATGATGAACATGCCTCACTATTTGAATGCTCATTGATTGCATTTTAAAATGGTTGTACACCTTTCTTTGTAATTCAAGTTGTTTGGATCCTCTATATACTAATAACAAAGGTATATAACCATATTTACATAATGTCATAATAGTAAGAAAGGTGTATAACCCTATTAGCATAGGCTTTACCACCTATACTCATGCAATTTTAGGTTTAATAAAATAGTTGGAAAAACTTTATTCGAAGTTAAAAAGATTTTTTGAACCCAAATAGGAGAAAATAAAGGTAAAAATAAAAGTAAAGAGTTTTATTTATTATTTGAGCCCGAGTGAGTAGGGTAGTTACAACTTATATTAGTTTGCATGAGAAAAATCTTCTACTGCATTGAAAGTGGGAGATATTCTAGGCAACATGAGGGTTTACGACACATAGAATTCATATCACTTTGGAGGTTATCCTTTTAGAATTTGAATCATTTATTACATAGTTTTTTATAGGGAAAGAAAATAAAATATAGAGAAGGGAAGTTGGAACAAAGAAAAATAAAGTAGGGATTCACCAAGTCGTGGGTATGTAAAGATATTTTTGGTTTTTCTTGTATAAATTTGAATATCCGTTCACTTAGTCACATAAAATTGCAAGAAATACACATGCTTGAAAACATAGAAAACATGTTTTGAAACCAATGACTAGTTGCAAGTTGGTAACAACCTTTTACATCGTTATGTGAGGTTGAATCCCTCTAGCTAATATATATTCTAAATCTTATTTATAAGTATTTGGTCTCACTTTTTATCACACCATTTAGAATATAGGGCATGGTTTTATATGTTTGCAAGGAATTTTTAATAGGCCATTAAATAAAAATTATAATGAGTAAATGCATGTATAAACTTGGGTTTATAATCATTTTAACCTTATTGAGAATTATTTGATGCATCAATAAGGTTTCAATGTTAAAAAATTGCAAGTTTATTTTAACTTTTATGAGCTTGTAAACACATTTAGTGACATTAGTTGAAATTGGAGACTATTACAACTAGTAATAATTGATCTTCTTTCCTTGGTTAGTATCTTATCACAACTATAAGTGTAGAAAACATTGTGGAATTTGGTATATGCAACTATTTGTAACATTCATTTGAGGTTAGAATATCTTGTTATAGTAGTAATATATTTGTCTTTTTATCAATTATCATAATGTTTGAAATAGTTTAACCCACTTTATAAAAATATTATATCTATGTTAAAAATACTTATATTGTAGTACCTAGTTTAATGAAGTGGTCCAAAGAACTATAACACAATTTCATTTCTTAATAGTGTAGTCATACATATTTTTTTACTTATTTAATATTGGATTAATTTTATGGCTGGTTCTTTGGTTGGGAGAAATTAACATGAGGTGATAAGTTGTTTATTAAATTTATCATTCTCAGTTGAGAGAAGAGGTGGTAATATTTCTTGTCCATAGTTTATGATTTCTCATTACTTCATTTTTTCATAATAATAATCCATTTGACAATAAAGAAGTGTAAATTATCCCGCGTTAAATAATATTCAATCTTGTTTTGACTTACTTGATGCAAGTGATGTCTCAAAGATACTTTAATTTTTTTGAAATCATTTAATTATTATTTCTATTTATTTCACTATTCAAGTATATGTACATGCATCTAGAAATAAAGTTATCTTAAAGTGATTCTTTTATATATATAGATATGCACGCACACACACACATACACATATGTATATATGTATATATATACATACATATACACATATATACATATGTATGTATATGTATATCCATATGTATACATATATGCATATACATAAACATATACATATACATATACTTGTATGTGTGTATATACATACATATGTGTATATATACACTAAACAATTTATTTGTTGTATTTTTTTTTTTATGAATAGGCAGATATCTATATTAATATAAAGATAAAGTTACAAATTCACAAAAAAGGGGCTGGTGGTGAAAAGGCACACCCCGAATGTCACATGGGCAGAGCCCAAAAAAGCCAAAATATCACATGGGCCTAGCCCAAAAGTCTAATAACAGAAAATAAAATTAAGCGGCCAAAGCAGTGCTAGTAGAGCCTGGGGGATCCCTGTCATCCAGATTTTTCCCCCATACATCAGCGGGGTTTGGAGTGATGTCAGGAGGAGCACCCCAACCATCATCATCTTTATCTTTATCTTTTTCTTCTTCCTCATGCCGAGGTGAGATTGCAAGAGCCAGTTGAGGAAAACTTTTTCCACTGGTAGGCCAGCCAGAACTAGAAGCAAGCGGAGCATCAGAGGGCCACCCAGAACCGCCACCACCACTCCCCGTAGCACCACTAGAGTGCCAGCCCTGACCAGGACATGGCGGAGGAGAACGAGCCCACCTGGGAGGCCAGGAATCTCACCGAGTAGGAGGTTGGGAGCGGGAACGCACAAAGTCACTTTGCTTTCGGCCTCGAGAAGGTGACTGACCGCGGGAGGAGGAGGGCGAATCAGGGATCCAAGCCATAGTACAAGGGGCATTGCCCCAGTGGTCTAGGAGGACCTGCAGGTGAGCTACTTCCAGTGCAACCTTGTTGGTTTGCACTTGAATCTGTAGGAGAACATTAGAACGAATAATTGCTTTAGTGTAAAGAGACACATTAACATCTAAATGAGAATGAGAAAATATACAAGCATTTATGTCTTTCCAGATATTGAAGAGGATTTCCACCTTGACAGTGTGCCAAAGCTAGTGAACTTAGTCGGGGTTCCAGGAAGGTCCCCCAGCAGAACCATATGCCAAGAGAAGGGTTCCGACCGAAAAAGGCCGAAAGAAATCATGAATCCAAGTCCAAAGTTGTTGGGCTCTAGGACAAAACCAAAAAAGATGCTTAAAGCTTTTAGACTGCCCACAAAAAGGGCAATGAGGGTCAGGAACCCCCATATGAACAAGCTGAGAACCCACAGGCAAGCCTTGGAAAAGAATACACTAAGCAAAGTAGGCCAGCTTCGGATTAACAATTGCAGACCAAGTGGCATCAAACCTCTTACGCCAAGTATGGGTAGAGGAATTAAGAAGCCACCTCTGGTTCAAGGAACCGATCATAGGAAAATGGGGTGAAAGCCACCTGTAACCAAGCCGCGACTTGTAGCTCCTGAGAGGAGTGTCTAGAAACCATTTCCAATCTTTCCACCAAGGTTTGTGCCCATGAATGCCAACTTTGTGAAGTATGTCCGTCGAAATAGCGCTCACCAACCCGTTGAAAGTAGGACGGTCTTGGTTTTGAAGACTGTACTGGGCTTTAAAAGAATCCCACTGTAAGAGACGCATGGTAGGTCGGTGAAAGAGTTGATGTAGTGTTTGAATGCCCTTTCTATGAAATTTGAGGGCCTTGAACCAAGGAGACTTGGCCAGGGGTTGACCATTCTGAGCCAGAAGGGGAGACCACCATAAGTTATGCTGGTTGATGGAAAGCCCATCACGAAATCCAGCCCTGACCTAATGGAGCCAAGGCTTAACAGTTTCTCAAGAGCGTCAGATGCTCTTGGCCAGAAAGGAGCCAACAATTTGAACCGACTCCCACATAACCAGGAGGGTTTGGAGACCGATTCCTTTCTAGGGGGGCCTGCGAGCAGGAAAACCAGACTGTATACAATGCCTGAGGAGAATCTTCCAGGCTTCATCCCCGATGAGAGCTCAGATAATCCATTTGACATAGAGAGCAGTCCCTTGTCGTTGAGTGGAGAGCAATCCAAGCCCTCTAGAGTCCTTGGGGAGACAGCAAAACTCCCAAGCGACTCGATGAAAACCCTTGTGGGTTTCAGAAGAGGCCCATAAAAAATCGTGAAACAACTTTTCAAGCCTACTATAGGCAGCTTTAGAAGGAGCCCAATAGGAAGAATAGTAGACGTGAGTGGCAGCCAAAATTTTAGAGCACACTTAGAATTTTTTGGCCAGCGAAAGATGTTTAGTAATCCAATAGGCCAGCTTCTGCTCAACCCTAGAAAGCACGGCTTGCCAAAGCTCTCGAGGGGAAGCCTGAAAGGCAAAGGGGATTCCCAGAAACCAAAAGATTTCTCCCTGCCCAATCCACTTCCAGTTATAGGTTTGGAGCCACATAGGAGTGGGGAGCCCCGATTGTCTCTAGCACAAGGTCTTGTGCCATTAAATTGCAGAACCAGAGGCAAGACAAAAGGTATTAAGGCAATCAAGGGCAGTGATAGAAACTTCATCCTCCAAAAGAGAGAAAAGAATCATTCGCGAAGTGGCCATTAACAAATTGCTCCTGGGAGTCTAGGAGAGAGATCCCTTTAACACGTTGTTGGGAGACAGCATGGGCCAGGAGATATCCAAATCCCTCAGCAACCAGAACATACAAAGCAGGGGCATGAGGGCACCCCTGGAGAATGGAACGAAAAAGACCAAAAGCAGAAGACTGGTGGCCATTAATGGAAATGCAAGCCGAGGCATTAGAAAAAAACATAAGAACTGACTGTATAAAATTGGGCCCGAAACCCAAGGCTTGCAACATCGCAAGAATGAAAGGCCATTCAATGTGGTCATAAGCTTTGGAAAAATCAAATTTAATGAACACCGCTTTCTAGTTCGATCGCCTGGCCCACTCCATGCCTTCCCAAACTGCAATAATGTTATCCAGAATAAACCTGGATTTAATGAAACCAATCTGCTCAGGGTGCACACCCTAAGGCAAGAGGTGGAAAATTTTCAGAGCCACGACTTTGGCAATGATTTGGTAAGAAGCATTGAGAAGGGTGATGGGTCGCCAGTTGCAAATATCCTCCGGATCCCTAGGCTTAGGTATGAATTTAATATTGCCTTTATTTATTAAATTGCCTAGAGAATTGGTTTGAAAGGCTTCAAGATAAACATGATGCAAGTCACTCCCAACATAGTCCCAAAAAGCTTTGTAAAATTCACAAGGAAAGCCATCAATCCTAGGAGCTTTATCATCGGCCATGGAGGAAACAACTTCCTTGAGATCAATCACAAAAATTAATCTGGGCTGAAGAAAGCCTATGTGGCACAACAACAAGGCAGTCTTGAAGGGCTTGCTGACATGCACACGTGGGGTCCTGAGCAGTGAAAACCTCTTCATAGTGATGCATAAAATCCTGGAGAATGTCAGGTAGCTCAGAGAGCACCTGGTTACCATCTTTGATTGCTTTGATGCTTGGGGATGAGTGCCTGGCACGAAGGGCCAAAAAAAACTCTTTGGAGGCACAATCACCAATTTTGAGCCAGTGAAGCCGAGCTTTGATTTGAGCGCCTCTGGTAGTATAATTATCTGCCACTTGCTTTTGCTGTCTCAAATTTTCCACCTTGACTTGATGTGACGGGGAGAAAGGACTGGCTGCCAAAGCCTCCATAGCTGTACGCAATTGGGTAGTGGTGGCCTCATAAGAATGCCGACAAAATATAGCAAGCTGGCGCCCATAAATACACAAGAAATGTGCAGTACGAATGATGGCATCATTCCACCAAGCAATCTAGCCCGTATGGCCAGGTGGCCTACACTCTAAATTCCACACCCGGTGAATGTGGGCCAGGGTGGGCTTGTAACAAAGCAAAGACGTATTCAAGAATAATTGAGTCTTACATGTGCGGGGTTGACAAGACGCCCATTCAATGCAAAAATGAATTGGGAAGTGATCAGAAAGAGTCACATCCACCAATGGCTTTACTAGCAAGACAAAACTAGTAAAGGAAAAAAAAGATTGAGCTGAGATCATGGCACGATCAAGGCATTTAAAAACTCTGTCAGAACCAGCCCTGTAATTGCACCAAGTGTGCCAGAGAGAATGAGAATGGTGGTAGCCCATATTGGGATCAAAAAGCCCCAATTTATTGCGCATGTAAAACCACGCCTCCCTTTCACCCACTGCCCAACGAAAAGGAAATGTGCCATTCTTATCATACGCCATCTCGACCATGTTGAAATCCCCGCAGAGCAACCAGGTGGCAACTGACAAAGAATCAACAATCCAACACCAAAGCAAGCAGCTCTCCACGACATCATTAGAGGCATAAACATTAATAATCCCAAAGGAATGATTCTCAATATTGAGAAGAACCTAGACTACCCGCTGGGAGGGGTCAACTCCATGGGCCACCACACAAGAATGCAATTGTGGGGCCAAAAGAGTAGCAACTCCACCACAACTAGCCTCATGCAAAGTGAAAAACATAGTATTGGCTAGCCAAATAGAGCAACAAGCCGAAGCAAGCAAAAAACCTGAAATTTTAACTTCCTGGAGACAAAGCACTTCAATCCCTGGGTAATTCTTCAAAGTATTCCTAACATAATACTTCCTGGAGAGGTCAGTTAGACCTCGAACATTCCATGAGATAAAATTCATGAAAAATCTTCCATACTTGTAGAATCTCGGTCCTCTTCACGCAGGGAAGAGAAACTATTCTTCAAAAACTCTTGTGGAATAGAACCAATCTGAATAGAAGGAGAGAATGTCCATTTTTCAGGCACATATTCTCCTTCTTCCGGTGGAGGAGATGGGCTATGAGACCATCGCTGAGTCCCCATTGTGAAGGAAAAAGTTGGTTGAGCACACAAAATAACCGTAGGGTGAGGCGCGACCTTTGACCTGGGTTGTACAACAGCAGAAGTAACTCCTGAGGGAGTAGCTATCCTCTTCTCTAAAGGGTTTGAAACCAGTTTAGTTGGTTCAGGGGCCTTGGGAGCCGACCCAGAACTAGACGACTTATTTTTCTGGTTTGAAACCATAGTCCACTTTGTTTCAGCCTTAGCAGAAGGCTCTGTCGGACGAGGCTTTTCAACATCCCGTGACTAAGAAGAAGTACGAGGAACTATCAAAGGGAAGTCCTTGATCTTGTGGTCAGCTGACTGGCATCGACAACATGTGTTGGGCAGATTGAAATATGTGACTTTCTGGGTGTGTCTAATATCACCAATTTGAATGTCTACAGACTCTTTCAAATCCTTGGATAAATCAACTTCTACACAAACCCTCTTTTGGGGACGGGCTTGGAAGAACCTATCAAGTTCGATACAAACAACCCTCCCCAAAGAGGAAGCAATATGGTTCAAGAAGGGCATGCATGGCAGAGGTAACCCGGGAAACTCAATCCAGATCGGGACACACATTTTGAAGTCTTCCGAGACAACAAAATCTTGGGTCCATGCTTGGAAAACCAACAAGGAAGACCGAACATACCAGGGCCCATGACCCAAAATGGCTTGGACATGACTAACTTTCGCAAAGCGGAACAAAAAAAGCCTTTGGTCAGATTTTGGACCATATCAAGGTGGACCCCATGAGGAACCCAGGCCTTGCTGATCTAATCTTTCAACACACTTTCGGGGGGAGTCCTAACAAAATAACCCATAAGGGTGTGTTGTTCGAGCCATTGACATGCAGAATCAAAATCAGGTAAAGGCAAAACTACATCAGCAGGGGCATCAGAATGCTTACCTCGTGAAAGACTTTCAGAACAAATTTTCGAGGGCATTTGTTCGGTTGGGGAGCCATTAAACTGCATCGACGAACCGCTAACACCAGCATGAATTGTTGGGTTAGAACCGGTTGAAGGCATAATAAACCCCTAAAACTGCAGTAAATGCGGCCGTACTCAATGAAGGAAACAATTTCTTGCACAGGAAGCACAGTATGATGCAGGAGGGGCCACAAATGACCTCAGAAAACACAAAACCCTAGCAGAGCACATTTGCTTTTATTTGTTGTATTTAATTATGTTATATGACTGATTTTGATACCAAAGATCTATTTTATAATCTATTACTCATTCCTAATGGTTGTATACCTCAGTAAATAAGTATATTAAATTGATTTCAGGCTATTAAAAGATGTGAACAGGTGATTCAAAAAGAATAATTATATTTTGATTGTGAATTACTTAGTGTAAGTAATTTTTAAGTTTAAATATAATTTTAATTAGAATGGTATGGACAATTATTACTTGATATAGCTATATGTACTCTTTATTTTGAGCTATTTATGATTTGACTTCATGATTTATTTTAAGTGAACAAGTATATTTAAACCTATTTTGGCAAACAAATTGTAGTAGGGTTGGTTACTTAGAATATATATTATTTTACAAAATTTAATACACTTGAAATTGTAAAATTATTATAATTTTTTAGTTGGAATAAAAATTATTGAGATATACAAAGATATGAGTTTATTTTGATAAGTTTGATCATATTTTAGTTGCATTTAAGTTGTTAATATTTTATTTTTGACATGTTTTTGAGTCAAGAAAGAGATATTAATCTCAAATATGATAAACACATCAATGTTACGTAATACAATTATATTGAAAAATTTAGTTGAAGTAATCATTGTTACATGGGTTGTCAACTCACTAGTATATGCTACTTTTAATATTAGTATGATGTCATGTAGGTAGAGGGTATCTAGGGCAGCTTGAGAAACTATATGTGACAGTATAGTAATCATACACTTACTTCTAAAATTGGGAATGGCACTATGGAAACCTTAATGATATGTCACTCTTGTTGAAGGGTTGTGCCACTTCTAGTTGGAAGGTGTATGAGGGGTCACCGATGCATGGTTGGAAGTAAAGTGCTCGAATGATGCTCTCCCTCAGCATGCCTCTATATATCTAGATTTATTGCACTCATTTAGAGCATTGGATTTCATTCTTTTTCAGATGTCAACACTAGATTATTTATTATAAATTTAATAAAAATTGTGTGTATTCATGTGTGAAAAAATTGCATATAAAGGAGAAAACAACTCCTTATGATTCTTATGTAAATTTTTAAAATTTTATTACTTGTATAGTTTTATTTCAATATATTTAAAATGATAAATGTTTAACATTCAAGTTAGAATCATAATAGTTCATGAAACATATATATGATGAGTTTGAATCCTTAAGATCACATGTTTAATTTTTATTATTTTATTTTCTAAGATATAAAATTAAAATTAGTTAATGTTAATATGTTTAGAGGCTTAGTTCATTTCATGTGGTATCTTAGCATGGTTTAGAATCTAGGACCTAGAGTATGCTATGTTTTGCATAAGATGTTAATTATTTTTTCCTTTATAATCTAACCAAAATTATAATTTTCCCCTATACTAAAAAATGGGAGCTTCTAAGAGATGCATTGGGAAGAAAAAACAAGTATATGATAAAGACAAACTAAATAAGAGAAAAATACTCAACCCAACCACTTCTTTTGGAGGATATATGGATTTTTGATACTAAGACCTTGGAAATAGCCTTGGGTTATAGTGTGAAACTCAAGAAAATAAAATAAATATTAACAAAAAATGAAATAAAATGTGAATCTAAGAAACATTTGGAAATTTACAATATGCCATTTGTGTGTGGATGTGACACACTAGTAATGAGTTGGGAAGTTATATATGATTACCTATAGAAACATTCTATTCTTAGTAATGTTAAAATTGAATCAATTAAATAATTGAAGAAGTAGAATCCAAATAAGATTTATTGAAAGTAAAAGTGTAAAACCTTATTATAAATAATGATATGAAATCCGCTATTTTTTTTGAATAAAATAATATTATGATTTTTGTGATGTTTAAACTTTTCTTAGCACTAAAATTTTATTAAATTTAGATGTTTGTTTAAGGTATTAAACCACAAACTTGAATATGTTAGGTTAAATAGTTTGCAAATGTTGAATTTCAAAAGTAGTCATGGGATACTAGGTAAGAAAAATAATGTCCGAACTATAAAATTGGATCAAATTTTAAATGCATTAAATGAAACTATAGAGAGGATAATGGATTTAGAACATGAAGTTTGAATACCTCGAGATTGGGACGAAAAAGTTGAACAAGGTCATGATATCAATATAAATAACATAGATGATGAATCTCATTAATTAAAACCTAATCACGAAGAAATGGAAAGACAAGCTAGTGTAAGAAATTATGTAGGTAATGAACTAGCTTGAGATATGAAAAAGATGAATCCTCCAAAATTTGATGGTACAATCTTAGGAGATGGAGTTGAGGCCAAACTCAGTGAAATGGAGAAATATCTTGAAAATCTAGAATTAATTTCAAATCACTAAGATTATTTGTGGAGCATATCAAATTTATGGTGAAGCATTCAACTTGACTGATCAACAAGAAAATTAAAATAGATTTAGATTCAAAAAATTAACTTAGAGTTAATTTGTAGTTTTATTTAAACAACAATGATTACCACACCTTTAATTTAATTATAAATTAATTGATTTTCAAAACATGAAGCAAAGAGAGATGTCAGTAACTAACTATTGGGAGATGTTCACTAGGATTCTCAAATATGTAGCCCAATACTAACATGATAGAACATTTCCAAATTTAAAAATTTATTATGAAATTAAATCCTCAAATCGGAGGAGAATTGGATGTTCATGCACCATCAAACATAAACCAAATTTTTGAAAATGGACTATCAATCATGGACCAAGATTGTGAAATGACCATAAAATAGGAATAAAATATGAAGTCTAGTGTATCATCAAGAGACAGATTTCATAAGAACTTTGGGAACTCCAAACCGTCTCCTTCTTTCAAGAAGAAAAAATCGAATAAGAATAAAAACCCCAAGCAAAAGTAGAAGGAAAAAGATTTCAAAAATAACATTCACTCCAAGTTTAGGAGAATGGACAGTGGATGATAAGGAAGAGATGGGAATATAGAAGAAAGAGTGCTTGAAAGAAGACGAACACGTAAAGCCCCCTGTAATGTAAAGGATGTAAACAGTCATGGCCTTTACAACGTTCAATCATGACGTTCAAAATGTTCGATCGCCAGATTTTCATACACAATAGCCATTAGAACACGTAACAGAAAATTCCAGACATACTTTCCTTGTATAACATATGGAATATTAAAGATGACTGCAGATCAGATGGAAAATTCTTCGAGGAAGAGTTTTCCACATATAAGAGTTGGCCATCCTCAGATATAATTGATATCTAACATTCACAACGTGTAGTGAACGATCATTCTTCAATATCAATATCACAGATCAAATAAAAAATGGTCAATATTTATTTAAAACTATTATTAACTGTTAAACATTTCATATAAATTACCACGATAATGAACATGCTGAATAACAGATACTCATCCTGATCTCCCAGCCTGCAGCTATAAAAGATTATAACACTGGTCATTATTACACTGACCATCCAAAAATGACTGAGAGGATCGTGAATCTAGTGGCTACACAATCTTTAAACAGTTCAGTGCTTCAAGGAATTACAACCATATGATTTCTATGCCAGGTCTGCACAATTATGTGCAATTAGGTCGACTGCCATTGAAACAAGCATAACAACTATTCTGCAGCTTTTCTTAACAAGCACAGTGGAAGTTCGTTATTGGAAATGAATACATGACTGTCATACCCTTAATTTTATGTCACTCTTCAACAAGCAATTAATTTGTCTTTAAAAAGCATAACAGATTGCAGTGAGATTCATGCTTGGTTTTATAGTCTCTAGTCCACAAGTAAAATGATTGCCAAAGTTGTAATAAAGTACTTCAGAAAAAAATCTTTTATAGATGGGCTGTCGACTCCAAAATATGACAATAATAATATCAATGTCCTCATATCATTTCTACAACTACTCGAAACAATATTTTGCGAGGAAGAAGGCAATTGAGAGAACTTTAAATATTCAAAGATCATCAACAATGATTCCACAAGCTCTTAATTAATGTAAGGGTGAAAATGAAATCAAATAATAATAAAACAATCCATAAAATCTATGACATCTTTATTGTGCCTTTCGGTACTTACTTTAGAGTAGATACAAGTTTAAAAGAACAACTCTAAAATATCTTTGGAAGAAAGTTTCAAATTTAAAATTAATGACAGTAGTATTTTCTTCATCATAATTGTTAAAAAATCAATATTAATATGTAATTTATTGTTTAGTTTTATTATAATATTAAAATGTGTATTAGATTTGTGTTTCTACAAATTGAATACGGTTGGGCATTGTGTATGTTGAGATTTCATGGAACCAATGCAATTCTAAAAACGCATATGAAGGTTTTTAATAAACAATTTTTGTGTTAATTCATTATTAGTATCTATTTTTAATTGACAAATTTTGTATAAAGTTATTATTAGTACTTATCTTTAGACAAATATTATTGATAAACAAATTTTGTGTACTTGTCTTAAAGGAGATATTATTGATAAACAAATTTTATGTAAAGTCATTATTAATACTTATGTTTAGAAACATGTTATTGACATACGAGATTTGTGTGAAGTCATTATTAATACTTGTCTTTAGATAGATGTTATTGATAAGCAAATTTTGTGTAAAACCATTATTAGTACTTGTCTTTAGGTAGATATTATTGATAAACATATTTTGTGTAAATTCATTATTAGTGCTTGTCTTTAGGCATATATTATTGCAATTAGATTTGTTTAACTGGTTATTATTAATTGTATTTCTAAATCAATTATATATTATACTTTTTTTATCTTAACAATTTTTTTTTGAATAAACATACAGATTTAAAAAAAATATATATTCAAAAATCAAATAATAAGAATTATTGACATTTCTATTGGTTAAAAAGTTTACTTGTTATTGTAGCCTTCATACAATAATAAGATCTATCAAATTATTATTACTTCACCTCTTAGTAAAGAAAGACTTGTAAATTTACCGCATTGCTAAGCAAATCATTTGACAAATCATGATGTTTGATGTGATTGATAATGGTACATAACCTAACCCATGATATCTAAGATTAAGAATCGACATGCAATAACTTTACAATGAATGATATATTTACACTTCATTAACATTATGAGAATGAAATTATATACTTGATACAAATGCAAATTTATAATAGATTGCTCTTTGCACAAGATGTTACTTTGATAGCATTCTTCCTAAGTATCCATTTTTTCCATCTTAATTCGACTTACCCATCATCTTTCCATAAAATTATGTGTCATTATAGTTGCATTACATCCTTGTGAGATATCATCATCAATCATGTACAAAAGAGTAATCTAGAATCCTATTAATCAAATCATTCAAGTGACATCCATCAATATGTCCAAACCTCATCTATAATTATATCTACATGATCCATGACATGCAAATCATCTCAATATGATTTCTCTCAAGTATTTTTTATCCATCATGGCATGTTTTCTTATCATCCTTTTTTAAGAGACCTCTTGGACTTCATTTCACCCAACGTCTCTCTTGAGGGGGCATCACGCCAATCATCATCCTTGAGTGACTAGGGAAACCTAACACCAAATCTCTATTTCATCCCACTTTTTATTCTTCTTTGACATAATTTCATTTAGTTGCAATGGGGAAATGTAGATACCTAAGAGGTTCCCTAGTACACCTAAGTTATCCTAATCGACCAAATAATTACATCACCTAGTTATATCCTCTTCACCTAATGTCCCCTAACTAATTAAATAATCCTATTATTTAATTAGTCCCTTTAACATATCACATAATTAAAATAGATTTATTATTATTTACACCTATTTTCTGTTAGAGCAAAGCACCCAGGAGAATCTGAAACCAAGAGAAACCTTCATGAATGAGAGAAGCAATAAAGGAGAAGCTATTTCACCAGGAGTGAAAAAGAATACATTAAGATATAAAAAAAATGTACACAACATGCCTTAAAAAGGCACGAGAAGGTAACCGACATACAAAAACAAATTAAAATATAGTTACAAATTATTAAATGAAAAACCACCCCTAAGTTAGCTTAAGAGAATGTGAATAGTAAAAAACACACTCTAACACCCCCCCTTAAGTGCAACTTAGGGAAACTAAAAATGCAAAAATGATCTATGCAAGATGGGTCCCAACAAAAAGGCCATGCTAGGTACCCATTCACAAATACAAGGCAAAAAATAAATCTCTCACAATCGGAGAAAAGGAGAAAAACCCCTCTCCAAAAGAGAGAAAAATAGAAAATGCTGAAAAGAAAAAGATAAAAGGAAGGAGGACTTCTCAAGATCCCCAAGGACAACTTCCTTCACCCCTAACATTGATTGCAATAGAAGAAAGCAAGGTGATGCCAAAGGTTTAGTGAATATGTCTGCAACCTGCTGCTCCGTAGGCAAATACTCCAAACTCGGAACACCCTCCTGAATGAGCTGCCTAATGAAGTGCATGTGGATCTCAATATGTTTCATGTAATGCCCTGCCTCGTAACCCTAGAGGAAGATGCTATAACTACAAAAGCGTACAATTTTTTTTTCTTTTAAAGTGCAATAATACCATGAAAGGTGCACTACACTATCACAAACATCCTCTAAGGCACACAACTAAGGTTACAACTGAATCCCATAGCATAAACATTAACTCATTCATAACATCTAATTAATTACTTATGAATTTAAAGTACATACATTCAAATCATTAAACATCACATAAGAAATAAGTACATAAAGATCCAAATATTACATTTACTTACAAATAGTATTTACAATACTCATTCCTAGAATGAGGTAGATCATACACAAGTATTACTAATTACAAGAGTCCTCCTCAAATACAAGCAAGGAGTAATATAAATAAAAATGACAACTGATACAATACATCAAATGGAAGGAACATATCAATTGGTACCCACGAGCTCTCCAACTGGAAGATCTCGCCATCACAAATAGAAGAAGGGGACCCAACAGAGTAAGGTGCACGTTCCACCCAACCAAGTGGTACCTGAAGGCCTAGCCCCCATGCTAGGAGATAGTAAAAAGGTTCCCTAGGCAAGACCATCTACCACTAGACACAGGCTAACACATAACCAAACTTAACAAATACTGGAGTACAACACTAACTCATTGGATATAATGCTTCCAGAGTTCAAAAATTAGATACATCAGTGAACCAAACATACTGATGACATAGGAGGAGGGTGATCCCACAATAGTGGTTTACAATTTTTGGCCAAACTGGGGCACTGAAATTATTATTTTTAACTAAATCTTTACATGTGGGCACCTATAGCGGCTAAATCGTGAGGAATTTGAAGATAATGCAAACTAGAGTCTTGTCAAATTTTTTCTTTAGATTCTAAAAATATTTTTTTCAAAATTTTTGGAATTAGATTGCACTTATTTTTCCATCTCCCACGAAAACTAGTTTTTTTTTTCTTCAAAAAACAACATTTTTAAAAAGTGATGCACACCGTATAACGCATAACTTTTTTTTCATGAAGGAAAAAATTCTAATTCTATAGAATTTAGATTTGTAACTCCAATATCTAGTGCTTCCACTTAGTTAGATAGTTTTTTATTTAATAATTTTTCTTTAATCAAGTTTCGAAGTCAAACCAATTACAATTCAAACATAGTGTGATCGTATAATGCATAACTTTTTTTTTGTATATATCAAAATTCAATTTTATTTTTTTTGTTGGATCAAGGACTTAAATATCTAGTGCACTCATATTTTTCAATTTTTTTTTTGATAATCTATATATTTTCCACATGTGCAGAAAAAAGACCTTCATTTTCGAAGAAAAAACCTATGTTTAATAAAACTAAAAAAATAAATACATAATAAAACCAAAACATACTAAAATTATATTCATTGGATAGCTCGTTCTGAGGAATACCATAATCATTTGATCCCCCAAAAGGTAAATCAAAAGTGATTTTTTTATCAGCTTTTTTATAGGTGTAAAGGAGATTCATTTATAGGTATGGTTTAAAACTAGCGAGGTTCTATCCAAGGGGGTTTGATCTAAGGTGGTTTGATCAAACCCTCTTCAATTGGAATCCTTAAAATGGAACTTTTTAAGGCTTAAATCATTATATTTTCTAAACATAAGTGATTTAAGAAAAAATCAGAATCTCTTAGAAATTGTAAACCACTATTGCGGCAACACCCAGCCTGAGTGTCACCACAAAGATGCATGGGTTACCCCGATAGATCTTCTCAGACCCCGACCCCCATTGAGAGTCACTCTCCTACTAACAACATGTGGAACAAATGCACAACCCAAAGGTAACTAGTGCACACTATGGATATTCAATCCCCATCCAAAGATAAATGACATCACATCCTCGTTCGTGGAAACCGGGTTGCTCACTGAGTTCAACTAAACACACTACCCAAGGGAAATTGAAGGGCTGACATTACAATAAAACAACCCCCAAATCTAATGACTCTTTTGGAAGACTTACAAATTATTAACTAACACTTAAACCAAATTTCGCCCCCAAAATGTAACCAAAAGAACTCACATACGAAAGGGCAATAAAGAAAGGAAATAAAACTATAGTTAGGATTTCCTAAATCCAATTTCCTTCAATAAAATACAGTAATATTAATTTCCCAAATAAACTAATAAATAAATATTTTTTCACAGATAGAGAAGGAAAATCTAATCTATCAGTAACTTCAATTTCATCAATTACTTTTATATAAATGATCAATTCTTCTATTTAAAACTTAACATCTTAAAAATCCTCGAATGGTGCATTTAATGCATGCACCCAATTAAAATATCTTTTGAGTATAATTATATATTTAAATTTATACATATTAAATATATACATGCAATAATATATATATATATATATATATATATATATATATATATATATTTATACATATATATATATTTTTATAAGTGCTATCAAAGGGGATAGCGCCCATTTACATTGATCACAAATGGCAAAA
Organism: Sequoiadendron giganteum; assembly: GCA_007115665.2. Lineage (NCBI taxonomy): Eukaryota > Viridiplantae > Streptophyta > Pinopsida > Cupressales > Cupressaceae > Sequoiadendron > Sequoiadendron giganteum. Next base: position 489,072,628 of record CM021109.1, on the reverse strand, counting down.
CGTGCCAGAGTACATTCTACTACTGAAAACTCAAAGATGGGATACCACACATCCATTAGCTTTGTCTCCACAGAGATGCATATTGAGTGTTAGTTAATTTTTATTTCTTTTCCTTTGTACCAAAGTCTAGCGGTCCTCTTCTATCTCTTCAGTCAATCCCTCATCTGAAAGTTCTATGTGTAAGTTTCTCCCTCCAGGGGGCCCTAACTTAGAAGCTACAAATTGATAATCCATGCCCCCAATCTGATTATGAACCTTTGCAGGCATTACATTATCCTTCCCTGATGGAGGCAGATCTACCCTCGCCTTGTCAGAAATGTGTGTTTGCTTTGGGCATTTGACCCCAATTGTTTTCTCATTGGAGGTCTGAGTAGTGGTTTCCTGAAAAGAGGTGGTTTCTTCTTTCTCTACTGAGGAGTGGTTGAGAGAGACATCTCTCCACCAAGTGGTTTTCCCATCCATTTTCTTCTTGGCACACTGGGCAGCCATGTGGCTATTACTGAAGCATCTATGACAATGGAAAGGAAGTCCCTCATAATCTAACAACTGGTTCCAACTCCCATCAACAGTTTTGAGAAGGATATCGGCTAGGAGATCTTGAGTCATATCAATCTCTACCAAGATTCGAGCATAGGTTGTGTGCAGGTAGTTTGAAGACCTTTTATCAGCAGTAAGGAATTTCCCCAATGAATTGCCCAAAGCCTCAAAATAGGAATCAAACCAAAACTAAAGTGGGAGATTTGGAAGTCTTACCCAAATTGGAGTAGTTGCAAAAATTTTAGATGCAGGGTTAAATGCAGGATACCAAGGTTTCAACATAAGAAAGTGCTCTTTACAGCTCCAGTGAAAGTTGTATAAAATTGTGTTGCGATCTTGAGCGTTGTCAAAAGCCACCACAAAGAATCCTCGAGCACAAGGATAAATCTAAAGGTTTCCTTCCAAGATGGGCCTCCATGTTTTTGTAATCCAGTCATGCAGCTCAGATAAACTAGGCCATAACCCTCCGAATCTCCCAATCAAGCCATTTTCTGTGAAGAAATCCACATTTTCTGCAATTTCTCGTGTGACATCGCCCCCCAAGTTCACCGTGGGAGTGGAATTGGCGCATTTGAGAGGTGTTACCCTTGAGTGCAATGTGGCATCTGTGACTAAGCATCCATTGATTCCCTCCTTGGGCTTCCCCGTCCACAAACTATTGTCAGGAAAAGGCCACAGGCTAGACCCATTCTTCTGCCCGCATTCGCTTCCATGTGTACCCGAACCATCCACAATGTTTGAAGTCTTAATTCCCATGGACTTGAGTGGCCGCGAGAGGGCGGGATTTTGTAAATTATTGCTCTTTTGCACTACTACATGCAGCCCACTAGCCACCATTGCCAAGGACTTCCCTCGGTCTGCAGAGTGGCATGAATTCAGAGAGGTGAGGGGCGAACCATACCCAGATCTAGGGTTTCCCAAGGAGCTGCCAGCTAGAGGGGCATTCATAGAGCGCACATCATAGCCCCGACCATTTTTGACGGCATCCAAAAAAATAGGCTTTTGTGGATGGAACACCAAAATCCAGTTTGTTGGGAGGCTTAGTAGGTTGAATAGATCCACCACTCGGATGGAAGCCCGCCCCAACCACAAACCAAGCACCATGGAAGCCAACGAAAGGCGTAGAGAAAGAGGGATCCAGTCCCGCATGGGTGTGCACAGCCACACCCCCCAGTCCACATTCGATCAGGGAATAAGAGGAAACCCCGAAGTCCTGCCAAGCACTAGAAGAAAAATTCGCCTCCGATGACAACCTAAATTTTGCAACTTTCGGCAGTGGTGACATTTTGGGAGCTCCTATTGGTGTGGGAATATTAATATATATATTTATACACATATTATATATATACTAATATATATATATATATATATATATATCTACATTATTTAATTATTAAAATTAAGAGCAAACTTTTCCAAACCTAATTAAACCTATACAAAAGCATATATATATTATATGGATATAAAATCAAACTATTGAAAGTCGAAACTCATATATCAAGAAATATTACTCAAGGGATGAACAAACTTTAGAGAAAGCCTCTTATAAGTCCGTGCCTTGCATTGGAACAACCGACTGCATACACTTGGGTCGCCGACAACATCCATAGCTAGTTCCCATGGCAGGGGCGCTGACCCTTACACAACCGACTCCCCTTCCATGGGGGTCGGCTAGGTAAGCCACTTCCCCAGTACATTATATACAAACTTCTTTAAACCCAATTTTTAATCCTGCGATTTAATTTAATCGCGTACAGATGATTTGGTCCATAATATTTAGAAATAAGGAATTTCCACTTACAGGAAAATAAAATAGATGAATATATATATATATTATGTATACATAAATATATATGTGTACATGTATATATATCTTCAATATATATATATAAATTTAATAAAATGAATGCCTTAGTCGGGCAACAATTTTTCAAAAATGGCCATCTACAAGAAAATACCAAAATTTTATAGAGAGAAGCAATTTTCTACAGAGGGTGTTTTTTTTTTGGTTTCTAAATTTTTTTCAGACAAATAATTTAATCGGAAGCAATCTTTTCCTACAGAAATCAAATCCAATAATGAATTGGAGCAATATTTCTCTACGAAAACTTCTCGAGAAATTTATTTCTACAAAAGAATTTGTACAGAGAGTTAAATTTCTTCTCGACAAAGAATTTTCCAGAACTCTAATGTTTTTTCCTTCTGGGTTCTTCATTGTTTTCAACAATCCCAATTTAAAATTTGCAATAGTTTCAACAAAAGATTTCATTTCTACAGAGTATTTCATTTTCACAGAAGATTTCACACAACATTTTCAATTTTAACAAAACTCTAAAGCTTTAAAATTTGCACAGGCAATATTTTTCCAAACAGTAATCTAATCTAAGACACTTTTTCCAAAATAAATTTAACTAAAATAAAAGAGGAACCTGAAATCCAACACCTGAGAAGATGTGAATCCACGTAGAGCCTCTTCCATAGATCCAATCTTTTTCCAGATCAACCAGAGCTTCCTCCAGAAACAAATAAAATTTTAGAACATAAGAAATTTCCCGAGACTGTAATTTTTCCAAAAATTTCAACAACATGCAATAACTAGAACTAAATTCTTAAACAAGCTTCCCCACAAAATATCCTCTCTCCTTCTTCCATGAAGAAGCTTCTCACCTCACATAGTTACAACCAATAATTTCTCGTAAATATATTTTCCCAACAACCCTCATCAATATTTTCCAACACATGTTGAAAGAAAAATATCTTTCAAAATATTTTTTGCACCAAATCCTCAAGATGTTTTTTAAAAATTAAAAAATTAAATAATTTCTAAAATACTTAGCATTTCTAATTTAACTTAATTCAACTAATTTAATTAATTTATAAAATAAATATAATCCTAAGATTAGATTATTTTACCAATTAGATTAAATTAATTAATTAATTAATTACCATCTTCTAACATAATAAACCAAATTAATTTAATAATCAACTAAAATATTTAAATCCATTATTTACCTTTTACAAACTTTGCAACATAAATAATTTCAAGGAAAAATTGAACAACATTTAAAAAACAAAACCAACTAAAACCGACGACACACTATGACTAGGGTAGTGGCTTGACACAGGAAACCTAGCTACTATCTCTCAATCAACATTACCGTTGGGCATTGAACACGCTCAAACCTGTGAAGTCAGGTGGAGTCGATGCCCTATACCTGCAAATCTGCAAACCAAGCATATATCGAACATGCATACATATCATAATAAAACACATCATGAAGAAATAATTGTGGAATTGCAGGACGCTCACAAGCGAGTGGTGCAATTCCTTCCCCTTCACCAATACAATGTCACAAAACTGATGAATCTAACATCAATAATTTACTCAAGAGGATATAACAATATTAATTCAAATAACCACTACGCTAATCCAAATGTTGGTGTAATTAAATATTTTGTACCTTGTCCTAGGTCATAATTACACCTTAGTTAAGTTTACTTAGGGACCACATAGGAGTTATTGTAGAATTTCCACCTTTGGTGGACTTATCTTCTTATTACTTTATCACCTCCACCTTTCATGGACATATCATGTGATTAGGTTTCCACCTTTTGTGGTAGATCCACTATTTGTGGTGGTTATCATATTATCACCTTTCCACTTTAGGTGGAGTGATAGCTTTTCATTGTTGTCTCATGTCATAAGATTACAACACTTGTCATAATCTTATGCACTCCTATGTTCTCACCTTGGCTATATAACCAAGGGGTCTCTACTACATTTGTACACACATTGAAGCATTATCATTGACATTGAATACAGTTTATTCTTGTCATATTATTTTCTCTCTTCTTTGTGCTTTCTATTTGGTCCATAGATTTTGGCATCCATAGCCAATTCTAACATGGTATCAAAGCATGTTTGATTCTAACACCAAAGCATGTCATAATAATAACATCAGAATAAAGTACCATCTCATCATAATATAAAATCCACATCGCTCCAAAGTTAGCGATCAAATAATAACAAAGGATCATAGTTATCATAGACAAGGTACTAACAAAAATTATAGGCATATCAAAGAACACACAGTCTAAATATAAGAGAAAAACGTAGGGTTGTTACATTTCGTACGTTGATTCTCCACTGGGTTGTGAGAAATATTAATGGAACTCTGATTATCACACTAAAGAGTAGTGGGATGATCAACAGGAAAGACAAACTCAAGCATCAAATATTGAAGCCACAAAACCTCCTGACTAGCCAAAACATCACCTCGATACTCAACCTCCGTTGATGATAATGCAATAGCATTTTGCTTCTTGCAAGACCATGCAATTAGACAAGAACCAAGAGAAAAGACAAAGCAAGAAGTAGACTTCTGATCATCAAAATCACCACCCCAATTTGAGTAGCATTGATGTGTAATGAATGCCAAACTATGTAGTGCCCTGAATGTAGCACAAGATGCATTTGGCGGCCTTCCAATGACTCTCATGAGGATATTGAGAGAAATGGGAGACAAGACCAACTGCAAAGGAAATGTCCGGGGAGCGGATCAATCAGTTCCGGATCAGATCAGATCGATCAGATCGATCAGATCAGATCCATTCCTTCCATTCCTTCCATTCCATTCCATTCCATTCCTTCCTTCCTTCCATTCCATTCCATTCCATTCCTTCCATTCCATTCCTTCTTCCATTCCATTCCTTCCATTTCCATTCCATTCCTTCCATTCCTTCCATTCCATTCCATTCCATTCCATTCCATTCCTCCGTCCTCGATCCAGTCAGGATCCGGATCAGGTCAGATCAGATCAGTCGAAATCTAGTGTTTGTCATATAGATCTCCTCCTAAAGATCACCATGTAGGAAATCGCTCTTCACATCCATCTGATACATTGACCAACCCTAAGATGCAACAATATAAAGTACAAGACGAATGGAATCCATCTTGGCGATAGGAGCAAAGGTATTTGAATAGTCGATTCTCTTAACATGAGAAAACCCCTTAGCCACAAGACGAGCCACAAGACGAGCCTTATACTTGTTAATAGAACCATCGGCTGCAAACTTGGTACAATATACCCACTTGCATCAAACCAACTTTCTTCCTTAGGAAGAGGAACATGATCCCAAGTATATTATTCTTCATCAAAGAAGAATATTTCTCAGCCATAGCACTGTCCCACTTTGGAATACTTGAAGCATCTAAAAAACTTCTGAGGATCAATAGAAATTGCATGACTCAAAAGACTAATACCTAAAGTTTAAGAATGAGTGCGGTGAGAAATTTTGGGATCACCTGCATGAGAACCAACCTCCTTAAGAAGAGTGCGAGCCCAAAGAGGCTATGTGGGTACAGGCTCAGGAGAAGATGGAGTGATGTCAACACATGACTAAAATAATTAAATAATATTATTATTTAATCATGACTATATTCTCTCCACCTAAATCTAAGAATAAAGGGATCCTAAGTATGCTTGTTCCCCACATCCTCATTGTTGCAATATTCTCTCCAAAAACTTCTAAGAATAAAGGAAAATCATGGTTGAAATTAATTTTAGTAAATGCATCATTTCTCTACACATTCCAAAAATCTCCATCATAACCCTCCATTCTCTTCTCAATCCTAGGGAAATACTCTCATTCATCATCCATCATTGTTCTCTTCATTACATCTCCACCATCCATTGCATCTCCTACAAATCCATAAATTGAGGCACACTCTCATCTATTTAATCTATTCATCTTTGCTAACTATATGCTATCAAAACATGTTTAACTTTTGTGCAAGAGCATCCACATTCCAATCATTTGGATCAAATAAAACTTAATAATAGAGCTCATGGTAACTTTTCATATGTACATTTGTTTTGTTTCTTTGATTTTAATTTCATATTGTGCTTTATTTGAGGTTTGTTGTAATTGGAATAGGGAGCTTTTGTATTGTTTTTATTTACTGTACTTGATTTATAGACTAGTGCTTACAATAGGTCTTTTGTACATTTAGTATATTTAGTTGATCGTCAAGTGTCATGTTTAATTTAATGAATTTAATTGATCATTTAAGTTTTGTAGTTTTAGTATCATTGTTTGGTTTATACCAATGCATTTGATTACTATACTCCATAGTGAAGTTCACAATTCATGCCTCACTATTTTAATGCTCATTGATTGGATTTTAAAATGGTTGTACACCTTTCTTTTTAAGTCAAGTTGTTTGGATCCTCTCTATACAAGTAACAAATATATATAACCATACTTACATAATGTCGTAATAGTAATAAACGTATATAACCCTATTGGCATAGAATTTACCACCTATACTCATGCAATTTTAGATTTAATAAAATAATTATATTTAAAAAAAATTAAAAAATTTAAATAGGTGTTTTTGAACCCAAATAGGAGAAAATAAAAGTAAAAATAAAATTATAGATTTTTATTTATTATTTGAGCCCTTGTGAGTAGGGCAATTGCAATTTTTGGAAGTTTGCATGAGCAAACTTTGCCACTACATAGGAAGTGGGAGCTATTCTAGTAAGCATGAGGGTTTATAAAATATAGAATATATAACACTTTTGAGGTTATCCTTTTGGAATGAATCATTTCATACATGGTTTTTTATAGGGAAGGAAAATAAAAAGATGTGGAAGGAAAGTTGGGAAAAATAAAAATAAAGTAGGGATTCACCAAGTCATGGGAATGCCAAGATATTTATAGTTTTGTGCATATAAATTTGAATATATATTCACTTAGTCACATAAAATTACAAGAAATACACATGTTTGAAAATGTGTTTTCAAACTAGTAGCTAGTTACAAATTGGTAATAGTTTTTTGCATCGTTATGTGAGGTTGAATTCCCCTAGCTAATACATATTCTAAATCTGACTTATAAGTATTTAGTCTCACTTTTTATCACACCATTTAGAATGTAGGGCATGATTTTATATGTTTGTTAGGGATTTTTAATAGGCTATTATATAACAATTATAATGGGTAAATGCGTGTATATATGGGTTTATAATCATTTTAATCTACTTGAGAATTATTTCATGCATCAATAAGGTTTCAATGTTGAAAAAATGCAAGTTCATTTTGACTTTTATGAGTTTGTTAACACATTTAGTCACATTAGTTACAGTTGGAGACTATTACAACATTAATAATTGATTTTTTTTCCTTGGTTTGTATCTTATCACAACTATAAGTGTAGAAAAAAATGCGGAATGATATATACGACTATTTATAACATTCATTTGGGGTTAGAATATCTTATATAGTAGTAATAAATTTATTTTTATCAATTATCATAATGTTTAAAATAATTTAACTTATTTTATAATAAAATTATATCTATGTTCAAAACACTTATATTGTAATACCTAATTTAGTGAAGTGGTCCAAATAACTATAACAATTTATTTGTTAATAGTGTAACCATACATTTTTTTAACTTATTGAATATTGGATTAATTTTATAACTAGTTCTTTGGCTGGGAGAAATTAGCATGAGGTGACAAGTTGTTTATTAAATAAATTCATTCTCGGTTGAGAGAAGACATGGTAATATTTCTTGTTCATAGTTTATGATTTCTCATTACTTCATTTTTTATAATAATAATCTATTTGACAATAGAGAAGTGTAAATTGTCTCACCTTTAACAATATTCAATCTTGTTTTGACTTACTTGATCTAAGTAAAGTCTCAATGATTGTTTACTTTTTTTGAAAGTTCATTTAGTTATTATTTCTATTGATTTCACTATTCAAGTATATGTACATGTAGAGAAATTAAGTTATCTTAAAGTGATTCTTTTATATATATTCACACACACATATATACATGTATGTATATAATGTATATATATGTATATGGGTAAATCCACAATAGTGGGTCACAATTTTTTCCATGAAGAAAAAATAAAATTTCTAATCAAAAATATTAAAATGGACTTACCCCTTCTAATGAAGTGGGTTCGAATGAACCCCCCCTTCTAATGAATCCCCCTTCAAATGAACTCCCCAACCCACCCCCCTCTAATGAACCCCAACCCCCTTCTAATGAACGCCCACTTGCATTAGATGGGGGGTTTGAATGAACCCCCCTTTTTTCACCTCCCCCTCCACCATTTCAAAATTTATGCATTTTTTTTAACTATCGAAGCCCGGGAAGGAGGTGCAAATGGATTCAACTTGATAAACCAAGGTGGAGGAATGTAGTGATTGAAAGTGCTTTCCAATAACTATAAATTTAATATATTTTGTTTTTGTTTTATATTTTATTTTTTAGTTTTACTGAACATAGGTTTTTCATCGAACATCAAGTTTGGTGAATAATCATTGTGGAAAAATAGTAAATTTGAGAAAAAAATTTGAAAAATATACACATACTAGGTATTTATGTCCTCATTCCAACAAAAAAATAAAAATTGTGTTTCAATAAATACCAAAAAAGTTATGCGAGCCGAAGTGCACCTATATCTAAATTGTAATTGGTTTGACTTCAAAACTTAATTAAAAGAAAAATATTTAACAAAACTTTATGAAACAAAATGAAAGCACTAGATACTAGTGTTACTAACCTAAATTCAAAAGAATTCGAATTTTAAATCCTTTCTAGAAAAAAAGTTATACGAGCCGAAGTACATGCCACTTTTTAAAAATGTTGTTTACTATTAAAAACTAGTTATCAAAGGAGATACAAAAAAAAAATCATTTCAATTTTTTTTAAAAAAATACATTTAAAATCTACAGACAAAATCTCACAAATCACTAGTTTACATAATTTTCAAATTCCTAATATTTTACCTACTATAGGTGTCAGAAAGTGAAGTTTTTTTTTCTGAAAATGTTGATTTCAATGTCAAGTTTGACCAAAAAGTGTAATCCATTATTGTGGGATGACCTGGATGTATATGTATATGCATATACATATATGCACATATCTATATACATATATGTATACATAAATATAAAAACAAACACACACATATATATATATATATATATACATATAGATATATTACATATATACATATGTGTGTATATATATACTAAACAATTTATTTATAATTTATTGAATTATGTTATATGGCTGATTTTGATACCAAAGATCTGCTGTATCTATTACTCATTCGTAATGGTTGTATACTTCATTAAATAAGTATATTAAATTGATTTTAGGCTATTAGAAGATGTGAGTAGGTGATTCAATAAGAATAATTAAATTTTGATTGTGAAATTACTTAGAAAAAGTAATTTTTAAGTTAAAGTACAATTTTAATTAGAATTGTAAAAAGCTTTATTACTTGATATAGCTATATACTCATTATTTTTAGCTATTTATGATTTGACTTCATGATTTATTTTAAGTGAACAAGTCTATATAAGTCTAGATTTTGGTACAAAAATTGTTGTAGGGTTGTTTACTTAGAATATATCTTATTTTATGAAATTTTATGCACTTGAAATAGTAAATTTATAGTTCTTTTTTAGTTTGAATAAACATTAGTTGAGATATACCAAGGTATGATGTTTTTGATAAAGTAAGCAACATTTATAGGGTGTTGTACCCTTTACACATCGAGCCTCATGGGCCAAAAAAGATCAAGTCCAAGTATAAAAAAAAAGCTAGCTAAAAAATAGAAACAGCTAAAAAATAATACACCGACCACGGACTAACAACAAAAGCACCAAAAAATAGACCAAATAACAACTAACTGGCATCATCCCAGTTCTTTGACAGGAGGTCCACGACATCATCCCCGACCCACTCTTGATCCTCCTCAACATTCTTCCCCTCCAACTCATCTTTAATCACCGTGGATAGAGTACTGGTGACAAAGTGGACCAACTTCATAGTGAAGTGGGGCAGGCCCCTGAATCTCTTGTCCAACTTGTCCATTCTCTCTTTTAGCACATGGCACTCCTCTCCCTCATTAGCGACCTTCAAGTCCTCAACATGCTCAACATCTTGTGGGTATGCAGACTGGGAGGTCGAGTTCTCTTTCGACTCTTTACTATTGTCAGGGATGGTGTGGGGTCCTTTCACATTTTCCTCTTCTTCCTCCTTGGACATCTCTTCTTCTTTATATTCTTTACTATCTGACTGTTCCTCCTCTGAGTCCACCATCACCTGTCTTATTTGTTATTTTTTGCCAATCTCCTCGACCTCTGAATTGTGGTCTCTCCACCAGTCATAACCGTCGCCTCCACCACCATGTCATCCTTCAAATCCTTCCCCACAACATTTTTTCCTTTGCCCTCTTTTGCCATAGGTTCCATTAAGCCTTTCCTATCATCTTTGCTCTTTCTCTTTGAGTGGCTTTGTAAGCAGTTTTGTTTGAAGTAGGCTTAAGCTCACACAGACTAGCCGCAACACTCGTCTGAGCATTTCCAGCGTTTCCTTTGAGTTTTTTAGCAACAGGCTTGGGTTTAGGATTATCAGTAACACCCATATGGGGTTTTTGAATGGGGCTTTTAGACTCAACATGGGAGATGTTAGCAACAACGAGAGGTTCGACCTCCTCCATGCAGACAACATAAATGGGCCTGGGTGGGCATAAAGCGAGGTGGAAATGATAGAGCCTCATAATAAGGGTGTTGGCAAGAAGTTGAGTCCACTTTTTGGCCAAAACGTGGAAGTGTTTTCCTTGATTTTTAGAATTTGACACATTTGACCATAAAATTTGAAGCACTTAGAGATGGAATCTTCGAAAAAGTCACTAATCATAAAATGTAGTACTTGGAGTCTAGTTTCCAAATATGTAATTTATTTCAATACCTAGATTGTACAAATTGAGTTTCAATAGGCGTTTCTAAAAACCACTGTTTAAAAGTCACTTTTTTTTTATCATACCATGCACGTGTACGACATCCATATTTTGACCTAAATTCTCGTATTTTTCTAAATCCTTTTGGGAAAAGATTTGTGACTTACCGAAGCTTGTTTTCGATATTTTTTTGTGATTTTTTATTGAATATTTTTTTTTGGTTAAATTTTTATTAGGCATATTTGTCATTTTGAAAAATCATCGTGTACAACATGCATAAGATGACCTAAACTAAATATCATTTTTTGAGTTTTTTTTTTTAAAATTGAAAAGAATTGTCAGAAGTTTGTTCTCGTGCAATCCGTTCATAAAAATGTTATGTTGATAAAAAGTTATTAAAATACTAATAAACACTGATAATTCAAGTTTATGGACCTGTTTAATTAGAAACTAAATGAAAAATTAAAAAAATTAATCCAATTGTTAGTATTTTTTTGTGACATTTCTAGGACCTTCAACTTGCAGGTCAAACCAAATCTAAGGCTTAGGTTCAGATCCCCAAACCATTTCCCGAACCTGTCAACAAAGCAAAAACCCGACCTACATTTGAAATTTTAAAAAATGCAATCCCGTTATAAAACGAGATCTCGTTTTATAAAAAAATATTTTTTTTATGCTTTTGCGAAATGGGATCCCATTTTGAGAATTGCCAAAAATGGAATTTTTTAGAAATCTTTCAAAACGGGATCCCATTTTGAAAAAAATCCTAAAATGGAAAATTTTAAAAAATGGACAGTTTCCAAAAATGGAAACTTGTCAAAATGGGATCTCGTTTTGAAAATTAAGTTTTCAAAACGAGATCTCGTTTTTTGAAAAGCGGGTTCTCGTTTAAAAAAATCAAGATCCCATTTTAAATGAGATCTCATTTTTTAAAAAACAGGGTCCTGTTTTTTGATTTTAGGCTCGGGATCTTGAGCCTAAACGAGATCCCATTTTTGCAATGTCGATTTCATTTTTTTGGCTAAGGCAAAAACTTCCACGTTTCATGGACTCAACTTCTTGCACTTACCCATAAGCCCTTGGTGGAGAGGCACAAGAGGGATATCTTTCCGGTTAAGGCTACTAGTTTCCTTGCATTTTTCCATAGATATTTCAAAATCCATAAGCAGAAAGAATGAAAAACTTAACAGAAATTTGTGCCTAAGGTGATTCAACAGAGGGAAGTGGTAAAAAAAATAGGTTTTATATCTACCTTCGAGCATCACATATTTCATGAGGGCCAAACAAACTTGGTCCCAGGGTTGCGAAAGGGACTCCCGTTCAAACCTCGACTTGTTGCAGATCGACACCTCACTCCCCACAAAGAATGCTTTCATGCTGTCATTATCCTGGGTCCTAGTGTGTTTCAAATACTTTTTCCCCATGCTCTGCATCCTAGTAGCCTACACAATCACATCTTCACTAACTTCAAATGATATTCCTCCTAGAGTCACTCTCTGGTCCTTCCAGGAATAGGCAAATTGCGCGGACAGGTTAGGGTCATGACCCACGAGATTCTCCATTAGGGGAGCTAAGCCACCCTCGACACAGATTTTCCAAACCAACAGATTTTTGTGGAATTCGCCATATTTATCGGGCTCTATCCACACATGATCGCCACCCATGATGTCTACCTACATAGGAAAAAACCAGAGAACTTGTAAACGAAAAATGTTAGAGATACTGGCTAAGAAAAGGGCTTTCTTCACATAATGGATATTTGGGTGAATAAAGCTACATTGGTTAATCAAAGTAGTGTGCAGGTCACACGTGTGAAAAGGAAAATCACCTATCATAATTTTAGCAATATCATAAATGGGGATCTTGAAGCGATTCTGGCTAGGTAAACAAGATATGATGGAAGAGCGAGGTTTATTAGCCATGTTATCCTTGCACAAAAATCTAGTTAGAATGGCTGCGGGGCCAAATTTAGTAATAACAAGGTAAACAGGTTTGGGACACAGAGATAAAATAGCAGAAATAGAAGAGCCAAAAGGGAGCTTTCTCTCATAATGAGCTGTCACATCAAGTTTTAAATCCATGAGCTTAAGGATGAAATGATAGTTTAACACAATCCCCATAAGGAGATATCGCAAGGTACGACCCTTCAGATTCATAATAACGAAGTACACATCATACTTCCTTGTAAAGTCACCTTCATTTAGCACGGGATTAGGCCGAAAATTTGAATTTTTCCACTTGTAGGCCACCTCAGCTTTTATCCTCATCCACCAAGCCCAAAGTGTAATCATGTGGACACCCCAAACGACCCCCATAATCAAAAGATTTGAATTCATCATAACAAATGAGGGTTTTGTTCTTCCAAGATTAGGTCTTGAATTCTTGGCGGTAAGTTTCCCAGATTTCTCCAACATTTAGAGAAATTCCAAAAGGTGCCAAAGTTAGCTAAGGCATTTGCCACTTGATTACCCTCAAATTGTCTTGAGTAAGGATACTATTGTGACAGGCGGTCCACCAAAAGAAATTAAATTTTGGGATCATATGGCGGTTCCAGACCATCTTCCAAGGACCAGCCGCAACACCCTGGTTTGTCAGTTGATTGTATGCCAATTTGATAGACAAATCACCCTATTTGTCAAAGGTCTAGAAAAATTCATCTCCCAAGAAGGATGAGGGAAGCCTAGTAAGAGAAAGTAAATCCTGAAGAGACCTAGCCAGGAAACAAAGATCCTGGGAAAAGGGGTAGCAAAGGGCTAAATCCTTCCACACCCTAGCCCCAGGAGGCCCAAGAACATAGTCCCTAATGTGGATACTGAAGAACCTCTGGGCCAACCTCATGAGATTCCTGAAACCAAAACTTTCCAGAGGGGTATCAAGTAACCAAGGATCTTCCCAGAACCTGATCGTATTACCATTGCCTATCTTCCATTTTATCCCACTCCTAAGAAGATTCTGCATGCTACAAATGCTCCTCCAAGCTAAAGAACCTTGAGGATGAACCTCAAAAAGGCAGTTGACCAAAGACCTATTCTAAAGATATTTAGAATTCATGATTTTGCACCAATCCTTAGTGTTCCTTATTTGATCCCAGCCCACCTTGGCCATCAAGGCCTTGTTAGTGTTGGATACCAAGGTATGATGTTTATTTTGATAAGTTTTTATCCTTTTTTAGCTGCATATGAGTTGGCAATATTTTATTTTTGATGTTTTTTCGAGTCAAGAAAGAGATATTAGTGTCAAATATGACACACACATCAATATTTAGTAATATAATTATATTGAAAACTTTAGCTAAAGAAATTATTGTTGCATGGGTTGTCAGTTCACTAGTATATGCTACTTTTCATATTATTCAGATGTCATATAGGTAGAGGGTATCTAGGGAAACATGTGAGACTATAAGTGATAGTATAGTAATGATACACTTCTCAAATTGGGCATGGTACTATGTAAACTATAATAATTTGTCACCCTTGTTGAAGGGTTGTGCCACTTCTAGTTGGAAGGTGTTTGAGGGGTCACTATTGTGTGGTTGGAGGTAAAGTGCTCGAATGATGCTCTCCCTCAACATGTCTTGATAAAGATTGATTTATTGCACTCATTTAGAGCATTGCATTTCATTATTTTTTTAGATGTGAATAGTAGTTTATTTATTATAAATTTTATAAAAATGATTGTATTCATGTGTGAAAAAAATTGTATATAAAAGAGCCTTATGATTCTCTTGTAAATTTGTAAAATTTTATTACTTGTATAGTTTTATTTTAATATATAAAATGATAAATGTTTAACATTCAAGTTAGAACCATAATTGTTCATAAAAAAAAATATATGATGAATTTGACTCCTTAAAATCACACGTTTAGTTGTACGTTTAATTGTTATTATTATTTTTTTAAAGATATAAAATTAAAATTAGTTAATATTAATGTATTAAGAAGCTTAGTTCATTTCACATAGTATCTTAGCATGGTTCAAAATTTAAGACATAGAGTCTACTATGTTTAACATAAAATGTTAATCATTTTTTCCCTTTATAATATAACCAAAATTATAATTTTCCCTTACACTAAAAAATAGGAGGTTCTCAAAAATGCATTGGAATAGGAGGTTCTCAAAAATGCATTGGAAGAAAAAACAAATATATGATAAAGTCAAATTAAATAAGAGAAAAATACTCAGCCCAACCACTTCCTTGGGAGGATAAATGAATTTTTGATATAAGACCTTGAAAATAGCTTTGGATTGTCTAAAACTCAAGAAATAAAAACAAGTATTAACAAAAAAAAATGAAAGTAGATGTGAATCTAAGTAATCCTTGACAATTTACGATGTGCCATTTACGTGTGGATGTGATGCACTAGAAATGAGTTGGGAAGTTATATAAAATTATCTATTGATACATCCTACTCTTAGTAATGTTAAAATTGAATTAATAGATTTAGTAGAATCCAAATAGGGTTTATTGAGATTAAAAGTATAAAACCTTATTATAAATAATGATATGTTGAATAAAATAATATTTTGATTTTTAATTTTTTAAAATGTGTGATGTTTAAACTTTTTTTTAGCATTAAAATTTTGTAAAAATTAGATGTTTATTTAAGGTATTGAACCCCAAACTTGAATATATTATGTTAAACATAGTTTGTACATATTGAATTTTAAAAGTAGTCATGGGATGTCAAGTTAGAAAAATAATGATCTAATTATAAAATTGGATCAAATTTTAAATACATTAAATGAAACTGTACAAATGATAATGGATTTAGAACTTGAAGTTTGAATACCTTAGGATTAGGAGGAATAAGTTGAACAATGTCATGATATCAATGTAAATAACATAGATGATAAATCTCATCACTAAAAACCTAATCATGAAGAAATAGAAAGACAAGCTAATGTAAGAAATTAAGTAGCTAATGAACTAGCTCGAGATATGAAAAAGATGAATCCTCCAAAATTTGATGGTACAATCTTAGGAGATGGAGTTGAGGCCTAGCTTAGTGAAATGGAGAAATACGTTGAAAATCTAGAATTAATTTCAAATCACTAAGACTATTTTTGGAGCATATCAAAATTTTGGTGAAGCCTTCAATTTAGTTGATCAACAAGAAAATTAAAATGAATTTAGATTCGAAAAATTAACATAGAATCAATTTTTAATTTTATTTAGACAACAATGATTACCACACTTTTATTTTAATTATAAATTAATTGATTTTCAGAATTTGAAGCAAAAAGAAATGTCAGTAACTTAACTATTAAAAGATGTTTACTAGTATTCTCAAATATGTAGCCAATACTAACATGATAGGACATTTCCAAATTTAAAAATTTATTATGAAATTAAATCCCCAAATAAGAGGAAAAGTGGATGTTCATGGACCATCAACCATGAACCAAGTTTTTGTAAAGACCATAAAATAGGAATAAAATATGAAGTCTATTGTATCATCAATAGAGAGATTTTAAAAGAATTTTGGGAACTCCAAACCATCTCCTTTCATGGAAGAAAAAATCGAATAAGAATCAGAACCCCAAGCAAAAGTAGAAGGAAAAAGATTTCAAAAATAACATCGACTCCAAGCTTAGGAGAATGGACGATGGATGAAAAGGAAGAGATGGGAATATAGAAGAAAGAGTGGTTGAAAGAAGAGGACCACCTAAAGCCCCCTGTAATGTAAAGGACGTAAACAATATTGGCCTTTACAACATTCAATCATGACGTTCAAAATGTTCGATCGCCAGATTTTCATACACACAATAGCCATTAGAACACGTAATAGAGAATTCCAGACATACTTTCCTTGTATAACATATGAAATAAAGATGACTGCAGATCAGATGGAAAATTCTTCGAGGAAGAGTTTTCCACATACAATAGTTTGCCAACCTCAGATATAACTAATATCTAACATTCACAATGTGTAGTGAACGATCATTCTTAAATATCAATATCACAGATCAAATAAAAAATGTTCAATATTTATTTAAAACTATTATTAACTGTTAAACATTTCATATAAATTACCACGATGATAAACATGCTGAATAGCAGATACTCATCCTGATCTCCCAGCCTGCAGCTATACAAGATTGTAACACTAGTCATGATTACACTGGCAATCCGAAAATGATTGAGTGGGTCGTGAATATCGTCTGTCCTCATGGAAAATAATTGCACTGTTTAAACAGTTCAGTGCTTCAAGGAATTACAACCATATGATTTCTTTGCCAGGTCTGTACAATTATGTGCAATTAACTCGCCTGCCATTGAAACAAGCATAACAAGTATTCTGCAGCTTTTCTTAACAAGCACAGTGGAAGTTGGTTATTGGAAATGAATACATGACTGTCATACCCTTAATTTTATGTCCCTCTTTAAAAGGCATGTTAGATTGCAGTGAGATTCATGCTTGGTTTTATTGTCTCTGGTCCAGAAGTAAAAGGAGTACCAAATTCAATTCTTCATTATTTTTGTGCTTTAATGGTTGTGTAACTAAAAATTATTCTATTCTTTAATTTATTCAATCTTGGTTTGTATCATATATAAGCGAAAATCAAGCTACAACAAACATATACCAACATGGTATATATTTTTTCTAAAAAATAGATGAAAATCTTAGAGTCCATTCCATCACTGAGATAAGCTTCATAGAATCTTACCAAAATCATTATTTATTAGTACTCTTTAACAAAATATTATCCCATCAATGATATATTTGTCATTTTGTGGTAAGGATATAGTCATTGTTTGCCATCATGGTGTGTTAGGTTTGAAATTTGGTGAAATCATAGAATGGAAAGATGGTTGAAAGTGGTTGAAAGAAAATTTATTTTTATTTTGAATGAAAAAATTCTTGAAGTTTGGGATTCATAATTATTTTTTATTATTTTGTTTCTTGAGTATTTTTCGTCCATGCTTGTTGGATTCTATATTTTTTGGACATGATCTTTGACTAACTCGACTTTAAAGAGTAATTTGATTATTCATCATCTTATATTTTAATTTGATGGGATGCTAATCTCACTTCAATGTTCAATTGATTATCTTATCAACTATGTCACATTTTCAAAGATTCCATTTTTAGAATAGTCCATTAGCACATATGTTATAAATACAATTTATAATAGTTTTATTATTCCTTTTCCTTGTGTTGTTGCTTTCCAACACTTCATACTCAGGAAAGTCATATCCAAGATTTTATAATTTTGAGAGTTATAAAAAATACACTCAAAACATGATATAATATATTTTATAAGTCTCATTGTAACTCACAAAGGAAAGACGCCCAAAGATAATTCCAACACTAGAAAATTAAGTGAGTTTTTTCTTTATTTTGTCAAAACTATGTTAGGATTGTGGTGACATTATTTTATAAGCATGACTTGTGAGATATATTAGTTTCTAGTTAAACATCATCCTTTCAATTATAAAAATTTCATTAATTTTATGACTAAATAGATCATAGTTAGATTTTATTTCTCTTCAGTGAGATTTTCACAAAGAGTTTAGTAAGGATGATTTGATATCATTAGTAATATAATGAATTCACTACTTTAGATAGATTTAGTCTTTTTAGTTAGTTTCATTTTATGATTAACAATACTCTTAATATAGTGGTCAATACTTTTATTATGTGATTAAGTAACTTTAAATATTTAATCGAAAATAAAAATTAATATTGAAAATGAGATGGACTAAAGATGCTCAAAGTTTAAAATGGAAAATTTATTTTTATTATTTAAATATAAGATTTTAATCTGAACATTTAAAAAATAGAACACAAAAATAAGATAAGAATTTTTTTTACATAATTTATTTGCTTATTTATTTTTCTTTGCAATTTTCTAAAGGAGGTAGCTCCCATTTTATTACTTTCAAAGAAATCTTATATTGAGCATTTTAATAAGTAGATTGTAATTAGTCTAGTGACTAATTTTGACACTCATTCTACTTCAACCACTGAAAGCACCCTATTGTTTGCTATTACAAATTCAAAAAAGGGATGCAGATCTTTCTTATTCAAACACCTCTGAAATAGTTCTAGAGCCTCTTCCAATTTTTTTTCTTTCCTCACATGCCCATACTCAATCGAATCAAACAACAACATTTTTTTCAGAGATTTACCAGGTTTGCCCACAACAGATAGTTTGCCATCAATTTCCGAATCATTTTCCTTTCAAATGTCTTAATTACATTTGACAAAAAAAATGTCGATAAGAATGTTGTCGTGGATGTGCTCAAACCTTATTCTCCTTTGACCAATCACACTCGGGATTGCATTCTATATTTATGTTCAATCATTTAAAACATAAATTAATATACTTGTATACATTTTTTACATCATTGTTTTAACTTAACATACTTTCAAAAAAAAATAATATATTTATACAATTTTTTTTACACTAACATTGCAACAAAATAATCTACGAACAAATTAAATACTAAAATTAACTCATGGCAAGAAGAAACAAAAAGGACACAAGAAAAGAGAAGTTCATGAATTAGAGGAAACAAAATGAACTCAAATTTCATGACCCTTGTAAATAGAGGTTGTGAACACTACATGACGTAAATAAAACTGGCAGAATGTAAACCAGTAAACTTGTTCTTTGTCCCTTGAGAATCCCTCCATTCTTAGAGAAACCCTAAAACCCCCATGTAATACAAAGGATATAAATAATCATGGCCTTCAGAACGTTCAATCATCATTATTTAATGTGGGGGAAATTACACAAAATTCCAACAGAAGGGCACTGTGAAAGTACCTCACAAACAGAGGGTACATTGTCTAGATCTCTCATTTCTGTATAAAATCTCAACATTTAATTATTTTTCCTTCGACTGATATGATAATTACAACTCACTGACAACTTAAAAGCATACATAGATTGCACGCTTGGAATTCCATTTAAAAGAGCATCCCATTGCATTAACAGTTAAAATTCAAGACCTATCCTTCAAATAGTATATACATAGCTGGTATCTAACATTCACAATGTGCAGTGAACGACCATTCTTAAATATCAATAGCACAGATCAAAGAAAAAATGGTCAATAATAGTTCAGAATTATTATTAGCTGTTAAACATTTCATATAAAATTACTAAAATGATGAACATGTTGAATAGCAGATATAAATGATAATAACACTGATCATTATTACACTGACCACCCAAAAAAGATCAGTGAATCGTGAATAACATGGCTATACAATCTGTCCTCATGGAAAATAATTGCACTGTTTAAATAGTTCAGTGCTTCAACGAGTTAAAACCATAGGATTTCTTTGCCAGGACTGCACAATTATGTGCAATTATATCGCCTGCCATTGAAATTACCATAACAACTATTCTGCAGTTTTCTTTAACAGCACAGTGGAAGTTCGTTATTGGAAATGTATACACAACCTTCATACCCATAATTTTATGTCTGTCTTCAACAAGCAATTACTTTGTCTTTAAAAGGCGTATCTGATTTCAATGAGATTCATGCTTGGTTTTATAGTTTCTAGTCCACAAGTAAAACGAGTACCAGATTGATGTCTCTACAAATTGAATACGGCTGGGCATTGTTCATGTTGATATTTCATGGAACCAGTACGACTCTAAAAAGGTAAAGACAAGGCTTTTTAATAAACAAGTTTTGTGTAAACTCATTATTATTACTATTTTGTCTTTAGAGAGATCTATTATTGATAAACAAATTTTGTATAAAGATATTATTAGTACTTGTTTTTAATTAGATATTATTGATAAGCAAAGTTTTGTATAGTCATTATTAAGTACTTGTTTTTAAAGAGATGTTATTGATAAATAAATTTTGTGTAAAGTCATTATTATTATTTGTTTTAGGCAGATATTTTTTTTATTAGTACTTGTCTTTAAATACATATTTTTACATAGGATTGTTTAACTAATATTATTAACTGCACTTTCAAATCAATTATATGTGATATTTTGTGTAAAGTCATTATTAGTACTTGTCTAAATAGATATATATTATTGATAAACAAATTTTCTGTAAAGTCATTATTAAGTCTTTGTCTTTAAAAAGACGTTTTTGATAAAGTAAGCAACATTTACAAGGTGTTGTACCCTTTACACGGAGAGTCCTTAGGGTCTAAAAGAAGCTAGTTCAAAACAAGACATGAACTAGAAAGAGAAAAGGAAGTCGATCTCTTTACAAACAGGAGCCACTAGGACTCGACAAAACAGGGTAAATAGGCTGTAACACCCCTCTGTTTTGCTCTTATGTAAGATTATGATGCTTTTTTATTTTATCATTTTTTATAGAGTGATATGGACTATGTGTGTAATGAGATGTACTTACCTTGATGTTATACTTGACATGCTTTGATTAAGAATAATGTTGGTTTATTATAACATGATTATTGCTCATGAGTTTTATTATTGATGGAATTGTCAGTTTGGTGATACTGTATTGGTGAAGGGGACGAGATTGCATCACTCGCTTGTGAGTGCCCTGCGATTCTGCGATTTCCTTTTCATAGTGTGTTTTATGATGATTTTATACATATGTGCTATTGATGCCTTGGATACAGGTTTGTAGGTACATGACATCGACTCCATTTGGCTTTGCAGGTTTGAGTGTATCGACCCAACAATATGTTGATTGGAAAATAGTAGCTAGGTTACCTATGTCAAGTCTACACCCTAACCACAGTGTGTCGTTAGTTCATGTTTGGTGTGTCTTCATTTGTCTTGTCTATTGCTATTTAATTCTGCAAGGTTTATGTTATGAAAATAAATGTTAAATTATACATTAAATGATTTTAGTATTTATTTAATTAATTTTAGATAATATTGATAGAAGCTTTCTATTTAATTTAATTAGTAAAAAAATTTAATCCTTGTGGTTAAATTTATTTATTAAGTAATTAAATTAATTGATTTAAATTATTTATTAAGCAAATAGTTTAAAAGAATTAAATTCATTTTGAAATTAAAATTGGGATTTGAAATTATTAAATTACTTTGAGAAAATATTTATGGGTTGTTAAAAGATATTTTTTATTTGCCAGCAAGTTTGAGTTAATTAATTAGGTTGTTGGGAAAATTAATTCCCCGGGAGTGAATCTTGGCTTTGGGTGAGGAAGCGGAAAGCTTCTTCATGGTAGGCACAAGATATTTTTGGGAGGTTGAAAATTTTGGGAAGAGCATTTGTTTGTTGTGGAAAAAATTGAAAGAGATTTTGGGTTATAGAAAAATTGCTGGAAAGTTTACATTCTTAGATTTGTTTGGGAAAGGTTATTGCTGTGTTGGAAGTCGATCTTGTGCTCGGGAAAATTAATTACTTGGGAGAAGCTGTGGAAGCTTTGCTGGAAGTTTCAGAGTAGGTTCGGCACCAAAAATTCCATTTACTCCAGAAGCTTTGTTGGAAACAGGTTCTCTTCTTAAATTCTTTATCTTTGTTTAAGTTTTAAATGGAAATAAATTGTTGTAGAAAATATTATTGTGTAAGAAGGATCTAGATTTGTAGTAGAAGCTTTTATTTGTTTGAGAATTTTTTTAGGGCTTATGAGTTGGTAGTTTTGCAATGAGTAAATTTAGTGCCTCTGTAAGAAACTTTTACAGTGAAATCAGAGAGCCTTTATGGATTTAATAGATTAAATTATGAATTTGAACCTAGAAGAAAAGAATAGAGGAATAAATAAATTCTCCGTGAGATTCTTTGTAGAAAACCTCTGTGTAGCATCTTGTGATATTCTTCTGTAGAAATCTATTATCCTTCTCAGTTAAATTTATTTATTTAAAGTAAATTCATGAGCATCTGTGAAAAGATTTAATTGAGAACCTCTGTAATAGGATTTATGGAGTCTTTGTAAATTCTCTTCTTTGAGAACCCTTTGTGGTTGATTTGGGTATTTACTTATAGATGGTTTTTTTGAAAATTTTAGAAACCCCTGTGGTAAAATCCCTCTATTGGAAATATTTCCTATAGAATCTTGTTGTGAAATATTTTGCTCAAATTAAGTCAAGGTTTTGATAAGTTTATATATATATATAGGAATGGAATAAAATTTATATTCAATAAAATAGGGCTGTGGAGAAATTTGTCATACGACGAGATTGGTAAGGCGAGATTAAAAAATTTCAAAAGGATGAATTTTGGTATTGTTAATATATGAGGGGGGTGGAGGGGAAGGTGTTGCCCCCACAGCCACCCCCATAAGGGGACGACATGTGGAGGTAGAGCCTCCACTGCTCCCCACTCCTCCCTTCATAAGGCAGCAAAAAGGAGGTTAGGGGTACAACTAAATACAACCGACCCCTCTCCTCCCATTATATAGTGTGATTTGAAACTTAATTCGCCACTGTTCCTTTTTCAATGTTATTCAATTTTGATTAAAAATGCAACTCGATTTATTAATGTTCATAATATATTTTAATATATATTATGTATATATCATGTTGTATATATTTGTGAATGTATGATTAATTTAATTTGAAATAAAAAGGTAATTATTGATAATGGATTTGAGGATATATATATATATATTGAATATATATTAGTATATACACAATTATATATGTTTATATAATTATGTATATATTAGTGTATATATATTAAGATATATATATATTTAAAATAATTGTAATTTTGAAATGGTTGCATGCATATTTACTTCAGGAAAAGAAATTGGGTGAGTAAATACCCTGGGGAAATTATATTGCTTTTAAAAGTAATCAAGGAATTGAGCTACCTATAATTTAGTATTTTCCTTCTCTCTATTACAAGAGGTATTTAATTATTTTTATTAAGTTATTTTATTATGGCAATGGTTATTTCTACTGTGAATTCAATATGAAAGGGAAATGGATTTAGTATATCCAAAAGTAGTTTATTTTCTTGTAATTTCCTTTCGTGATTATTTCCTCTATGTTTTTATTTGGGAAATGGGTTAACTGAGTCAAATAATTCGTAGCTCTTCCAGAGGTTCCTTATATGATGGGGTTGGCGTTTTGTGTTGTCATCCCGAATTAATTCCCTTGGGCAATGTGTTTGCCATTTTCAGTGTGTTACCCGATTTCCATGAACGGGGATGTTTTGTTCCTCCTTTGTATGTCTAGTTGTGTGATTATTTGTTTCCTCCTTAGTTTGGAGTGGTGATGTTTCACATGTTTTCCATAGGAGAGTGAAGCTCGATGGGGGCTGAGATCTGAAAATATCTGACGAGTAACTCATGTACCTTGTGTGGCACTTCTCCTAGGTTAGCAGTATGTATGGGTTACTGGTGTGTCAAACTGTTCAACACTAGAAGCATTGTACTTTTGAGTTGGTTGTGTACTAGTTATGATAAGCTCAGTTTTGAGTCAGCCTATGTCTAGACGTAGTAGGTTGACCATGTGTCCTTGTTACTATCTTCTAGTACGGGGGGTGGGCCTTCAGGTACCACTTGGTTGGGAAGATCGTGCACCCTACGCCATTGGGTCCCCCTTGATCTTGAGTTCGTGATGGTAAGGTTTTCAAGTGGAGAGCTCATAGTGGTTCCAATATTTATTTCATGCTTTATATTTATTTCAATTTAGCTCATGTAATTATTACCCCTCATTTGTATTTGAGGTAGATAATTGTATATGTAATCACATTTATATGTTGTACCTCATTCAGGGAATGAGAGATGTAACCTTATTGTTAAGATAATGTTATTTGAATCTTTTTGTATCTCTTTATGTTATGGTGAAATTTATTATGTATGGAATGTATGAGTACTTAATTCTTTAAGTAAATAAATGCTATGGATGTATGATGTATGTTTGGTTTTAGATGTAATCTTGTCACGTACCTTAGAGGCTGTTGCGAATGTGTTGCACATCTTCCTTGTTAATAATGCACTTAAATAAAAAAAATTGTACGCTTTTGCGTTGTGTTGCAACTTCCTTTAGGGTTACATGGCGAGGCATTACACATGGTATCAGAGCCCTAGGTTCATACAATGGGTAGTCTGGGTACATTTGTGTCCACTATGTTGTCCTTGCGAATATGTTAGTGGAGTAGTAAGTGATCACATGTTCATGGCTTCAACATTAGCATGATGTACTCTATGGAAAAGAGTAGCATGAAATAAACATGATAAAAGGTTGTGGTTGGAAAGTAAAGATATGTATCCCATGGATTATGGAATTCAATGTTCTTATGGGATTATTTATGTTGTTGTACCCCTTGTAAATGTAAGGAACCAATAACTATGTCTTGTTTTGAGTGTTGTGAATACCCCGTACTTTCTTTGTGTGTTCATGTGATGGTGATACTTGGTACCCATCTATGGGGAAAAGTTACACTTTGGTGTGGGAGCTAGCATACCATTGTGTGTGTTTGCATGTTTGTTACCTGATTGAGGGCCAACCCATGTGTGGTTGAAACTTATATATAAGAGTAACCAAAAGTAGTTCTTTTTCTTTTGGTTCTCTAGACCCTCAATTCATGAAGGGATAGTGGTAGCCACAAGTTCCTTGGGTGGAGTGTGTAGCGTACGCATATTGTGGTGCAGAGCGTCTTAGCTCAACCAATCCCGAGGAATTGTACCCACTACTTTCCCTTATAATGGATCAGGATACTTGATTCATATGTGTTAACCTAATCCCCATAAATTTGAGTACAACAACATAGGTTTGTGAGTATATGCCTGGCCATCAGTAGGGACATTGATCTGGCATTAGCGAGTAAACCTCGTCTATATGAGAGGTGAAGCTCGGGTAGCCCTATAGTGATATTATCATATTGCATTATATACTTAGTGTATCTACACATGCTTTGACATGATGTGATAGATATGATGCCACACCTCATTGATGTTCCAACATAGTGTTGGTGATGATGCTTTGATATACTGTATTTTCACGTATCCCGATATGGTGCAATATGATGCCACACCCCACTCATGTTCCAACATAGCGATGGTGATGATACCGTGTTACGCGATGCCACGTGCCTAGACACATGAAGGCACATTATGAGATTTTTTTTGTTATCCTACTTGTGCGATGAGCATTATGGGGCCTCAAAAACTTATAGAGGGATTCTCATGGTTGCTTCGACCATGTTATTTGGGTAGTGTATGGGTAGATCCTAGCCATGTATACCTCTGGCTATAGCGAGTTCCTGCATGTGTCTTCTCCATGAGGTATCACATGTGGAGTGTGTTTTGCACATGCCTACTTTCGTGGACTCACAGACACACTGCCATGTGGCATATGACCAGTACGTGCCTTATCTGGCTGGCATCTGACTAAGTAGAGTGACAACGTGATAATCATGGATACACTCTAGGTCATGTGGATGGCATGTTCATTCTGCACCACATGAGGGCTATTATCATTCTAGCTGGACATTTTTTCCTCTTTCCTCGTTGGTGGCTAGTATCTAGTCACATAGTGTTGTACATTGCAATTTTGAAGGTTGTGAACTTTCTTTTTGGTTATTGATGATTTTTTAGTTGATTGTGAAGGTTTAGCTATGACTTGTGATCTTATTTGCTTATAAAACTAGTGGTTATATATTTGATTCAGTGTTGAAATTATGCGTATTTATTTCTTTATTGTTGAAATGAAACTTTAATTTGCTCTTCTTTATGAACTTGGTGGCTAAGCTAGTTATCATTATTGTTTTCAATGTCAGCTACGTGTCATATTATGATTCCTATCCAAGGACATATGAGGTGAACTTGGTGAGTGTGTACGAGGAAGTAGATGTAGGAAACGTAGAGGATGTGGGTATGTGAGGCTATTATGCAGCTAGGATCCACTACTCATCTGTGTGTGATGACTATCTCTTGGAGGCTAATCACCTTATACAACAAGAGACAGGTCATTGAGGTCTTGTTTGGATGGTCTCACTTTATGTATGACCTTACACCATCAAGCCACTAATTTGATGTATGGATTATTTGTGATAGAATTTAGTTCTTGCTTCATGGATTGGTATGTTGCTTTTCGGTGTCCAGATGGACCCATGTGTGGCCTTGTGATGATTCCTGGTGATATGTATTGGTGCATATGTGTATTATGTATGTTAAATCATGGATATGTGTTTTTGCAGACTTGGTTGGTGGTTGCTTCACCATGTTGATTTGTATGGGTTGACAGTGTACTTGGCTGAGTTAGTTATGTTGAGGTATGGAGTGGTTCAGTTTTGGAACCCTTGGTTATGTGACTGTATGGAGTTTGCACTCGGGGTATTTGTAGGCTTCCAGGAGTAAGCCTGACCCTAGGGGGGAGAATGTAACACCCCTCTATTTTGCTTTTATGTTAGATTATGATGCTTTATTATTTTATTGTTTCTTATAGAGTGACATGGACTATGTGTGTGATGAGATGTACTTACCTTGGTGTTATACTTGACATGCTTTGATTAAGAATAATGTTGGTTTATTATAACATGATTATTGCTCATGAGTTTTATGAAAGATGGAATTGTCAGTTTGGTGATACTGTATTGGTGAAGGGGATGAGATTGCATCACTTGCTTGCGAGCGCCCTACGATTCCATGATTTCCTCTTCACGGTGTGTTTTATGATGATTTTATATACATGAGCTATTGATGCCTTGGATACAGGTTTGTAGGTACATGACATGGAATCCACTTGGCTTTACAGGTTTGAATGTGTCGACCCAACGATATGTTGATTGGGAGATAGTAGCTAGATTACTTGTGTTAGGTCTACACAATAGCCATAGTGTGTCGCCAGTCCATGTTCGGTGTGTCTTCGTTTGCCTTGTCTATTGCTATGGAAATAAATGTTAAATTATGCATTAAATGATTATAGTATTTATTTAATTAATTTTAGATAATATTGATGAAAGATTTCTATTTAATTTAATTAATTAAATTTAATTTATTTAGTAAAACAATTTAATCCTTGTGGTTAAATTTATTTATTAAGTAATTAAATTAATTGATTTAAATTATTTATTAAGCAAATAGCTTAAAAGAATTAAATTCATTTTGAAATTAAAATTGAGATTTGAAATTATTAAATTGCTTTGAGAAAATATTTATGGGTTGTTAAAATATATTTTTTATTTGTGAACAAGTTTGAGTTAATTAATTAGGTTGTTGGGAAAATTAATTCCTAGGGAGTAAATCTTGGCTTTGGGTGAGGAAGCGGAAAAATTCTTCACGGAAAGCACAAGATATTTTTGGGAGGTTGAAAATTTTGGGAAGAGGATTTGTTTGCTGTGGAAAAATTTGAAAGAGATTTTGTGTTATAGAAAAATTGCTTGAAATTTTGCATTCTTAGATTTGTTTGGGAAAGGTTATTGATATGTTGGAAGTCAATCTTGTGCTCAAGAAAATTAATTACTTGGGAGAAGCCATGGAAGCTTTGCTGGAAGCTTCGGAGGAGGCTCAACACCAGAAATTCCATTTACTCCAGAAGCTTTATTGGAAACAGGTTCTTTTCTTAAATTCTTTGTTTTTGTTTAAGTTTTAAATCAAAATAAATTGTTGTAGAAAATATTTTTGTGTAAGAAAGATCTAGATTTGTAGTAGATGCTTTTATTTTTTTGAGAAATTCTTTTAAGGCTTATGAGTTGGTAGTTTTTCTGTGAGTAAATTTAGTGCCTCTGTAGGAAACTTTTATAGTGAAATCAAAGAGAATTTATGTATTTAATAGATTAAACAATGAATTTAAACCTAGAAGAAAATAATAGAGGAATAAATAAATTCTTTTTAATATTCTTTGTAGAAAACCTCTATGTAGCATCTTGTGGTATTCTTCTGTAGAAATCTATTATCCTTGTTTGTTAAATTTATTTATTTAAAGTAAATTCATGAGCATCTGTCAAAAGATTTAATTGAGAACCTCTGTAATAGGATTTATGGAGTCTTTGTAAATTCTCTTTTTTGAGAACCCTTTGTGGTTGATTTGGGTATTTACTTATAGATGGTTTTTTTGAAAATTTAAGAAGTCCCTGTGGTAAAATCCCTCTATTGGAAATCTTTCCTGTAGAATCTTGTTGTGAAATATTTTCCTCAAATTAAGTCAAGGTTTTGATAAGTTTATATATATATATATAGGTTTGGAATAAAATTTATATACAATAAAAATATGGCTGTGGAGAAATTCATTGTACAATGAGATTGGTAAGGCAAGATTAAAAAATTTTAAAAGGATGAATTTGTAATACCCCTCCGTTTTGTTTCTTGTTCAAGTTGCTTTATGCTATGTTTGGTTGTAGTTACTTTGATACTGGATACATTTTGTTATGATGTTTTGATCGCTACTATTGAGCGCCAACTATTATTGTGGGATGTAGTTATCTGATTATTGTTTCACATGCATTATGGATTAATGATGTTGTAGAGTTAACATGAGATGTTATTATGAGATTACTGGATTATGATGGAAGTGTCAGTTTCGATGAGTGTATTGGTAAAGAGGACGGTTTCGCATCACTCGCTTGTGAGCGCCCTACAAATCCGTAATTTTTTTTTCATGGTGTGTATTATATGTTGGATATATTGTATGATGTTGTTTACTTAGTTGCAGGATTGCAGGTACATGGCATCGATTCCACCTGGTTTCACAGGTTTGAGCTTGTCGAGCGTGTCGATCCAACGATTAAGTTGAACGGGAGATAGTAGCTAGGTAACATGTGTCAAGTTTACCCCTAGCCTTAGTGTGTCGTCAATTGTGTGTGTCGAGTCATTGTCTATCTTGCTTTAATGTTATTTAATTCTGAAGGATTCTTAATTTGGAAATAGATATTTAGAATAATTGCATTTAAATCATGTTGATGGTTATTTAATTTAAATAATGCAATGTGGATAAAAGTTTATATTTAAATTAATTAATTATATTTAATTTAAATTAATTATCCAAAGGGGTTGAATTTAGTTATTAAATAATTAAATTAATTAATTAAATGTGATGCAAGAGAATGAAAGGAAATAAAAGAATTAAAATTAATTTTGGAATTTAATTTCAACTTGTGGGAATTAAATTAGAAATTGTAATTAAATGTTTACTTGGGAAATGAGTTTCAACTTTGGAAATTAATTTATTATTTGAAATTGCATTTTAAATTGAAAGTGGGTTTTCAAAAATTGGAATTGAAATTGAAATTAAAATTAATATCTAATTTGCATGCAATGTGAATTAGGGTTGTAAAAATTGAAATTGAAATTGAAATTAATATCTAATTTGCATGTAATGTGAATTAGGGTTGTATTAGGTATTTTTGATTTATAAAGAATACATGTTTTAATTTTAGGGCAGGAGAAAAGTTTTTAGAAAAATACATTTTTATAGCAGAGAAGAAATTTTGGAAAATTTGCACAAGGGTTTGAAGAAAGTTTTGATTGTAGAATTGAGTGAAGGAAAGATTGTTTGCATTTGTTGGGTTTTGGATTGTATTCACTGAAGAATTGAAGAAAATTCAAGAAATCTTTGGAGGAGGCTTGCATCAGAAATTCATCTCTTCCTGTAGCTTCTTGTACCAGGTTTTCCTCTTTGTGTTTTATTGTTCTTGATTATTTTTTTTAAATAGTAGTGATTAAAGATTTGTTTGTTAAATCTGTTTTAGAAAATAAATTTGATATTAGAAGAAAAGAATTAAATAAATTTACAGTCTTTGCTTGTGAAAATTTTTGATTGAAAATTGTGAAAACTTTAGTTGAATTTAAATTATTTGGGGAAATCGATTATGTTGTTATTGAAATCAAATATAGAGATTGAACAATGCATTTAGAATGCTTTTAGAAAATGAAACCCTCTGTTATTATTAAAAATTGGATTTTAAAATCCACAGGGTAGTTATATTTTTCATGGTAAAATGGTCTGGTTGCGTCGCATATAACTCCACTTACACAAATTGGGTTGTCAGGAAATTTAAAAGGTTTTTGCATCTTGAAATTTTCTTATCCTTGTAAAAAAATTGTAAATACCCAAATCGTAGTTTTTGAGTCATGCTTGAAACACGAGACTGCTGTTAAGTAATTTTCCCATGGCTGCTCTGATAATAAAATAATAATAAATTGATATTTATAAATATTAATATTTTATGTATTGTTATTATAATATTAAAGTATTATATTTATTTATATTATTTTAAATAAAATTTGTATATTAGATTAGTGGAATTAAAATTATAAACATATGGGGAAATTATTATTTATTTTAAAATGGCATGTTAAAGTTTAATTGAGTTAAATATTTGATTTAAAGAATGCATAATTTAAAATTTAATTGTGGAATTTAAATTCATGTGTAAAAGGTTCAATTATTAATTTGATTTAATTGGAAAAATATATATATATGATATTGGGTTATAGTCCAAATATTGATCTTATTTTAACACAATAAGTTATGGAAGAGACCAAATGTTAATTTGATTAATTTTATAATGATTTAATTTGCAAGGGCAATTGGTTATTTAATTTAAAGTGAAATGTTTTGAGTTATAGTTGAAAATACTTATTTTGTTAAGAACAATTAGAGAATAAAATATTAGTGTACTTTCTCCCCTATTTGAATAGATGAATTCTTAATTCTGTTTTATCGATATAATGAATTACGTAATGAAATGAGAAATGGATTTAGAGTATCCAAATGTAGTTTCTTCTATTGCCTTCAATGATTATGTCTTTCGTGTTTATGCTTTGAGAATGGGTTGAATACCTATTAGTTTATAAATCTTCTAGATGGTCTGTTGTTTGTGAGGGTTGTCATTGTGATGTCAACCTGTTGTGATTTCTCTTAGTAGTGCATGGGATCATGTTGTTTTAAAAGTAAATTCATGAATTGATTATTATGAAGAGACAATTAATTATTTTAATTTAATCATTTTCTATTTGAACAATTTATTTGTTGAGAATGTATATTTTATGGTTTGAATAAATGGATGTATGTAATAAGAGTTTGGAAAGGGAAACTTTTAGATGAGTTTAACATAGGGTGTTGTTGGAAAACTAGAAGAAATATAAAGTTTGGGTTAGGAAATTGAAAAGAATTATTGTAGAAGATTTATGTTAGTTTTAGAGGAAAACAATGGATTTGATTTAAATTATTTGAACTAGTCTATCCTTTATTATAAAGACACTTATTTAGTTTTTTTTCAATTAATTTTGAAAGGGCAATAGTTATTATGTTTTATTTCCATACAGAAAATTAACCGTTGTGATTGGAATATTAAAGAATCTATATAATTGAGTTTATTAGTATATATGTTTGGTGTATTTATAATATGGAGCATATAAAAATATGTTAAGGGTAAATTCATTATCATATTTCATTTTAATAAGATGTATGCAATATATTATTGAATAGAAATTTAAAATGGATTGATTAGTGTATATGGATAAATGGGTAGGGAAACAATATTTTACTATATTAAAGTGATTGCATGTTCTAAATAGGAAATTGAATGAAATGTAAGTTTTGGTTAGGAAATGGAAAGAGTTTATTTGCATGGATTTGTGTCGATTTAAAAGTAAATTAAGAAGTTGTTTTATTAATGAGGCAATCAATTATGTTATTTATTAATTTCTATTTAGATTAATTGAATCATTGTGATTGGATTATGAAAGAGATATGGATTTAGTATATCCAAAAGTAGTATCTTCCTCATGATTATCTTAAAGGATTTAATTCTCTGTATTCGGTAAAGGGAAGTAAGTTTAATTGTTTTAGATTTCCAATAATGAAAAGGGAAATAGGGTTTATGATTATTTTAGATGATCTAGTTATCGTGTCTTTGACTTTGTCAACACTACCTATTGAATGAGTATGGATTTAGGAAATCCAAACATTAGATTTGATTAATGACTTAAATGCTTTTGTTGCTATGTCGTCAAGTTGCATTGTTGGTTTTGGGAATTAATGTTAGTCCTAAATTATAAGTCTTCCAGAAGAACTTAGATGATAAGGGTTGTTGAATTTTTATGCCATCCAATTGTTTTCCCTTGGGTAGTGCATGGCATCTTTTCAGTTTTACCTATGAACGGGGATGTTTTGTACCTCCTGTGAAAGGAGTGGATTATGTGTTGTTGCCTCCAAGATGTTTGGAGTGAGTTTTTCTTTTATTTGTTTCCTCCTGTGAAAGGAGTGGTGTAATACCCCTCCATTTTGATTCTTGTTCAAGTTGCTTTATGCTATGTTTGGTTGCAATTACTTTGATATTGGATACATTTTGTTATGATGTTTTGATCGCTACTATTGAGTGACAACTATTATTGTGAGATGTAGTTATCTGATTATTGTTTCACTTGCATTATGGATTAATGATGTTGTAGAGTTAACATGAGATGTTATTATGAGATTACTGGATTATGATGAAAGTGTCAGTTTCGATGAGTGTATTGGTGAAGAGGACGAGTTCGCATCACTCGCTTGCGAGCGCCCTGCGAATCCGTAATTCCTTCTTCACGGTGTGTATTATATGCTAGATATATTGTATGATGTTGTTTACTTGGTTGCAGGATTGCAGGTATATGACATCGACTCCACCTAGTTTCACAGGTTTGAGCGTGTCGATCCAACGGTTAAGTTGAATGGGAGATAGTAGCTAGGTAACATGTGTCAAGTCTATGCCCTAGCCTTAGTGTGTCGTCAGTCATGTGGGTCGAGTCATTGTCTGTCTTGCTTTGATGTTATTTAATTCTGAAGCATTCTTGATGTGGAAATAGATATTTAGAATAATTGCATTTAAATCATGTTGATGATTATTTATTTTAAATAATGCAATGTGGATAAAAGTTTATACTTAAATTAATTAATTATATTTAGATTATTTAATTAATTAAATTTAATCCAGGGGGGTTGAATTTAGTTATTAAATAATTAAATTAATTAATTAAATGTGATTCAAGAGAATGAAAGGAAATAAAAGAATTAGAATTAATTTTGGAATTTAATTCCAACATGTGAGAATTAAATTAGAAATTGTAATTAAATGTTTATTTGAGAAATTGGTTGCAACTTTAGAAATTAATTTATTATTTGAAATTTCATTTTAAATTGAAAGTGAAATTGAAATTGAAATTAAAATTGAAATTGAAAGTGAAATTGAAATTGAAATTAAAATTGAAATTGAAATATCTAATTTGCATGTAATGTGAATTAGGGTTGTAAATATTGAAATTGAAATTGAAATTGAAATATCTAATTTGCATGTAATGTGAATTAGGGTTGAATTAGGTATTTTTGATTTATAAGAATATATGTTTTTAATTTTAGGGAAGGGAGTTTTTAAAAAAAATACATTTTTACAGCAGGAAAGAAACTTTGGAAAATTTGCACAAGGGTTTGAAGAAAGTTTGATTGTAGAATTGATTGAAGGAAAGATTGTTTGCATTTGTTGGATTTTAGATTGGATTCATTGGAAGATTGAAGAAAATTCAAGAAATCTTTGGAGGAGGCTTGCATCAGAAATTCATCTCTTCTTGTAGCTTCTTGTACCAGGTTTTCCTCTTTGTGTTTTATTGTTCTTAATTGTTATCTTTAAAATAGTAATGATTAAAGATTTGTTTGTTAAATCTGTTTTAGAAAATAAATTTGATATTAGAAAAAAAGAATTGAACAACGTTACAGCCCTTGCTTGTGAAAATTCTTGTGTGAAAATTGTGAAAACCTTAGTTGAATTTAAATTATTTGGAGAAATTGATTTTATTGTTATTGAAATCAAACATAGAGATTGAACAATGCATTTAGAATGTTTTTAGAAAATGAAACTTTCTGTTTATTATCAAAAAACGGATTTTAAAATCTACAGTATAGTTATATTTTCATGGTAAAATGGTCTGATTGTGTCGCCTTTAACTTTACTTTTGCAAACTGGGTTTTCAGAAAATTTAAAGGGTTTTTGCATTTTGCAATTTTCTAACCCCTATCCAAAAATCTCAAATACCCAGATCGTATTTTTTGAGTTATGCTTGAAACATGAGACTGCTATTAAATTATTTTCCCATGGCTGTTCTGAAAATAAAATAATAATAAATTGATATTTATAAATATTAATATTTTATGTATTGTTATTATAATATTAAAATATTATTTAATAATATTTTATATTATAATTTATAATACTAAAGTATTATATTTATTTATATTATTTTAAATAAAATTTGTATATAAGATTGGTGAAATTTAAATCCATATGTAAATTATAAATATATGGGGAAATTATTGTTTATTTTAAAATGGCATGTTAAAGTTTAATTGAAGGAGTTAAATATATGATTTAAAGAATGCATAATTTAAAATTGAATTGTGAAATTTAAATTCATATGTAAAAGGTCCAATTATTAATTTGATTTAATTGAAAAAATATATTTATATTTTGGAATATTGATGATGAAGGATATTTTTATTTTGAATTAATCAATTTGATATTTTGTAAAGGATAGAAGATATGTTAAGGATTAAATATATTTAAATATATTAATTTATACTTAGTATATGTATATTGAAGGTATTTAACCTTTTGAGAGAATAAATAATATTTTATATTATTTTATTCTTTTGTTTGCAAATTGGGTATTATTAGTGTTCTAAAAGAAAATATTTAGTATGTGTAGAAAATGTATAGAGAAATATATTTAAATATATTGAAGAATTATAGAAATATTTATATTTAAATGTTTGTTTTATTTAATGAGATTTAATTAGAAACAATATGAATGTGTGGCCAAATAGACAAGCCAAAAGATATTTTTATACATTGATGAAATTGCATATTTTTTTAAATGGATGGTTGATGAGACATAGACTTCGGATAGAAAATTGGAAAAGATTGTTTGCAATAGTGTTAGTTTGCATTAGAAGTAAATTTAGGAACTATCTCTATTGAAAAAGACAAATAGTTATTATGTTTTATTTCCATAGAACAAATTAATTGTTGTGATTGGAATATTAAAGAATCTATATAATTGAGTTTATTAATATATATGTTTGATGTATATATAATATGGAGCATGTAAAATATGTTAAGGGTAAATTCATTATCGTATTTCGTTTTTATAAGATGTATGCAATGTATTATTGAATAGAGATTTAAAAATGGATTGATTAGTGTATATGGAAAATGGATAGAGAAACAATATGTTATTATATTAAAGTGATTGAATGTGTTAAATAGAAAATTTGAATGAGATGTAAGATTTGGTTAGGAAATGGAAAGAGTTTACTTGCATGGATTTGTGTCGATTTAAAAGTAAATTAAGAAGTTGTTTTATTGATGAAGCAATCAATTATGTTATTTATTAATTTCTATTTAGATTAATTGAATCATTGTGATTGGATTATAAAAGAGATATGGATTTAGTATATCCAAAAGTAGTATCTTCCTCATGCTTATCTTAAAGGATTTAATTCTTTGTATTCAGTAAAGGGAAGTAAATTTAATTGTTTTAGATTTCCAATAATGAAAAGGGAAATAGGGGTTATGATTATTTTAGATGATCTACCTATCATGTCTTTGACTTTGTCAACACTACCTATTGAATGAGTATGGATTTAGGAAATCCAAATATTAGATTTGATTGATGACTTGAATGCTTTTGTTGTTATGTCGTCAAGTTGCATTGTTGGTTTTGGGATTTAGTGTTAGTCCTAAATTATAAGTCTTCCAGAAGAACTTAGAGGATAAGGGTTATTGAATCTTTATGCCATCCAGTTGTTTTCCCTTGGGTAGTGCATGGCGTCTTTTCAGTTTTACCCGGTTTTCATGAACGGGGATGTTTGCACCTCCTTGGTTTAGGAGCGGATTATGGGATCCGTGTCTCCTTGTATGGAGTGACCTTGTTATGTGGTTTCATCTTGTTGCCTCCTGTGAAAGGAGTGGACTATGTGTTGTTGCCTCCAAGATGTTGGAATGAGTTTCTATTATTTGTATCCTCCTTGTGTTGGAGTGGATTATGATGCCTAGTTGGTATGCACTTGTGTTTCCCTTGGTGGATTGTTTGGGTGTGTGTTGTCCATTAGAAGAGTGGCTTTTGTTAGGGGCCGGAGCCCAAAGTGGTAAACCGGGTAACCTTCAAAAGTGAGTTAATCAAGTGATAATTAAATTAATGTACTTAGATGATTAGGATGCAGTTCACACTAATCAAGATAATTTAATCCTCACTCATAGACACAAGGGCTTGTTTAGACTTGGGATGAGTGAGAAGGCCTGGAATGGCAAGATCAACTATCTAGTTCTTGCGAGAGGTAGTTGATTCCGCATGAGTGAGTATGAGTGCCGGGATTCGGTTGAGGCCACCAGGATTACTTGTGCCGGAGCCTATGAAGAATGCCCAGAGGAGATCTCATGACAAACCTTGCGATGACACTCTATCTATGACAACTGTTGTTAATTGTTTTATGTGTATGGTTCTGTGAGCATACTTGATTATTATTATGTCTGGAAGCAATGTGACCTATGTCAGTGATGTTGGAGTTGTACTTGTATTGTATTTGATGTGTACATGTATTGTATTTGATTTGTACTTGTATTGTACTTGATGTGTACATGTATGGCATTTGATTTGTACTTGTATTGTACTAGATTTGTACGTGCATTGTATTTGATTCGTACTTGCATGGTGAATGAGTTGTATTTGATTCGTACTTGTATAGTGAATGAGTTGTACTTGTTAATTCATTTGGTTGGTTATAACACTATGAGTCAGTATGAGTCTGCCTTTGGTTAGTGGTTGTAGATCTTAGTCCATGTTACTTTGTTACTATCTCCTAGCATGGGGGGTGGGCCTTCGGGTACCACATTGGTTGGGTGGAACATGCACCAAAACCGTTGGGTCCCCATCGATCTTAAGTACTTGGTGGCGAGACATCCAGATGGACAGCTCGCGGTTCTTGTTGTAATTTCTTGCATTGTAATATTTTAATTTGTATAAGTTATTTTATCCCTCTTATGTTTATGAGGTGGAATTTTGTAATTGTAATCTTATGTACTATTGCCTCATTCTGGGAATGAGTGATGTATCTATTGGTTTAAGATAATGTTTATGAGATTGTATCTCGGTTGATTATCTTATTATGTTATGTGATATTCTTATGATGTATGATGGTGATTTCATAAAGTTCATAAGGCTATGGTTATATGTAATATGTATATGTGGGTTTAAGTAATCCTAACCTTGTAGCCTTAGAGGTTGTTGTTAATTAGTAAGTGAATGTGTATGTTAAATGCACTTTATAAAAAAAAAATTAGTTCACTTAAGATGTTAATTGCAACTTCCTTTAGGGTTGCAAGGCGGGGCATTACAAGTGGACTATGTGTTGTTGCCTCCAAGATGTTTGGAGTGAGTTCTTTTATTTGTTTCCTCCTTGTGTTGGAGTTGTTATGATGCCTTGTTTGTATGCACTTGTGTTTCCCTTGGTGGATTGTTTGGGTGTGTGTTATCAAATAGAAGAGTGACTTTTGTTAGGGGCCGGAGCCCAAAGTGGTAAACTGGGTAACCTTCAGAAGTGAGTTAATCAAGTGATAATTAAATTAATGTACTTAGATGATTATGATGCAATTCACACTAATCAAGATAATTTAATCCTCACTCATAGACACAAAGAATCATTTAGACTTGGGATGAGTGAGAAGGCCTGGAATGGCATAGTCATTTATCTTGTTAGTACGAGAGGTATTTGATGCCACATGAGTGAGTGTGAGTGTCGGGATTCGGTTGTGGCCACCAAGATTATCGAAGCCTATGAAGGATGCTCAAAGGAGATCTCATGACTACTATGTGATGACACTCTATCTAGGACAACTATTGTTAATTGTTTAATGTGTATGGTTCTGTGAACATACTTGATTATTATTATGTCTAGAAGCAATGTGACCTATGTTAGTGATGTTGGAGTTGTAATTGATTTGTACTTGTATGGTAATTGAGTTGTACTTGTTAGTTCATTTGTTGGGTTATATCAGTTTGAGTCAGTATGAGTATGCCTTTGGTTAGAGGTAGTAGAATCTTTGTCCATGTTACTTTGTTACTATCTCTTAGCATGGGGGGTGGGCCTTCGGGTACCACTTGGTTGGGTGGAACATGCACCAAAACCATTGGGTCCCCATCTATCTACAGTACTTGGTGGCGAAACATTCAGATGGACAGCTCGTGGTTCTTGTTGTAATTCCTTGCATTGTAATATTTTAACTTGTATAAGTTATTTTATCCTTCTTATGTTTACGAGGTGGAATTTTGTAATTGTAACCTTGAGTTCTATTGCCTCATTTTGGAAATGAGTGATGTAACTATTGGATTAAGTTAATATTTATGAGATTGTATCTTGGTTGATTATCTTATTATGTTATGTGGTATTCTTATAAAGTATGATGTTTATTTCATAAAGTTATAATGCTACGGTTATATGTAATATGTATGTGTGGGTTTAAGTAATCCTAACCTTGTAGCCTTAGAGGTTTTTGTTAATTAGTAAGTGAATGTGTATGTTAAATGCACTTTATAAAAAAAAATTGGTTTGCTTAAGACGTTAGTTGCAACTTCCTTTAAGGTTACTTGGCGGGGCATTACATAATTTTTGTATTATTTATATATGAGGGGGGGGGAAGGTGTAGGGGGAGGTGCTGCCTCCACAACCATCCCCATAAGGCGACAACATGTGGAGGTAGAGCCTCCACCGCTCCCCACTCCTCCCTTCATAAGGCAACAAAAGGGAGGTTAGGGGTATAGTTAAATATAGCCGACCCCTCCCCTCGCATTATATACTATGATTTGAAACTTAATTCACCACTGTTCTTGTTTCAATGGGATTCGATTTTGATTAAAAATGTAACTCGATTTATCAATCTTCATAATATATTTTAATATATATAATATATATATATATATATATATATATTATGTATATTTCATGTTGTATATATTTGTGAATGTATGATTAATTTAATTTGAAATACAAAGGGAATTATTGATAATGGATTTTAGGATATATATATATATATTGAATATATATTAGTATATACACAATTATATATGTTTATATAATTATGTATATATTAGTTTATATATATTAAGATATATATATATATATATATTTAAAATAATTGTAATTTTGAAATGGTTGCATGCATATTTACTTCAGTAGAGAAATTGGGCAAGTAAATCCCTTGGGAAAATTATATTGCTTTTAAAAGTAATCAAGGAATTGAGCTACCTGTAATTTATTATTTTCCTTCTCTATGTTAGAAGAGGCATTTAATTATTTTTACTAAGTTATTTTATTAGGGAAATGGTTATTTGTACTGTGAATTCAATATGAAAGGGAAATGGATTTAGTATATCCAAAAGTAGTTTATTTCCTTGTAATTTCCTTCCATGATTATTTCCTCTGTGTTCTTGTTTGGGAAATGGGTTAAGTGAGTCAAATAATTTGTAGCTCTTCAAAATGTTCCTTATATGATGGGGTTCTCAGTTTGTGTTGTCATCTGAAATTAATTCCCTTGGGAAATGTGTTTAACTTTTTGAGTGTGTTACCCGTTTTCCACGAATGAGGATGTTTTGTTCCTCCTTTGGATGGAGTTGTGTGATTACTTTTTTCCTCCTTAGTTTGGAGTGGTGATGTTTCACATGTTGTATGTAGGAGAGTGAAGCTCGATGGGGGACGAGATCTAAAAATATCTAACGGGTAACTCATGTACCTTGTGTGGCACTTCTCCTAGGTTAGCAGTATGTATGGGTTACTAGTGCACGTCAAACTATTTAACTCTAGAAGCATTGTAATTTTGAGTTGGTTGTGTACTAGTTATGATAAGCTCAGTTTTGAGTCAGTCTGTGTCTAAAGGTAGTAGGTTGACCATGTGTCCTTGTTACTATCTCCTAGCACGAGGGGTGGGCCTTCGGGTACCACTTGGTTGGGAGGAATGTGCGCCCTATGCTGTTGGGTCCCCCTTGATTGTCAGTTCATGATGGCAAGGTTTTCCAATGGAGAGCTTGCAGTGGTTCTAGTATTTATTTCATGCTTTATATTTATTTCAGTTTAGCTCATGTAATTATTACCCCTCATTTGTATTTGAGGTGGATAATTGTATATGTAATCACATTTATATTTTGTACCTCATTCAGGGAATGAGAGATGTAACCTTATTGTTAAGATACTGTTATTTGAATCTTTTTGTATCTCTTTATGTCATGGTGAAGTTTATTATGTATGGAATGTATGAGTACTTAATTTCTTAAGTAAATAAATGCTATGGATGTATGATGTATGTTTGGTTTTAGATGTAATCTTGTCGCATACCTTAGAGGTTGTTGCAAATGTGTTGTGCATCTTCCTTGTTAATAATGCACTTAAATAAATAAAAAAATTGTACACTTCCGCTTTGTGTTGCAACTTCCTTTAGGGTTAGGTGGCGGGGCATTGCATAGACCACACATAGAACGTCTTTAAAAAGATGTTATTGATAAACAAATTTTTTGGAAAGTCATTATTAAGTATTTTTCTTTAAACATATGTTATTGATAAATTTTTTTTGTGTAAAGTCATTATTAGTACTTGTCTTTAGGAAAAAATTCATTATTAGTACTTGTCCTTAAATATATATATTTTTAATAACATTGTTTAATTAAAATTATTAATTGTACTTCTAAATCAATCATATGTCATGTTTTGTGTAAAGTCTTTAAATTAGTACTTATCTTTAGGCATATATTATTGATAAACAAATTTTGTATAAAGTCATTATTAAGTACTTGTCTTTAGGTTGATGTTATTGATAATTTTTTTTGTGTAGAATCATTATTAATACTTGTCTTTAAACAAATATTTTTGATAAACAAATTCTATGTAAATTCATTATTAGTAATTAACTTTAAGTAGATATTTTAGAATTAAGATTTTTAATTGGTATTATTAATTGTACTTCTAAATCAATTATATGCTATATTTTATGTTAAATCATTATTAGTACTTAATTATTTTAAAGTAGATATTATATATTATTGCAATGAGAATTGTTTGACTGATATTATTAATTGTACTTCTAAATCAATTATATGCTATATTTTTTTCATTTTAAACACTTTTTTTTTTTTAATAAAATAAACATGTAACTTTTTAAAACAAAATATCTAAAAAAAATCAAATAATAAGAATTATTGGTATTCCTATAGATTAAAAAGTTTACTTGTCACTGTAACCTTCACATTATTCACAACATGCAATAATAAGTTTAGTGATTCTACTTGTTGATAAAGTAAAACTTGTTAATTTGCCACATTGGTAAGTTAGTCATCTGATAAATCAAAGTGTTTGATGTGATTGATAATAGTATGGAACCCCTCAAATCTAATATTAAGACTCCACATCCAATAACTAACTTTGCAATTTACAGTTCAATATACAAATTTAAATTTATAACAAATTTTATTCTAAAAAAACATTAAGTATGCCACCTTCGAATAGGATTATTTAACTTAATTAACATGTTAACCAATACAATAGGTAATAAATAATCAAATTAATTTTTGATACATATGTGAGTTTATATGTATTTGAATTTAATGATTTGAGAATGGAAATAGAGATAATCTATTTGGTGTATATTCATTTACTTTTATTTTATTTATCTTTTATATATTTTATTTACATATCATTTATTAGTTTATATTTATCATTCTTTATTATTTTAAAATTATTAATTATTTTAATGTATAATATATATGTCAATAGTTGAGTATAGTTTTATTTTGATGTAAATTAGATTTTTAGACTAATGCATCATTTTAAAATGAATTAAATATTTGTGTATGCAAATTAGTAAATTGATCAAGGTAAAGATATCAAAGTGCACAAAAATGAAGATGAAGATGTGAAGGCTACTAAAGAAAATGTTAATTATTAAAATCCATGGCATAACCTCATTGAATAGATTTACCATCTATGTGATTATGTTGTTAATTATATCATACTAAGTAATTTTATATCTATATAAAAAATTCTCCTTTAATTAAGCTACGATGACTAGTATGATCGATTCCATCAAATGCACTTGGAGATGAATGTGCCCATCAATCTACTTCAAAGAATTTGTACCTTGGTAGATAGGGTGACATACTATCCTCTTTAGCAATTGGGCTACAAACCCTTGAGTTGAATTTTCTCCTTTATTTACCGATATTCTAAATTATCTCATGTTGTTTTTATACAGTCAAATTGTGATTATTTTAGTTAACTCAAATTCAACTATTCTACTAGGGATCTACATATCAAACTCAAAATCAACTCATGTGATATATGAAGAAATTACTTGCCCATCAATATTTAGCAATTATTTATTCTAAGAAACAAATTCAACTTCAACTATGCTAGTCATAGTTGTGCCTAGTGGGAATAAAACTTGGAGTCAAGATTATCCCTAACAATTGTAATCTCTATTGTCCTAATAAAATAACGATACATCCATCTTGTAAAAAAAATAATCTAAACCACTTTTTCCATTCATTTCATTTAAAAAAAAAAATTGACTCCAAAATTGTTTTATCTAGCTTATCTATTGATTACAAAACACATATCATTATTACAATACTTGAAATGTAGGTGCTAACCACTATGTGGTATTTTTTCATGAGGTGATCTTACTTTCCATTTACCAACCTTAGAATTTCTTTTTTGGTGACATTCACTAAATT
Organism: Sequoiadendron giganteum; assembly: GCA_007115665.2. Classification (NCBI taxonomy): domain Eukaryota; kingdom Viridiplantae; phylum Streptophyta; class Pinopsida; order Cupressales; family Cupressaceae; genus Sequoiadendron; species Sequoiadendron giganteum. The sequence continues at coordinate 489,028,696 of CM021109.1, read as the reverse complement.
TGTACAAAATTATAAACATATAAGGTGTAAATTCAATCCAAAGAGCTTAAAAAGTCTTTATAAAGCTTGCAATGCATACAATACATTGTTCCATACAATATTATTAATGGGAAATTTGTAAAACTTGTCTAATAAAAACTTTAAAAAATGGAGTTGAATTCATATATATTATCAATAAACTTGTCACATAAGGAATAAAAATTACTTCTACTTGAAAACTATTTTTTCAATAACTAATTTATAATTTAACACAATGAATTATCTTATTATTTAACTTTGAATAAAAGTGGAGCTTGTTGATTCTTAATATTACGTAGTTTAATGATCAAAGGTAAACAAATAGAACAAATGTTTACTACTTTTTATATTGATGCTATGTAAAAATTGTATTAATTATTTAACCATTGAAGACTGCAATATTTAAGTAGAGTGCTTATGGTGATAGATGAAATTAATGCTATTATATTTGAAGCTAATCCAATATATTGCAAGAAGATGCCATGTGCAATTAGTCTATGTCATGGAAGGGATTATAGTAATTGTTAATTTTAGTTTAAATACTTTATAAATTATTTTAGTATTTTTAAAGTTTTGTGTTTAACTTTTTACTTTTTTGATGTTGTTTTTTCACTAAAGGCTTCTAGCCTATATATATTATTTATATATTAAATAGATACAATAAGTTTTACATCTAAAATTTGATCAAACCCTGATCGAAATATTGATACTATACTGTTTTACACAAATTAAAAAACTACAAAATACATAAACATGCTTAGTCGATTGCAAATTTATTTTACCTTGCCCTTCAACTATTATCTTCAAAATGCATTCACAACATTGCTTAGCCACTTAAAAATTCCAAGAAAACATTATGATGGCATAACCCATATGTACCATATTTATTAGAAGCCAAAGATTGATAGTTTTGATTCAATTTCCTTTACATAATATACTGCCACTGATGACCCAAATTTGCTTTACTTTTCTCCACCATTGCCCCTAAAGATATCATAATACTAGAGATCCAAAAAAGCACTACTGAACATAGATTTTCCCATGATACTACCAGCTGCACCATTACCACAAAATTTACACTACCACTGCAGTTGAAAATACTATCACTGCCATTGTAGATAGTATACTATTGAAAACCAAAAAAAGTACAACTAACCATAGATTTACCCACTACTCTTCCATTTTCACCATTTCCACAAAATTTTCACCTTGCATTTTATTCCTATCTTCTATATTCTATGAATTTGTAGTGATGTTAATGTTAGGAACAATACAATGAGATGGAGGGTTTAACAGACCAACAAAGTGATGAGGTGGAAAATTATTAAGCACTTCTAGATGAGATTGAAAGGGGATTATTTGGGATTGCAACCCAAGGTTGAGGAGGAATAGTGATACTTCTCTTTGAAAAAATCAGAAATTTCCCTCCCAATTTGATGACTATTCCTTGAAAGATCCCTATTCAAGAAACTTGGGGTATTGAGTTAAAGTGAAAGCTTTAAAGAATCAAACACATAAACAAAATCTCTATTATGTGGTAAGAAATGTGGAGGAAAGATTCCTCACACATACCCTTCACCATTCCAAATTCATACTCCTGAATGTTTAGCAAGAGTGCATTATTTTGAAGAAATTTTTTATTAACAAACTTTAATGCTATTGAATTCAATGATTCCAAGCTTTGGAGTAGGTCCATGAGATTTAAAATAAAAATAGAGAGAAGGTTAGAGGGAAATATTAACCTTCTATATTTGGGATGAATAATTTCTATACCGATTACACATTTTAAGCACTTATACACACTTGGGTAGTGAACTTTAAAAACCATTTGCAAATGATTTTCTCCCAAGCATCCCAAGAAAGGTTGTTCTCACTGTTGAACAAGAAACCGAACTTGATAGTTTCTTGGAAGATATTCCATTTTCACTTCGATGTGAAATTTCCACCTCCTTGAAAACTACAAAATATGAGAGCACAAAATACTGCACCAAACCCAGAACCCTTTGTCGACAAATCACCCCTACAAAAAAAGATAACCACCAACTTTGGATGACAAAGCCACCACTACAAAACTTAAAAATAACACCCTTTGACACCAAACCACTACTAAAGAACAAAAAATTGAAGTTGTGGATTTAAGAAACACAACATCACTGATGGACAAAAAGAAAAACTTAAATTGTATCAACAGAACTACTGGATAAAGATATAAAGAAACTTACAAAAGCTAGAATGTATTTTATATTCTTTCACCCACATAATTTGGATGAAATAAATAGAGGACTCCTAAAAAAATTCTTAATCTTTAATTATGACCATTTAGTCATCAACACATATTTTTTATACTTGGCATGTACTAGCTTCACCATATCATCATTTAAAACTTTTGAATACACATGTTTTTGGATCTCGCCGCACAAATACATGTTATAAAATGATTTTTTGGATTTAGAAACTTGTACTTGCATGCAAAAATAAACTTTGTTAATAATGGAAAAGGCAGCTTGTGTATTTATATCATACATGTCAAGATATCATCATCTACATTTGGATGCAGATAAGGTCACCAACATTTGAGTACAATCCTTTGAAGTACAAAATTCCTTTGTTTCACACATACGCTCCTGAATTATCTACTAAATTTTATTGGTGCATATGTAAACCTCCATGTAGGAAAAATTTAAAACCCAATAGCCACATTTTTGCAAGACACGAAACAAAAGCTAGTGATTTTAAAAAGTGAAATTTGAATTTTGTTTCAACTTTTAAAAAAAATAATAATTTTTTTATTAAGCCACAATTATACCCCCTTCACATTTCAATATTGGTACCTGAAAAAATGGAAATAAGGGGGAACATGAGAGTTTCTATCCTTGAAGAGATAGGGCTCCTCCTATTTCACTCTCTTGTTTCACTCAAGGAAACCTTAGAGATCTCAATCCAAGGATGGAATGAAGGAAAAAAATATGCTAAAGGTTGTCCTAGGGTATGATTAATGACTAAAGAGGGGTTCACCACCAAGCTAGGGCTTGGAAAGACTAATGATATGCAAAATATAATGTTAAAACCTAATGCAATGCAAAACTTCATTAAATGACCTAGAAATGAATGTAAAACTGAGAGATCAGATGTGTGCGCCTGGAAACATGTGTAAGAGCTTGAATGGGGACCTAAAATGATGATATGTTGAAATTAATGCTTGTTGGGACTCATACGCCAGACTGGCCTATTTAGTCACAGATTAGGGTTTTTGGGTAGGAACAAAAAATTGGCAGAGATATGTTTGGAACACTTGAAAACTAGAAAATTCACTGAGCTGAGACACATACGCTAGAAGTGGCGTATTGGTCTAGTTTGGATTTTTTAGAGAATCGAGACTTGAATTTTCTCTTCAATCTCTACTTGACCTTCTCAACCTGGCTTCTAGATCTGAAATGTCAAATTTTGCACTATAGAAGTCTTTCAATGACCTTGTAGATGATGTGACAACTTTGAACACTTTGCCAAATTTCTCCAAACTTTCTCCTTAGAAGGTATTCAACCTAGATATGCAAATCACACACTAAAGTGAGAGGAAAATGTTTTTTTTTTAGTGAAAAGGAGTTTTCCTTGGTCAAACCCCATTTTGGTAATCAAACCTTCTAATGATATCAAATAAGATAAAGGAATGATGAATGAAAAACATGCAATGTTAGAACTCACCAAACCATAGAAATAAAATGCTACAAACATGTATTAAGTGGCTCCAATGGATGCAGATCTTGAATCTTTCTTGAATGTGATAGACCTTGAATTGAATGCTTGCTTGAATCATGAAACCCTACATCACAATTGTTAGCTCAAAAACAAACATGATGCATGATGACTTTGCCATGATGCTTGATACTTGAATAATGATCCAAAATGCTTGATAAACAACTCTTGAATGCTCTTGTAAACACTTGAATTCTCTCATGAACTCAAATTCATTATAAGGAGTGATCTCTTGAAAGTCTTGGATGAAAATGAGTGAAACAACCTTATATTTATACTTGTTTATGCTAAATTTCCCAAAATTACAACACTAAAAGTTGACATCAGATCTAAGAGGATCAAATCCCACCAAGAATTTGAATTAAATTTGATTTTGGACCACATAGGACTCATATGCCAAAAGTTGAATATGAGTCCCATTAGGCTTAACTCTGGGATAAAGTTTTCAAGAATGCTTAGATTCATGTGAAAACAAGATCGAGACCCCCAAAATTAGGTGGTACCCATACGCCCAAGGTGGCGTATGAGTTCCAAATCACTAAATATGAGCTACACAACCTAAAAAGACATGAATTATGATTGGATGTTGGTTTATGTCA